>CM056741.1:50880683-51281225 GCA_029851415.1 Eretmocerus hayati | reverse complement strand
AATGTTGAGTACATTCACTTTACATTCCCTGGGAATCATGTCGGAACTTCTCTGTGATGTTTATAGAAGAAAACTTTTGTTGCCCATTGAAGTCAAACGTATGGCATTCTTTCAACAGAAAATCCTCACATCGAAGCAAATGACCCAAAGAAGCATCAGAGAGTAGCGTCTACTCAAATTTTGTTCAAAAACCCGTTTTCGGAAGAAATTCATCATGACCAACCGAGAGCGACCCACGACCAAATCTCACCTACGAGGGTTCTACGGCATATTTTTCGGCTTTTTGAAACATACAAAGCACTAATCAAGTCAGGCACAAACAACAGTAATATCACTCATCGGTATTATCATGAGGATTAGACGGACAACGTGGTAGTGTCACACAGACCTGACATCTTGAAGCATCACACGGACCTGATATTTTGACACTAGAATTGATCTCATGGGCACATGGTTAGAGCTGCAGCTTCAGGTTCCTGGGACTTCGATTTGACCATCAAATATTTTGATTAAAACCAACCAAGCGACATCAATGTAGCCTCGCATTAGGGGGTCGTACTAATAACTCACGGATTCAAAAAAGAGACTATCGCTCTTGTGTTCAAATAATGAAACTTATCTTTCGCTATCTCTGTACTGCAAGGTCTTCAGAAGTGATAACGAGAGTTACGATCTAAAAATTTGCAGTCAAAAATCCATAAGCATTTCGGTACAGTAATCCAGAGCCACCACGTCAGTGCCTAATTGGATGATTTGAGCAGACGCTTACTTCTGGTCGTATCGAGAACTTTATCGTATGCTTGCCATTCAAACCATTCAGACCCAATGGGTTCTCTTTTTGAATTCATTTGAATCGTGAGCCGATAGAAGCATGAAATTTGAATATGACACGCAACTGATGAAAAAATTCAGCGGAAGTAGATTTTTGCGAAAAAGTACTTGCCAAAATGTGAAGTATCAATCTTTTTGATACACTGTGCGTAATTTTGTGCCATGCACACAGTTTGTCAACTTTCACTCACAGTTTATTAAAAAGTATTGTTCGATACCTGGGGGTAAAATCTTCTTCTTGCATCCTCTCGATGATCCAGACCCTCGTCTACGGCTCGGGCCAGACGTAGTATATAGTTATCTAGTACAGTAGTATCCGGTTATAACGAACAAATTTGGAAGATTTGGTTGGCCGACATATAATGTACGTGCAAACAGGTCCGGCTATAACGATCCGGATATAGCGAGAATTCGGTTATAACGAGCGAAAATTCTGTCAAAATTTGGTTCTGGCGCCGGCTATACCGAGCAAATCGATGTGAACGCCGAACAATTCTGAATTCGGGAACTTGAGACTCGAGGTAAATGCGAGTATCAATGTGAATACACATGCAGTACGATTCTAGTGAGCAAAATGGATAGATCGAATACAAGGAAGAGACAGTTCATAACGAGTGCGACCTCGTTAACTCAGAAGCAACATTGGAATTTCTCAGTTACAATTTTTTATTTTCCTTCACGCGTATTTGTTCATTTTCATCTTGTGGTTCTTTGAAATTATAACAAATGCGAATTTCTAAATACTGTATGTCCATACCATTAAGTGGCGTAATGCACATCTACGTCATTGTCACCCTGTCATCGTATTGTGAATGTTCATAATTACTTATTTGATTTCTTGAATAAAGATACTTTACGAACTCAAGATTAGTTTTTTTTTCATTCATCACGGGTAGTGATAACGAAATCATATGAATTGGGTCCGATAAAACGGAGTCCGGTTATAACGAGGTCCGGTTATAACGAGCATTTTCCTCCGGTCCCTTGGAGCTCGTTATACCCGGATTCTACTGTATCAAAATGTACTGTTCCGATTCTTTGGGGCATGAAAAAATTGCGGCTGGCAATGACCTTTGGGACAAAATCAGCGTGGCAGGGCCTGAAATGAGGAAAATCTACTCTTATAGAGGAAACTTGAGCGAGTAAAATTTTACCCAAAATTGCACCACAAAATGTCCGTGCTCAGAGTGCACATTCAGAGTAAGTAGTATTTTGGTCCTTGTAGTAGAATTTGATGTTCAATACCATTGTATTCGATGAGTTTGCCGGACCGCATCCCGAACGAGGCCCACCGTGGCGCTACATATTTATTAAGATGTTGAAGTCGAAGAACAAAGAAAAGCCATAAGACACAAAATTTCCACTGTGACCTCTCTTTCGATTATAAATTTTGACGTAACGCCCTGGACTGCAAAACTAACGATTGCGCCAAAAAGCACCAATAAATCCATCGAAAATGACCTTTGCGACACACGTACTGTGTGAGAATAGTACATTTCGATACAAGGGTGGAGAATAGTACCTTACGCGTCGAGTGCTGGAAACAATTTTTCGTTCGGGAAACCGGGCTGGACGTGGGCGATGGCACCGTCTAGCTTGGTTTCCCCGAAGGAAAAATGTTTCCACACGAGACACGTACGCAGTTTGATACGTTTGTACGCAGAAATAGCTTGTTTCCAGGCCTCCTCGCTACGCGAGGAGGCCTAGAAACACGCTGTTTCTACGTATGGACGTATAAATTTTTTTTTGCATCAGAGTGTTGGGTTTCCGGCCTGAGCCGTAGGCGAAGGTCGGAATCAACACGAGGATGCGAAAAACAAGTTTTACACCCGTGTATCGAATACCATTTTTTGACAAACTGTGAGAGAAAGTGGAAAATCAGTGCGTAAATAGTATATTTCCGTACTGAGCGCGGTAGCCCATTTTGGGCACTAGGACAGTTTGTCTGTCGAGCGAAGCGAGACAGACATGTCCTCCAGTGCCCAAAATGGGCTTGCAAGCGAGGTGTGGATATATTTTTTCATTACGAGAACCCTAAAATCCTATTTAAACGTGTCATTTTTAGGCCTCGCCTGCGGCTCGGGCCGAAAACCAATCGCTCAGAAGCGAGCTACAACCTCATAATCTCGGTACGAAATCTACTATTTTGACATACTGTGAAAGAAAGTGAAAAATCAGTGCGGAAAAGTTACTTTCTCGCACATTGTGTCAAAAAATAGTATTCGATACACGGGTGTAAAACTTAGTTTTCGCATCCTCGTGATGATTCCGACCTTCGCCTAAGGCTAAAGCCGGAAACCCATCACTCGGACGCGAAATAGTAGATTTCGTATCGAGATTACGAGGTTGTAGCTCGCTTCTGAGCGATTGGTTTTCCGCCCGAGCCGCAGACGAAGGGCGAAATAATCACTTGGAAGCGGGGAATCTCAGGATCGAGGCGCGAATGCTATTTTATGCAATTTTGTAAGCACTCAAACATCGGAAAGTTGCATAAAAATGTTTTTCCACCCTTGTATCGAAAAGTACTATTTCGGCTTAGTGCGATTAAACGGCATTCTTTACCCGGCTCGAATCAGAAAATTGGCGTTTAGTCGCCCTGATACCAAAAAATAGTAAATGCACCTCGCTCGTCGGGCTGTTTTAGGGCATTGGGAATCTTTCCCCTTCGTTACACGGGGGAAATTTATTCCCGTGCCCCAAAACAGCCTAACCTCGCATCGGCGCATAATGCACCATTTAGATTCTTTCCCCCCAAGCGTTCAAGAATTCGTAAAAGGTGGCACACAAAGTTTCCACGGAGCTATACTATTTCATATATAAGTTACAGGAAATGCAAAAGCAGAAGGGTGGCGTCTCTTTGAAACGCACGAGTGCACACCGTCACCGGTGATCCCTACCCGTATCCCATATACACATACATATAAATATATACCCCGTCTACTTTTACGAGGTCATCCTCTCAAGTACGTGATGCGCAATCGAGTAAGCATCCAGAGTCTCTTCCCTGGTGTTGAACTGTAGTCAAGGCGCGACGGAAAAGTCGACCAACACGCCATCACGAAAGAAGAGAAGCGCACCCTTTTGGAATAATAATTCAGGTAGTATCATCGTAGGTACATAGAAAAGATGAACTTTGAGTTTCAAAGCATCTGGCCGCTTTTACGTATCACTGATTCAGAATTGCCGCTGATGCTAGTATTTAGTGTGCCAAGAGTAGTATGATCGTAGAAACTAGCTGCCCCATCATGTGCAATTCAGAATACCTTTTTTTTTTTAAGTCTGCAGGGCTTGCATTTGTGGATCGATATTTTTCTCTGGCTCTGAATACTGATGAAGATAAAGCCTGTGAAGTGAGTGAAGGTATTCTCAGTTTCGATAGATTTGACGAGCTTCCCATCGGATGAATGCTGCAAGTGATTGAAATACTCGGCTCTGTCGCAGTATAGAGGGTCAGATAGGTGGTGGAATGGAATCCTATTGAATAGGAGGGATCGACACACGTGACTTGTTTTCTGTGGTTACGGATTTTATAAGAAATCTAATTTTCTACGCCAGTTTGAGCAACTTTGATTGTTTGCCAAGTGTATAAGGCCAAGAAAATATGTGCGTCAATTGATGTATGATTCTTTGAATGATTGCGGTCTAAAGTATGAGTGCTAAATGTCAGTTTGAGTATATCAGTGGTTCCGCCGAAAGTGGGGTTTTCGGTGTTCCAAGCTACCCTCCAAGTTTTTAAGGGTTGGAATGTGCACCGAAGCAGTTTTCTCGGGTACAGTAGAACCTGTAAAGTTGGACACTCCCTATGTTGGACACCTCATTAAGTTGTACGCCTTCAATCGAAACCGAAAAAAATTACATTGGCTCAAATGGGAATTTTTCTCTGTATGTTGGACACTCTACATGTTGGACACCTCGCTAAGTTTCACCCCTCACTAGGAATCCAGAAATAGTATTTCAATGTATAAAACCTTCAAAGTCGGACACTTCAAATTGTATGACACATACTAGGACGTTCACCAGCTCACGTTATCAGAATAAGTCTGTATTGCCTACTGACCATCTCATTGTGTGATGTACACACATACATGGTGTTAAAAATGTGAAAACCCACGCTGGTAGTTAACTGTCTCTAAAACGACAATTTCGAAATGCTTCAAGAAAGCAGGCTTCCAAAATTTTCAAATAACATCTATCAAGTTGATTCTTTAGGGGAATGGCGAAACAAAACGACATATTCAATTTTCTTTACAGATGTTCGAATATGATATCTAGAATTCTCAAGTATGACTCAGCTATCTATCGATTTCTCAATGAATTAGTGTACATATTACGGATATTTTGATTCATTTATTGAATATTTGAAATTACGAACGGTTAACTGACGACATGATTGGGAATTGCATCGTTCAATTTTTTCAGACAGATATTCGAAGAATATAACTTCGATCCTCAAGTATGAGTCATCCATTAATTTGTCAGTGAATGAGTGTTTATATCATGGATGTTCAGATTTATTCATTGAGTGACTTGACGTTACGATGAGTCGATTTTTAGGCATGTCCGTGTATGTTGGACACCTCGCTATATTGGACACTTCTCTTCGGTACCAAACTGTCCAACTTAGACAGGTTCTACTGTATATTAAATTGATGTGCAACTATGTTAATACTTTTTGAGGCACATTCTGACGTCCCCGTAATTTGTAGTGCCTCATAAAGGGCCGAAATGTCAATTCCGTCCCCTCTAGAAAACCCACCTTCGACTCTTGCATTCACTGCAGCGCATATGCAGAGTCAAAAACCCCTATGTGTAGCTACGCACTTCAATTTGTAATACTTCAAGTAACATGTTCCACCACTTTGCGAATCCAAATTGAACCCCCAGTTCACGCAACGCCATCCGACATTTTGAAGACGGGTTTGCAACGAAACTGCTTTCACAGCACTAATTAGGTCGGCGAAGTCTCCGATCGTCTATTGATCCTTTCCAACCAATGAGATTGCCATCTAGAAACCCAAATACACCTAATTCTTGCGCGACATTAGCCAAAAACTCGAATCCGCACCCAGGCGCACCTCATAAACGTGTTTTCAAAGTGGCGTACAAAATTTTTTTGTCCTTTCCGTTCCCATCCCCATATTGTGCTCCTTTCCAATGGGCTTCGTGAAACACATTTTCTTGAAATATGTGGTTGCATTCGAGCAAATCTACGCGGAATTGAGTCTAAGATTAGTTGGCGATCCGTGGTTTTATTATTTGAGTCAAATTGTCAATTCCGTCCCGTCTACGACCCCTTCAACCACACATATCTGCTTTGATTTTGAGATACGTGGCTCTAGATACTTCCTTTTGGTGCCAGAACAAGTGGAAATTAACTGCAACGACCCACTAGAACTCGTCTGGGGCCAAAATAATTTTTTGGCCCAAATCACGCTCGGTGACGATTTTAGACCCAAAAAGTCACACTTTCGGTGGAATTACCCATACATCATGAATAGAAACTTCAAACTAGCAATTTAACGTGCTAATTAAAGTAAAATTGGATTTATTCAAATCCGTTAGTGAAGTGTAGCGATCAAAATCTTAGTGATACTAAACGATTATCCTATGATCTATCAAAATTTTTACTGATGACATCTCAAGGGTCTTGGTAATCATGATACACTCTCCTTTATGGAAATTATATTATAGTATAAATGGATACTGTATTTTCTTCACGAGGATAAAAAATATACAACATCCTTACAATTTAATAGTACACAAAAAACATCATCATTTCAGTTCGAGAGATCTGAGGTACATTACCAATTGATGATGATAAGACTATCAAACATTAAGTTCAGACATTGAAACCGAAATTAGATACGAACATGAACGTGAGTTTCGTGCTATTTTGTCCGGTGGGAGTGGGTATCAGAGTTTTGAGATGATTTTGAAATTGAATTTTATTCATTTCAAAAGCCAATAGAGTTAATCGATCATCTCAAGATGCATCTTCAAAAATCTGATAAAAAACTGACCCTCGATCCTATACAAAATTATGATTTAGTTTCGAGTCATAACCTAATTGGAACACTAAAAAATATGGCTTCACTTAAAATTCATGCTGAACAGTAACAAGAGGTCGCTGCTCAAAATTATCAATGAAGAGCTCATAAACACCAACCTCCAGAAGTGCTCCAATTTTATAGCTTCCGTAAAATTACGTCTCCATGGTAATATGTTCTCGTTACTCTATCTCTCGAATCTTCTTTTCATCGCATCACAGAGATGCGCGCCAGAGAATCGTGCATCATCTTGAAAAGAGCTTAACGCGCGAACCGAGACAGCGGTAAAATGAAAAATGGATCAATATTTCAGTGCTGCATCACTTGATCTTCATTCTCGGTTTTTCAATGAATAACGAGTAACGGAAGCTCAATACGATCTCGGTACGAGCGCTTTTTCGAACATCAGCTCGGGGGATTTCAAACTCGCACAATACGGGCCTTTGAAAAATTGCTATTCGAAAGGGAATGAATTATCACGGAATAATCTCTACGGAACTTCGATCGTACACTTTTTTTTTCTTTTTTTGCTTCAAATCTCTTGGGATTCCGTGAATTTTGAATGGATGTACGAGGCGATAGGTATTAGGGGCCGCCCATAAACTACGTAGACCGATTTTAATTATTTTTCACCCCTCCCCTCCCCCCGTAGCCAATCGTAGCTTTTTGGCCAATCTGACCCCCCCCCCCTCCCCCCAAAAAACTACGTAGCTTTTCTAAAAATGATAAAAGTTCTATTCCATCGAAAAGAACCAAAGATCCTGGAAACTATTTTATTTTTCAAAATGTCTTGAGTTGGAGTAGCACGACTGTTTTAAAATATCCTATGTGATTATAATTTAGATCATTTACCTTCTCCCTGATTACGGGTATGGTTCGTCTTGTCAGACGTATTAGAGGGTTTATCTGCCTTATGGAGGGACATTCGAATTCGAAGTCAGAAGATTTTAGGGAATAAATTTAGAAAAGATAGGTAATACTTGATAAAGGATATACAAGTGAGCCAAGCTCAAGTATGAAAACGATTCACCAGTTCGGAACCTCCAACGATACTTACATACGAGCACTCAGCAAATGTGAATAATGACGTGGACGAATGAACATCTGACGTACATGCTTTACATGTACAACCATCGGTTGTGTGGCTTCATAGATTATTATTACATCCAATCAAAATTTATCTGACCGATAAGAATATTGAAATCATGTACCGAGAGCCATTTTCACGCACGCAATTTAAAAATATGAAGCTACGTAGTAAAGCCGATGACCCCCCCCTCTCCCCCCGTAGCCGAGCGTAGTTTTTTTAAATTAAATTTTTGATCCCCCCCTCCCCCCTTGGCCACCAACGTAGTTTATGGATGGCCCCTTATTGTGACTTATCGATTACCCGTAGTTCTTCTACCAGCTGTGGAAGAATATTTTGAACTTTGAACAATCAAAATAAAGCGAAATTTGTTTTACGATGGATGTTTTAGTAACCCGCTCATACATTTCGCAATCTAAACTTCTAATTTCGTTTTGCTTATTCATTAATATGAAAATCCTATAAAGAACGCTACACAAATTATAATATATTATATAGTATAAATGAATTGACATATTTCACCGTTATTCGATTAATAACTGATCAAAATTGTATTTACCCAGCAGCATTAAGCGCACTACATTATTCAGGAATTTTTTGTTGCAAGTTTAAATTTGGTTCCAATCCTGTGCTGTATAGATCATTAAAATCCTAAAATATCTTACTTGATAGTATACTAAGAATGGGCATTGTCATATTTGAATCCTAAATGATGTCATATTTGAATCATAAGCGTTTCATATTTGAGTCATATGTCATGTATATCTGAACAGTTTGCTGCATCATGAAATAGACTAAAATGTGTATTTTTGTAACAAGAGAATACAGTTCATGTACTGAGTTGAATCGTTGCTAAATTACGCCACAAAAAATGTACGTATGATGTGAGGAGTCTTCTGGATGACGAATAGTACAAAATCAATGAATGAATAACTAAAAAAATGAACCCATAAGCAAAAGCCTGGGTGAATCTTTAATTATTCGTAACAATGTCATCTCTGATATTTGTAGTTCGTTTCTTGATTTTCTGATGAAAATGAATTCGTAAATATTTAAATATTCCATCTTTTATTAGGAATTGTGAATACCCACGCCACGAATACCGAAACCTTGTGCTTATGGAAAAAGGAAGGGAGAGGGGGGAGTCCGTATGAGCATCAGAGAGTAACTCAAGAATGTCAAACATCATCTAAAAATGATGAACCCACGTAAGAATCCTCGCAAATTGATTTCATGTAGAAAAAGTATTAAGTAATATCAGGAATAATAGGAACCCTTGTAATTTACCCAAAATCTGTTGCGAAAATCAGTCACTGGTGTGTGAATGAAGAATTCTGTCCCTTTTGATTGACGAGATTGACAAACATAGTCACTGTAAAATCCCTGATCAGTGGTCATTGAAGGTCTTAAAAAATTTCGGCTATTTTTCCCCCAGAAGCGAGGAAATTTGACTTTCCAGTCTTTCCAGGAAGCTCACAACTCTCACGTTACCTGATTCACAAACATTCATATTTTCTAATTGACTAAAAGGTACATTATTCATTCCCCGTCCGGTACCATGACTAGAACTTAGATAGTAAACAGGTACACCAATAATTTTGTCAAATAATAAACTAATTAGTCTTACAAAACGATAGCCATATCAACATTCCGAAGATACTGTGAACGTTCAGATCATGAAGTTGTTTGGGAATGGCACATTTGAACAAAGTCCAACGAAAAATCATCTTTTATGAGCTAAGTTATTTCGAAATCCAGATCCGAAGCGCGGAATGTCGCAAATCAGATTGAATTTCGTTAATACCGGGACTACAATTACCGGGGTTGCTTGTATTAGTCTAAGATGCCCATGATTTTTTTTTTCTCAATAAAACTAAATACTAGATAGTAGCATCAATATAATATCCAAATTAATCCGTGATCTAAAATCTCACAACATTTTCCATCCCTTGAACATATCAGCCATCACGAATGCAATCAAGAAATCATCTGAACCATTCGCATTTGTTGATACAGAATAACCATGATGTGAAGTCTGCATGCAAATATAGCAGAATGGAATACTCGGTATTACATCGATGGCTGTATATTGTATCCGTACAACGTATAAGCTTCCGTAATATACCAATACGCTTGTTGCGCATACTGTAAACCTAATATACCACATATACTATAGATATACATTGTACATAAGTGTGTGATGTACACACAGAATAGTGGTGTGAGGAGGGGGTGTATAATCGTAGGGTGGTGAGAAACCGCGATGGCTGCGGGGCTCAGCATGGAATGTCCTGATTAACGTGCGTTATTGGACCGCTTCATTTGGCTTGCTCGGGACTTGATCGACAACGGGTATTCAGTATGCGACTATATATGCCACGAAAATGCATTCATACAGTGTGGCAGGCGATGCGTGATATATATCTAATGCCTAATATATCTATTGCGAAATCTGGAAATTGAATGGAATTTATAGATTACCAGGAGATGAAAATTCTATCGGTTCAATCTTTCAATGTTTGTGGTTTTTGAGTTGAAAATAGTTAAAATGATTGACCGTTTGATTTATAATGTTCCGGTAGTGAGTGAAGTTGGCAACAAAAAGTTCAATCGAACAATCGGTAAAATTTCTGCTCGATGCAGGAACGATTGTTTTGGTTATCACGCGCTGATTGCCTCAATAAAAGAATAATGCTTTCACGTTGTTGTGAATAAATTGGACAAGTGCCTTCGAGCAATTTTGAGAGCATTTGAATGGCACGTCGTCGTGGTAGTTTATTTGTTTTTTTTTCTCAGGGCAATCCTTTCAAGTTTCTTTTATGCGACTATAATTCTTTGATTAACGAGCGTGAAACACAGGAATGAGTTTCAGAGTGACAGTTGGTTTGAACGGATTTATGAATTCAACTGCACTTTGAGGAAAGTTTGTTACAATGATAAGTATTACGGACGAAGGAGTGATGAGGGTTTTGCACAAAAGCAGATCCGAAGGATTTCTTTGTAAGTGTCAAGAGCAAGAATATGCGTATGGCGAAACAATCTTTGCTATTTATTACCAAATCTGATCAGATTTCTTAGGGGATATTATTATTATGTTATCGTCTGTGATTAGATTCGTGTCAAACCCACATTAAGAATTCAAAAACCAGCTTTCAAATGATCTATTTTCCAGATCAAGTGCTTGATGTGAATAAAGATTGTTTCAATTATTCAAAGTAGATTCGCCCATCACCGAGTGACTCTGTGTTGAGCTTCCATTCTATATCCTCAGATGGTTGTCGTCAAAGTATCGAGGATGAATGGAATTTTGAGCCTTAGAAACTGCTCGGACAGAAAGTCAATCTGGTAAATTTTTTGAATTTTTTGTTAGTACATTCTGAAAAGAACAGAATAAAAACATCTTTCTGTATTATTTAGAGATCGAGTCAATTTCATTAAAATAGTATATTAAGCAACAAGGGTGCCAACAGATATTTGCGCACGAGTCCCCGCAACGAGTGTGCAAACGGACCATTTGCACACGAGTGCGGGGACGAGAGCGCAAATGTCGGCACCCGAGTTGCTTACGATATTTTTTGTTATTGCTGTGAGCAAAAATGTAACTCGCCCAAAACCCTAGAAAAAAGTCGCGGATTTTTTTGCTCTGGGGTGAAGGAATTCTCTTAATTTCTGTTCTCTTTAGTTATATTGAGTATTACGAGAAATTGATCCGTAGATCCATTAAATCGTATACTTCATGTATTATTTTGAACGGGACAGAGCTTATCGTCATCACGTTGAAACACCCATATTTTGAATATAATTATGGTTTCACAATGTCTAGTATTATCCAAAGTAAATTGAATATCCACAATATGTCGGTTAATCACTCCTTTGACCGGAGATGATGTTAGGGCGTGGAGAAGGGCGCAGTGCGGGGTCCAGGGGCGGCAGCCCCTGGTGGGGGTGCAGGGGGCGAAGCCCCCGCCGGGGGGTTCGGGGGGCTCCGCCCCCCTGAACTGAAAAAAAATTTTGAAAAATATATAAGAAAAAAGTCTTTTGCCCACCCCCTTGACTGGAAAAAATTTTTTTAATTCATCAGGAAAAACAACTTTTGCAGAAGCAGTTTTTACTTTACTTGCTTGTACTACTTGCATTTAGGCATGATTTTCAACATATCCAGATTCTTGTTATTTTTCTACATATTTACAGCCATAAATCTACAAATCTCACTCTAGTCAAATATATCTATTGAGTATAGGATGATCAACCATCAATCCAAATTTGGTAAGCAAACTGTGCGTAAACGTCCCATTTGCACACTGTTTCATCGTTTACGCAGTGCGCAAATGGATATTTGCGCACTGTGCAAATGAGAATCCGTGCCCAAATGGGCCATTTGCACACGCACACTTGCGTCTAAACGGCCATTTTTGCGCACAGAATAACAAAAAATAATTACACGTAAACTGAATGAAAAATCAAAAATGATGAAAGACTGAATTGTCAGACCACTCTAGGGTCCAATTTTGATTCTAGGACGAATGTTCTCAACTCATCGCTATCCCGGTATGTGAGACTAACAAATTTTCATTTATTAGCTCCACTGTCGGTGATACCAAATTGAATTATCGCCAGCTTCACGGGTGTGCAATGGGGAAATTTCTATTTTGATGATCCCTTTTTTCTCAAAATTGACTTGGAATCAATTAAATAGATGTGAGACGCGTATTCGAAGGTAAATCTCGTTCTTCTTACATGAAACAGGTGTAAGTAATGATTTTTGTAACCTCAACCTGAGTATCTGACTCTTGCGTGGTTTCAAAATTATTTTCTCCAGACCGCGAGTGAGACACTTGAATTCTGGACTGTGACGACCCCCTAGCCTCAGTTGACGGTACACCGTAATTGGAGCTTTGGCCCAAATCTAGTAGTTAGAAATCTGTCACCAAGACTGGTGGTTGGCGTGTCTTGGTTTCTCTCAAAAATCGAGAAGAAAGGTTAGGATCCTTCGGTATCTCAGATCTGGTGTCTAACAAACTCCCGGACCACTAAGAGTGATCAAAACAAATTCTTTGTATTTAGCAGCTACCTCAACACCCAGTACCATATATGTATATCAAGAATTAATCTCAATTTCCGACTGTGCGGCCCCAGCCAGTGCCCACCGGCGCGTGTGGAAACCGCACATCTCCAATCGGTGGATACGGCAGCCGTAATTCTCGAGACTGAGCGAGTTTGGGGACTCATGGTAGGATGGTCATACGAAATGATCTGCCACGAGGCCGGTACGACTTGATCAGGGAATAGAGGGCCCCTTTGGTCGCAAAAAGAGTCTAGATGAGTCCCAGCATCCCACCGAGGTTTGGACGTGTGCTAGAGGCTGAACCCAAAGTCGGTAGTTGGTGATGAGGAATGGATTATATTTTGTCCCACTGGTGGTCCAAAAATGACTATATCTCCCAAACCAACGCACTGGCAGAGCGTACCCATGCTTGGGAGGTAGCCGGGTGGGAGGCGATTTCCGGGCACCCGGAATACAAAGAGACAATATTCCGAATCATTCTTCTACAAGGATGTTCCAAACTTACCGCAGTCGAGGGCACTTATTTTACACCAGTCAGGCGACAAAGAAACCATCCCCCACATTTCTCACCAACAATAGCAACTGTGGACAACTGTATTGGTGCGTTATAATAGAGGTGATAATTTGGATATTTGATTTCATCATGGTAGACAAGATACATACGACTAGCTGATTCGAAGAGATATAGTAAATTAGAGTCAACGTTGAGAGCATGACGTTAATCATGACTGCGGATTGCTTATTCCAATCTACGTTCGAAATTCAATATCAGCTTATAGAAATCAGATAATCTTGTTATACAACTGAAGAACTTCCCACGTCTATGCAAGAGTAGAGCCGAATTTGATCAACCGTCGTTCGGGTGTATGATTATATCCATTAACCCCATACATAATCAGTTGTGTATTTCCTCATATACTGATCGAATCTTAATCCTCTCCATGTAAAAATTTGGGATGCTTTGAATGGATTTTTCAAAGGCCAAAGTCTTGAATTTTATAACATCTCCATCATCATTGTTGAATATTCTATAGCAAAGAAAATATTGATGACTGTTAAAAAAGTACCCCCATTATCCTCGACCAAGGCCTATGAATAATACCGAAACATGTGGATATTGGTATCAATTTTACTCATACTCATTTTTGAGAGTGCAATGGCTATAATTAAGAGTGATTTTGATCAACTGATCTTGAGATCATGATTTACGAGGAACTCCGGTTATGATGTTTCTGTAAAAGGACTGGGTTACCTGCATCGGCGATAAGTTCCGGAAAAAACGTTCATTCTCCCTCAGATTGTCTACAAAAGATCGATAGTATTGAATACATTTATCTTGCTACTACTCTACGTGAATCGATGACTCATCATGAGTCATCAGACTTTGTCGAATTTAGAATTCAAAGTTCGATTCAAAGTCACTCATTTAGCTGATGCTATTGAACGAAACTCCCAAAGTTCTCGCTTGATCTATAATGGGGTTTCTCCTAAAGGACTTCCCTCGTGATCACTCAACTGATGCTCTTGCGGCTTTCATTGACCAACAGTAGATACAACTCTGAAATTACTCTGTCCCTATTCATACACAAAGTCTGAAAATAGCTCAAGTCTCCCGTGCAGCAATGCAACGGAGAACTTGAATCCCATCTTATTTCAAAAGTGAAACGATCCCCTAGCGATTGAAAGCTTATTCGGGGGTTTCAATTAGCTCGATTTGCAAATTGGAATAGTTGGATTCCAGAGAAAATGCCATTTACCACTTCAGAGAAATTTTGATGGACAATCCTGAAAAGGAAACTAGGTGCGACTGCCTGGGTCAAAATGGATAACTTACTAATTGAGATCCGCCAGGTTTTTGTTAGTAAACAACCAATCAAATTCTTCTATTTTTTTCCGCGAACGATATAGAATCATCGACATTGAACGAATTTCATTAATTACTCTCGTCCATGAGGTTCCAATGGAACTGGGCAAGATTTAATCGAGAACGGAAAAAAGGAACACATACAAAATCATTGCTCGTATTTTCATTGTAAATTGTAGTGATAGGACAGTGGTCTCTGATTGGAGTTGTCCTCATAGCCATCGATAATAGCACACTTCAGGATCATGACAAACATGAGATCGGCCCTATCCAAAGTCAGCTATATCTTATCAAAATGAATCTGTGAGCTAATATATCAATTTCTATACCGAATGTCTGGCTTCTGCCTTTATTCCGGATTGCTCCCATAAGCGTGGGGGCAGGACAGAATACGCATCACCAGCGCGTTGGTTCGGAGAAAGGCCATTATGAGTTAAGAACAGCTCAGCAATGGGCCCACTCGTCTTCGCCAACTACCGAGTTCTGGGCTCAGTCACCCAGCGCAACACCTGTTGCCTACTCTTTGGTAGAAGGCGTGGGGCTAATCTAGGCTTTGTTGAAGCCCAGGGAGCCTCTTAGTTCCCTGAGCAAATCGTATAAGCCGCGCAGTGAATCATCTCTGAGGGCAGCTCGGCCACGAGCTCCACAATTCACTCCGATATGGTAACCGTGGTCACCAGATGGAGATGTGCGGTCCCAGCGCTCCAGCGGACGCTAACTGGGGCCCCGGCGTGTTATGGAATCCTGTGTCTGATTCACGGATGTGGTTCAACCTCCCTTGTGGTTCAAATTTAGCTATGAAGAACTCCTTAGTTTTGGTGATCCAAAACTAAGCAATATCATCGGTTATGACATATTTAGTTACATCCTTGGCTGAGCTACCATCTGTCATTCCTCGCTCGATAATCATCTAAATTCTCAGAGTTTACATGACAGCCCTCCTCTCTAACATGGCTTGACAAAAACTTACCAGGAAAATTCTTCGCTATTTGTTTCAGAGTGCAGAATGGACCATGAAGGCTATCGGCGAAGCCGGTTGGAAGTGTTGAAATCCTATTCAAGGTTAGCCCTTGGCTTTTGGGCCCTGGGCGAGGGCTCGCAACTCCGAGTCCTCCCACCACCAACTGCTAGTACCATAACTACTCGCAAAAGGAGGAAGCATCAAATCTTGCACACGAGTCCACCTAACTTCAACATCATTAAACCTCGTCGCCATCTTGGCTACAGGCAACCGCTAAAAATTAATAGCTCGGCTAGAAACGAGCTCTCGAGGTATATACGGTCACTGGCCGGCAGAATGCGACGATGAGCCTCCTCGAATTTTCACACTCTAGCTGGCTCGCTTCGCTTTGTAGCAGCAGCAGCAGGATCAGTAAAAGTAGCAGTGATTATTCAGAGTTGCTCGACTGTGAGAGACTAGTGGTTGTGAGGTTAGGTTGGGTAGAGGTAGAGGTTTGTAGTAGATCGGTGCGCGGGTGGGCGGCAGCACCTGCCGCAGGCCATGGACGAGCCCGAGAACGGCACCACTGCTCCAGGCTGCGATTCTGGAAACGACGAACCAACCCATCAGTCACAAGACGAATATGTCAACATATATCTGCTCATCGAAGATCGCAGAGAGGTTGTGAGCTTCCGACCCGATTGCGTCAGCCACGAGGAAATCAAAGGTTGGTTATATAGCTCTGAACATTTGATAAATGGAGATTTTGAAAAGGATTTACATGATGCAGTATGATAAAATCGAACTAAATGAGTGGTAGATGATAAGGGTGATTATGAATCATGGTGATCCATTCAATAATATCATACTAAAATCATTCATCAGCCCCTGGTATATGGATGTTCACCATACTCGAAATACGCTGCTAAAAGAGATTAGCAGAAAGCTTTCTCTCAGCGAGATGTGCCATAATTTAGCAAGAATGTACTTTTTCAAGTGATAATTTTTCATTCACTCTTCTGTACATCTCCTTGAAGCGACTTTGAATTTGAGTGGATGAAATTCGGTTTCAACCAAATGATGTGGAGTGATGAGTAAGTATCTCTCTAGTTAATTAGAAGGCGGATAGATTAATTGTGGGAGGATATATGAGAATAGAAGGGAATTTAGATGAGATTTTGTTGAAAGACTTTTAGGGGAGACTCTCAGGGGAATTCAGAGGATCTAGAGAAGGGTTTTTGGGCAAGATATATCGCTTGGTTGAAGCGGAATTTTAATACAGTTGTTGTAACAATGATCAAAATGGAGTTTTGTGTAAAATTGTTCATTTTTTGAGGATAAGTTGAATTGAAACGATGTTCAAAAAAATTTAGAGAATTTCGGTATCAACCAATCGATTGGAAATGATGAAAAAGTATCTATGTAGTTCATTAACGAGTGTATATATTAGTTGTAGAAGGAGATATGAGCCTAGAATGAAATTTAGATACAATTTTGTTGAGTTATCTTGAAGAGATTTGCTGTTAGGGGGATTTAGATGATCTAAAGTAGGGGTTTTGGGCAAGATATATCATTTGGTTGAGGGGAAATTCTAATAAAGTTGATGTAAAGAAGATCAAAATGTAGTTTTTTGTAAAATTTTTGATTTTTGGAGGATAAATTGAATTTTAATCGTATTTAACGGAATTTAGGAAATTTCGGTATCAACCAAGGGGTTAAAAATGTGGAAAAAGTATCAACTTAGTTCATTGGGATTTTGGAAAATCAGTCTGAGAAAGAGATATGACGAAAATATGAATATTGAAAAAAATATTTGTGCTTATACTGAGTTATTTTTTTGAGAAAGTTTGTTAGGGCGATTCAAGCTTTCTAACGTAGGGTTATTTCAGAGATATTAGGAGTTTGGTTGAAATGGAATTTTTATAGGACTAGTTTGAATATATTTAAAATGGAGTTTTTGGTGAAAATTTTGATTATTTCCTGAAAATTCGAGTATATGAAGATTAAATGAAATTTTGGTATTAACCAATCGTTAGATTAAGCCGATAAACCCTCGGATAAACCCATAGCTTAGGTAAGCAAAATTGCAGTAAAACAACGGAGGAGAAAAATATTTTACTAGTAAGGTACACAATTTTAGCGATTTTATCTCAAAAGGCCTCTAAATTAAATTCGACCGGGACAAGAGAGCTGACAAATCACTGGCCTCATCTCCGAATGATTCTCTACAACTTGTAGAAGACGAAATTTTGATTAGGTGAACCGTACAAGAGAAAGCGTGTCGGGAAAAAAACAACACACATACACACACACACACACACAGAGGTACGGAAAGAAGACTCCTCCAAATATCTTGAAGGCCTCTGGGAAGAAAAGTGTGACTTCCAATCGATAGATTTTTGCGAGAGGAATAAATCGGTTGAGGCATCATTTTGATAAGAGGAATTTTGTTGAAGAAAATATTGGATTGAATGGAACAATTGATCAAAAATTTGCTGAACCAAAAACAAAGCTTTCTCTTTAGAGAAAGCAAAAAATGAACAACTCGCAATAATATGAGCAGATGGGAATATTCCAAGTATCTCAGATAAATCAGATGAGTTCCTAATAAACAGCGACTTTTTACAATATAGTAACAAGTCTCCGCGAGGTCGAATGAATCGGCTTGGTGTTCCGATAAGATGTTCCATCGTATCGAAGAGCTAACTTCATCTTCCACTTGGATTTAATGTCATTACACTCTGTCGTCACTTCCTATTGCGATCAAAATTGAGGTTGGTCACTGATCCATCAAATCATCTGGGGACTCAATAATGTTGGTTGATGTTCGTCTTACGCCGAGTAATGTTCGTCTTCTAAGGGAGAGTCAGGTAAAAGCTAGGGAAGATACACAGACTCCAATAAGAAACTTAGATTAAAAATGGAGAACCTGATACAATCAACACAGTTGAATTGATTCTTTCTTCGCACGAGAATCACGAAACCTGTGATTCTTGATTGAGTTCAACAGGCACAATGTCGATAACTGAGACCCTTTCCAGTAACAAAATCTGAACATAGGCTCAAAATTTGAGGCACCTTGATCCTTGTGAAGCAATCAAAATGAAGCCCGATACGAAACTCAGATATTAATAGAAATTCTTGGATTTTGCATTGATACTCTTCAAAAGTTCGAAGCCTCTGGCCAAACCGCGAAGAAAAAGTCATCAATAATCAAATTAACTTCTCTCTAGCCATTGACAAACTGTTCCAATAAAACCCATTCACTCGAATTAATCGGTGCAAATTTTCCGTTCGATTTCGCGGCTCACCTGTGTTAGTTGAAAATCAATTCAATTGCTCAACCTTGCTTGTGCTAACAAAAATTAATGAGTAAATTCTACGA
The DNA here is from genome assembly GCA_029851415.1 of Eretmocerus hayati. NCBI lineage: Eukaryota > Metazoa > Arthropoda > Insecta > Hymenoptera > Aphelinidae > Eretmocerus > Eretmocerus hayati. The sequence continues at coordinate 51,262,006 of CM056741.1, read as the reverse complement.
GAGAAATGGGTTCACGTTCTGTGGTCATTGATTGATGAAACTACCACTGAGTGGCTCTCGCGGATTGCACACCAGGGAAGCTCGAGTCCACTTAGCTAAAAGCTTCACGTTAAAATCCTCCATAACGATTGCCTGCACGCTCGTGTCATCATTTGTGCGGTAGAGAATTCCCACTGGATGCATCAACTGAGATTCAAATGGTTATATCCACATTGCTTATGATATGTTGGTCCTACAATGTATAATTGTCTTGTGCAGGCATAGACACCCTGGAGTGTAATAGGAATCAAATTAGTTCATTGTTTCAAATATTTACTTTCTTGTAATTCAAATATTCTGGGTAGTGTGATTCTTACGTCAACTGTGATTAATTCTCAATGAATACTGACGAAATTTTCTAGTTTGAGATGAGATTTGTGATCAGAATTTCTGTTAACTGACAAGGAGAGCATCTGGTCTGCGGAGCACGGATCTTGATGAATTTCTGGGAATCATCTAGTTTTGGTGAAAAATGAAGGTATCCCCAAGGGTTAAGGCGATGCGGTCACCGTGCACCGTGCACGCTGAAAGTTATTCGCACTTTTATCAAATTTGCTTGCGATTTGGGTGAAACGACGAGAAGACCCGCGTTCATTATCATCTAACTCGAGTTCGTCTTCTCTTTGTTTGGCTAAAATCGCAAGAGAACTGGAGAAAAGTGCGAATAACTCGAGTGCGGACACTTCCTAACCTATAATATAGGGGCTTTGTAATTCGCACTTTTCTCCAGTTCTCTTGCGATTTTAGCCAAACGATGAGAAGACTAACTCGAGTTAGATGATAATAAACGCGGGTCTTCTCGTCGTTACACCCAAATCGCAAGCAATTTTGATAAAAGTGCGAATAACTTTCAGCATGCACGGTGACCGCATCGCCCTAAGTCCAATCGGCCTCCTGTTCCGAGATACAGCCATGAAGGTTAGCATTGTCAGTATATATATGAGTCATTCTGGAGCAAGCTGGACAGAACCGTCACCAGGGGGGGTCTGGGAAAAATCCGCAAAAATTTTTTTCCATTAGTACTATGTTGAAATAGTACGAAAAAATTTTTTTCAGATTTTTTCGGCCCCCCCTGTGGGCCCCAGGGCCCATGAAAGGGCCATTTTAGGCCCTTTTTTAGCCTATTCTAAGAAAATCATAGTTCCAACGCCATTTAATATTTTTCAACGTACTCCGGCGCATTTTTCTCGGCGAGACTAGTACTTTTGAAAAAAAATTGTCCAGGGCCACTCAGTGAGCCTGACGGCTTCTGCAAGCTAATTTTCGAGAGCAAATTTTAGCGATTTTTGGGTCTGCTTCAAAGCGATCTAGCTCCTACTGGACATGTGATAATCGACTTTTGCAGGTGATTATTTTGAAGGTCTTGGAAAAACCTACAATTTGACCACCTTCAGAAGTCGATTATCGTACTTTTCATAGGAGCTATAGCCGATACAAGTTGAGCTATTTACGAAGAAGTCGAAAATTCAGGACTCGATTCCAAAAATATATCTTAATTTTTTCTCACCAAACTTGTGCGAAAATGTTCTTTCAGACATCTACTTTCAGTAAAAAAAATTTGGCGGAGGTTATTTTTTTTTATTTTTTTTGCCGAGCGTTACAAAATGCCGCATTTCGTGGTTTTAGCAAAAACGGCATCTTTAACCACGGTAACATACGCTCCCATCTGGACTGATGCGCACCAATCTGTATGAAAGTACTCCCCAAAGTACCCCCAAGTACGCGTGAGAAGTTGCGGGGACGTGCCTCCAGCCAGGAGTGAGCTGTAGGTTCTCTTTACCGTGTCAAAAATAGGCATTATTTTGGTTATTCGAGCGTAAGCGACCGAGAGCATGATTTTACTTGTTTTGGCTTGCAAATGAGATAATGGGCTAGAATGAGGATCCAAACATACTTTTCCGACTCAAAATAACCATCTGAACACAATTCCGAGGTCAGTTTAGCTCTAGAATGTCGTCTAGTGCCTCAACGGTGTCAGAACTCGTCGACAGAATCTAAGTTCTTAAGGGGCAGAGGGACGAATATTTAGAGCAGAACTGACCCCGGCATTGTGTTCAGATGGTCATTTTGAGTCGGAAAAGTATGTTTGGATCCTCATTCTAGCCCATTATCTCATTTGCAAGCCAGAACAAGTAAAATCATGCTCTCGGTCGCTTACGCTCGAATAACCAAAATAATGCCTATTTTTGACACGGTAAAGAGAACCTACAGCTCGCTCCTGGCTGGAGGCACGTCCCCGCAACTTCTCACACGTACTTGGGGGTACTTTGGGGAGTACTTTCACACAGATTGGTGCACATCAGTCCAGATGGGAGCGTATATGACCGTGGTCAAAGATGCCGTTTTTGCTAAAACCACGAAATGCGGTATTTTGTAACGCTCGGCAAAAAAAATCAAAAAAAATAACCTCCACCAAATTTTTTTTACTGAAAGTAGATGTCTGGAAGAACATTTTTGCACAAGTTTGGGGAAAAAAAATTAAGATATATTTTTGGAATTGAGTCCTGAATTTTCGACTTTTTCGTAAATAGCTCAACTTGTATCGGCTATAGCTCCTATGAAAAGTAGGTTAATCGACTTTTGCAAGTGGTCAAATTGTAGGTTTTTCCAAGACCTTCAAAATGACCACCTGCAGAAGTCGATTATCACATGTCTAGTAGGAGCTAGATCGCTTTGAAGCAGACCCAAAAATCGCTAAAATTTGCTCTCGAAAATTAGCTTGCAGAAGCCGTCAGGCTCACTGAGTGGCCTTGGACAATTTTTTTTTCAAAAGTACTAGTCTCGCCGAGAAAAATGCGCCCAAGTACGTTGAAAAATATTAAATTGCGTTGGAACTATGATTTTCTTAGAATAGGCTAAAAAAGGGCCTAAAATGGCCCTTTCATGGGCCCTTGGGCCCACAGGGGGGGCCGAAAAAATCTGAAAAAAATTTTTTCGTACTATTTCAACATAGCACTAATGGAAAAAAATTTTTGCGGATTTTTCCCAGACCCCCCCTGGTGACGGTTTTGTCCAGCTTGCTCCAGAATGACTCATATATATATGTGTCTTTTTAACATGGGCCTATATGGATAATGCTAATCTTCATGGCTGTATCTTGGGATATGAGGCCCATTGGACTTAACCCATGGAGATACCTTCATTTTTTACCAAAACAAGATGATTTCCAGAGTTTCATCAAGATCCGTGTTCCGCAGACCTGATGCTCTCCTCGTAAGTCATACTCTCATTCGAATGAATGATATAGTATATTTGGGAAAAACTGCGTGAAGTCAATTGATTCATTCCGATGTAATTCAAATCACCTCACCAACCTTTTCCATCCACAAGATTCTGAACTGATTCAGAGTGTTCGGAGGACTAACAATTTTATTGTATTTTGGTATGCTTTCAGAGCTCCAAGATATTTATTCTGTCAAACTAAGTATAACCAATTTTGATTCGATTCTAAAATGGACTATCTCGAAAATTCACCGAGCTCAAATCTAATGCAGGTATCTCGAGATATCTCGATGAATGTATGTAACTCTTACAGAGTTGGAATAGACGAGTATAGGCGAGCAATGAATGTCTCCTAGATTTAGCATCGGGCTGTTTGAAAATTATGGCAACGTAGCTGAATTCATTGAGGAAAGGTTGAACTATCTCTCTCTTTCTCCATTTGTAAATTACCCACTGTGCGATTTCAAAGCGCTTAGTACAGACGATAAAACTCGTACGTGCAATGAATCAACTCGTGTTCCATACACTGTTACATACGCACAAGCACATATGGCGCTTGTATGTGCAACGCATGGTATCGATCGCAAAGTTTGTGAGCAGCTCAAATAAACTCTCTTCTATACAGATTGCATTCAACTATTTCGAATACAAAAAGTTCCCACACTGGGTACCTCGAACATTTAATTCTTTTCTCCTCTATTCTTTTAAATTGATTTGGTCTCCGTTATTTTTACTTTTAGATCTGCCAAATGGCATTTTCGACTGTATTCTAAATTTCTCATTCTAGAAATGTGCAAAAAATACCTCGTTGAGATGGTCATTTATTTAAACCCATTCACTCACATTATCCAATATGATGGACGAATTTTCTTCGATTGATTTCCAATAATCGGTGATTATTCTTTTCTGACACACCAGAAAAATCTTACAAAATTCTCACACGCCCCTATCGATAAAAGAAATCAATCAACTCGCGGACCGGGACCAAATATCTAGATTATAAAGCAGAAATGAGAATGAGAACCGCAAAACTTTGAAAATTCTAATTTTGCCATCTCTTGGCCATTTTTCATAAAAAATCACATAACCTGAACGTCATGAGTACTTCTCCAAATGTCTAGAGCTCCCGGTTATGCTTCACACAGATGGAAACGAAATAGATGTGAGGAATACTTATAATGGATTCACAATGATAATTCAGTGAGGCTTCCCTTCCATGAAATTTTACATATTGCTCGCATACTATATAATTTTTTTTTCCTTTTGGTGTTGACTTTCACTAACTTTTTGTGAGCTCAGCCAGTGAAGACATTTTTGAGGAAATAGGTACGTGAATTCTACGGATAGAAGGAGGGCGTACGTAATTTTGTTGCATCAAAGGTCTCATCCACTTTGAGCTTTAATCACAGAAACCGGTGCGAGGATAAGCACGGTAGGAAAGGTGAAAATCCGTATAATTTACTTCCGAATTATTAAATACTTTTGCGCAGCTGCGGTGGCTCATTCTTGAGTCTGAAGTACAAGTACGCGTCTAATAGGCTCCACATCAGAAACGGTTAGCTCTGCATGAGCTCATAAGATATTGAATTTATCCTAAGCTGATCAGTAGCTGATAAGCGGGAAATTATTCAAATTAATACAAACTGGGCTGCGATCTAATCCTGTACAGTAGGGTGGGCCGAGATGAGAAATTTTGGAATCTTGACTCACCTAGGGTCGCTAAGACTGTTTCTTTACGAGTAGATATGAACATTTTTTCGCTGGGTTCACAGAAATGAATCTTTTAACCCTAGCAAGAGCTTTGAAGGGTTGATGAAAAATGCACGGAAAAGATTATTGAGGGTTTTTTTTTCTCTCAAGTCAGTGTTTTCATAAATACGGCATTCTATGCAGCTCACCCGATTGCTTAAACTACACATTTTTGCGTACTTTGACCTTTTAAACACAATCCTGGTGATTTGTAGGATTCGAATGCATCAAATTCAAGTCTTGAGCAGATGATGACGGTCGATTTTTGTCCTACCTTATTCATGACCTTGCTTATCCTTAGGTACGGGATTCGACACATCTGTCATCAGCTATTCAACGCCCAAGTTTGACGTATCCAAATCCCATAAAACGACCGGGGTCGTATTTAGAAGGTCAAACCACGTGGAAAAATGTAGTTTAAAGTACCCGCGCACCGCTAAAAACGCCGTATTTAAGGAAGAACTGATTTGAAGGAAAGAGGAGAACCATCATGGCTTTTTTCATACATTTTTCATGAACATTTACTTGGGCTCGGCATTCTTGGGTCGAAGTAATGGGAAAAAATAGTCATGTAAAATACAACTCTTGCGACTTCAAGCAAATTAAATTTTAAAATTTCCATTTTTCGTCCTATTCCACTGTTTAGATCGTTGATGAATTTTAAAAATAATTTCAGTTGAATGCAGCCATTGTCAATCGTGAACATACATCATTTGCGATCATTTAATCAAACTCGCTCGCAGAAATATCCTCATATCTTCGAGAACAGACATATTTAGCGATCTCTAAAATTGGTTCATCAACTTGCTGAATATTTTAAGTGAATAATGTGATTGATGTCTGTCGGAACTGCTGAGAATAGACCTTTCTTCTTAAATGTTTCAGATCTCTTCAGAAGCGCAGCAGAGGCGGGACCTCTGGATATTGTGAAGCTACGTAAGGGAGAGAGAATAGTTAATATATCACCACACTTATCGGCCAACACATCTGAGGATCCATATATTCTTGAAGTAAGAGACTCATGATGACTCAAAAAATCGTTTAGTACCCTTATTGTCTGAATTTTTTTTCAATATACCAGGAAAACATTTTGCTTGATTTCCATGGAAATTATCTTCACATGAGCTATAAAATGAAATTCCAATGGATTTCACATAATTGAGTATGAATCATACATGGACACATGGTTTTGTCCTAGTGAGCATAGTATTTGGTGCTTCTAAATTCCGAACTACTCAATATCGATGATTTGATTGACAGTAAGCTTCTGCTATCGTGTGGGATGTTACTCAGATTACTTGACCAATTTTCGGTCAGAGATCTGGACTTTATTCTCTAGACTCTCGCGGTTCTTGACAAAGCCCCATTTGTTTCCTCCGTTCGTTCATGCTCCAGATATTGGAAATGGAAGAATGATATCAATTAGAAATTAGGGATATTCTCATATTTCGAGTAAGTCATTGGTCATCAAAACTTCATCAAGATCTCGTGACCTCTGAAGAATATAAAATTTCGTTGCTTACTGAATTAGCTGCACCTGTGAAATTACAAAGGCGAATCATATTATTCAGGATATCGCTTCTGTCTGACCAAACTCGGATTTTACTACTGAAAACACCTGATCTGCTCATTTTTGGGCACTCTCGTCGTTCCCCGTTGAGCCATAACTTTTACAGCTCAATTCTATCATACAACGTGAGGAATTCTTCCATGAATTCCATCCATTTTTCATGATATATTTACGTCTTGAAGACCAGAAAGTATGGGTTAATCCATAAAAAGCATTAGAAGAAGGAAAATTGGAAAATCTAGTAAGTGAAGTTTCTTGTTTACCAGGTGATCGCTGTTCATCCATCGTCTTCAGGAATGTTGGATCTCGACCTACTTCGTACCTTGGAGAAGAGGGTTGAGGCTTTGGAGCGGGAACTCCAAGATCAGCATGACCTCGAATCCTCGGTACCTTGCGCCGTATTACGGGACCTTAGAAAACAGGTCGACTCTTTTAAACAGAAACTCGAAACGGCTGAGAGTCTACGGCTGGGTGAGTATTTATAATATTATTCGCTCGTTGGATATCCTGATTAATAGATACTTAATTGCGTAATTTTAATATGCATGGCAGATTTTGTAAGAAATTGTTCTTGGTAATTATAATTCCTCATTAAGAGAACCTTGACATCGTTAATTTATTTCACAAGCTAATTCAGAAAGGATGCGATGATTTAGAAATGGTTTTTGAATCCTTCAGTTTGACTATATTTATACTGACCTGACTACTAAAAATTGAAATAAATTATTTAACGTTCGACTGAATCAAGAGAATTGTGAAACTTTTCTCATTTGCATTAAAAGAGTTAGTTTTCATTCTAGGAATTTTGGGGTGATATTTCAACATGAACTTTAACTTATCTTTGCCAAGTATTTGCTACAGAATTCATCTTTTATTTTGTTAACTAAAGTACCAAAAGTTTAATAACGAGATAAGCGATATATTTCGTATACGATGCAGAAATATCCAGAAAAAAACCAGACAAATTTTGACGTGAAATAATGGTGCAACAAATAAATTCTCATTTTGTGATTTTATGCACCGTATCCCTTGGAGAAATCTTCATGAAAACATTTCCATTGTGAATTCAAAACTCTTGATGCGCACATTATGAATCAATTTGGTTCGAAGAACAGGTGTCACTTCATTTTTGGGGAACAAAATTTCCCACGACACCAAAGTTGGTTGCAAAAATTGATTCCACAAAAGCCTGCCTTCGTGTAGAGGGAACCAGTGAATAGAATATTATTGATCCTCAGATTAAGAGGAAGGGTTTGAAAGAGGTATTCTGTAGTTGGGAATGGAAAGAAAAGCGGATCTAAAGAGCCTTTGCGTAAATCGTACGACAAATATCAAGAGTAAAGAGACTACAAAGCATGAACTTGCATGTTCTCGTTATCAAAATCGTATGGATATTTCACAGAAAGCGGATCACAAGATGGACTTAAGAATGGATAATATACCTTATTCATGACCAAGCTACCGTCAAACCTATAACTTTCGAATGCAATCTCGATCACTCACAGCTGAATTTCTACTTTAGAGTTTCTGTGAGTCAACAGAGATCGGGACATCTCGTTGCTTGAATCATCTGCTCCAGATTTTTGAAAGAATCCTTTGAATGAATTTTCTGAAAAAACAAATAGGTAATTCCACTCAAATTTTTCATGGCTCTTTGACACAAATATTGACAGATCGGAGTTCGTAGCGATAGAAGACTGTTACAATAGTCCTCCAATCCTCACTCCAATTACTCTGAGATCTACATACTTTCCTAAGAATACTATTTTTATGAAGGCTACTGAACTCACATCGGTGATTTCTTACGTAACTCGCCGATTCACATCATAGAATATAACCCATAATCAATCCAGGATTACTTAGATTACTCGAAAAGAAAATTAGCAGAGCGTTGACTTGAAGACAGGGGAAATCGATCCGATATCGAGATTCAGTTCCAAAGACTTTAAGAGATTCTTCGAATTGATCAGAAATTGACGATACTCTCACTCTATATGAATTCACTATAATTCAAAATAAAGTTGACGAGGTCTTTAACTTTTAATGACCTTCTGTGTTACTTTTGTTTAGGCTCGAACAAGAACATCTCGGAGCCTGCGCCAGCGCCAACGTGTCGCAGGTTTCAATACAGACGCAAGTGCAATGCTGCAAAACGGAAAGTACGGGAGAAGTTTTTCAAAACAAAGTGAGTATTTCCTGAATCGTTCATTCTGAAGGTCTGCCACTCCCGTCCCCTCCCCTATATTTTTGTCCATATAGTAGTGAAATCAAATGGAAGTTCCACGGACTCACGCATCACTTGTATTTGAGTATTGCCTTCATCAAGTGCATGGTTTTTTATTGGAGTTTTTAATCATTCTGTTTGAGTACTGAATCAGCTCGAAGATCTTAAATGCGTCGCAAATGATTGCAATTTTCAATCTTTGGTACTTTGAGAGTGGGAATGGTACTGGAAAAAAAAATTCCCGAAGAGGTTTCTTTCAAATTGGCAAAGAAACTCGCTCACGAGTTGAGCTTTTAACGTGGGAAAACAATCATTGTGACCTCTATGGGGAAATAATTTTTTAACTCTTCATTGAAATCGGCCAGAAATCAAGAGTATGGTTGACTTCTTGACCAAAGATATCTGAGATCCTTTGATTATTGGAAAAAAATTTGAAAAATGATCACAAGGTTGTGAGAAGATCAGAACATTTTTCAAGTTTTGCTCAAGTTTTTTTTCTCTAAAATGAATGACGCACCATCGGCTCTTCTCAAATCCTCTCGATAAAATCTTCTCAAAGCATCGTTGCACTCTTTCAGAGGCGAAGAAAAAGCCATGACCCGCGTACCTAGACGTGAAAGAATATAATCTGACATCAACAATGATCGAGCTCGCCTTTTTATCAAATATTCTCATCCAAGGAGAGCGTAATATCCGTATCGATAATAGCTTAGGATCTCGATCTACATGTAGGTACACGCGTACTAGCAGACGTTTATATCATCGAATATCCATCTACATGTATGCAAACGTGCAAGACGATACCGTTCTCATTTACAGGGATGAATAGTGACGCTTGATACGCCTATATGAACACATAATACATATGTACAAGCTCAGTGGATGGTATTAACTGTGTACATGTATTGATGATACATACATACACATGTATAATTGTGTATCAAAGGATGAGCATGTGTTGATGGTGATGAGGTTGTGGGTGATGAGATGCGGGAATCCACATCAGCCTCGATAATCGAACCTCTGCACTCCGCGGGCAGCCCGACGTATTGAACCTGTCAGTCACGAACTTGGATGTGTGTGCAATATTAGCGAGTAATCCTTGATCCTCTTGTCTGTGCCTGACCGCAAGACCCTGCTCACCTTTCAGCGTAAATTTTGAACAAATTCAAATCCGTGCAGAGTTGAAAGTTGGTCGTGATTGGTGCTTTTAATTGATTTCATCACGCTTGATGCAGGTGTACAAGGAATTTTGTTTCTTTACATACACAAGAATTGGGAATCATAGATAGGTATATCGTTATATCTCTCTCAATGCGATTGTAATGAGTAACGAGGATTTTAGGAATATCAGGATGCAGGTCATTGTCATCGTTTGTTTATTCTGAATCATCTCCTAGCGTAATCATGATTTCGTAACGAGATTGGAATTATGTTGATATTGTTGTAGCCTAAACTCATTCTCACCATAGAATTTCGTTGTTCACCATCACCATTGTTTTGAGCCCAGCATCTCTAAAGATAGACGCTCAAAATTGGGTACAGAAGTACAGAATCATCGTGTTATAGTTAAGCTTCTCGAATGTTCCTATACGGATATGATGTTTGTATTATGTTTATTTTTTTCGGCGAGGCGATGTTGTAGCATCGTATACTCTTTCATCGATTTCACTTTTCTTTGATCGTACTGGATGGAGATATGTTGGACGAAACCCATTGTACATGACAGTAGAATAACGGTCCGTCTTCGATCTTAGACCAAATTCAACTTTAAGATGGTGGTATTTTTTTCCATCCATACGTTACAATCCAAGGATGAAAGAAAAATACCACCATCTTAAAGATGTTTATTTTTGTAGTCGAAATCATTCCGGCTTATGGTAAGTAGGAATGTCATTCAACATCCGTTATTTGATACCGCGAAATAAGTTCAGACCGATTCTAGGACCCTCAATAAGGAGAAACAGTTGGCGGTCTCAAATGGGTTATGATAGATCGAAGTCCCAGCAAGTTGAACTTTGCATGAATCACTGAGGAAGATTCATTCAATTCTCAATCCCTCATTAATGCATTTTTTACCTCATTTCTGCACATGTCTTGTGTTTTATGATGATGGAATAAGATAAAGCTGAATGATATGAGTAGTTCCGTGGAAACTATGAAATAACTTGTGGCACCTTGTACGAACCTTAATACGATTGGAAAAAAAATCACGTCATTTTTTATGTAAAATTTTCGTGCTCATTTTGGCGTAATCATCAGTTTTTCATCCAGGGCCACTCTAAAAAACTATTACCAAAAAAGAGGTCAAAATGTTAGGGACGTGCGTTGTATTTTCCTTTTTTCGACGTTTGTGAATTTGAATTGCCGCGATGGGGCTCACTTGGGATTTGGGTGAGCCAATACATAAAATTTAAATGGTATCAAACATCAAACTTCACAGCTACAAGGACCAAAAATCACTTTCAGAGTACATGGCTAGCACGTATATTTTGTGGCGCAATTCGCTTGAAATTTCACTCATTCCGGTATCTTCGGTATCAGTGAATTTGCCTCGTTCCGGGCCTTTCCGCACAAATTTATTCTTAGCGTAAATCGTAGGACGGAATTTTCCCATACCTCAAAGTATCGAAAAAAACTCATTTTCACACTTTGGGGAGTACTTTTCCGTGAAAATGTAGTTTTGCTACGGTTTTCGTCAGTTCCGTGCTCTTCTGGTGTAACACCCTAGTCGGCTTTTTAAAAGTATTTGGTGATCAAATCAAAACCCCAAAACCTCAAGACTGTGGCTCAACCCGTTTGGTCTGGAGATCAATTTTAGTGGCAAAATGTCAGATCAGTGTTTCATAATTGCTTCAAAATGTCAGAATCGTGTGACGCTACCGCGTTAACCGTGTTATCTTCATGGTATCGATTTGTGGAAATATTGATATTCGTGCGCAAGTAAATTAAGGCTTCATATGGTTCAAAAGGTCGAAATAGTACATTTCGATACAAGGGTGGAAAAATAAGTTTTACACCCGTGTGTCGAGTGCTATTTTTTGACAAACTGTGAGAGAAAGTGGAAAATCGGTGCGAAAATAGTAGATTTTGCACCGAGTTTATGAGGTTGTAGCTCGCTTCTGAGCGATTGGTTTTCGGCCTGAGCCGCAGGCGAAGGTCAAAATAATCGCTCGGAAGCGGGGAACCTCATGAACGAGTTGCGAATAGTATTTTTTACAATTTTGTAAGCGCCCAAACATCGGAAAATTGCAAAAAGTTACTTTTCGCACAGTGTGTCAAAAAATACATTTTAGAACCTTTGGAAATGACATTTGGGGTTGGCACATTTTCCACCCTGAAGTATCAAAATTTCTGTGGAACTACTCATATCTATAAGAAATGAAATTCAAGCACTTTAGACTAACACAAGAATGATTCTTCTTAACCGCATGACTTGCATAGCAGTACATAAATATACCATAAATAAACATTTTCAGACCTGGAGTTTCATTCTGGGAATATCATTTGATAAATCACTGCCAGAGAAAAACTCATAGTCCCAAATTTATTCTACCATCAAAGTCTCACAATGGATTCCGATCAAATATTACTCACATGTAACTCTCCTAAAAATAAAAATACTAGAGCATAATTCACTGTCTCAACCTTATCCAAAATTTTGCGACAAATAGAGATGGCTGCATTGCAATTAGCTAACGATACAGAATGGCAAGGTGGCACGATGCACGCGCAATTAGTCGTGGTATGTCCGAGAAACTGTCATTGGCATTGACTTGATACGTGAGCAGGTGTCTCAACATCAACCACAGAGTACATACACAACTTTGGCTGCGTCTCACACTCGTGACATTGACGAACGAGCTCTCAGCTCTTTAAGGTTATACATATATATACTATACTCTGTACTACACGATGTATCCTCGAAGGAATTCATACGTGTTCTCAGAGTGCATCGATACACGTCGGTTACGGTATTTGGAAGCAATTAGGTGTAAGCTTGCTTATCTATATGTGGTCTGTGGCACATCACTCACTACGATACTGTGTATTTTCCAATAAAAGTAGTAACTGAGGGTTTCCAGACTTGGTGTTAGAGTTTCTGAAGGAGAAAAGTATTTAAGAATTTTAAATGGATTTCTTTTTATACATTACGTTGTTTAGTGAGAATGAAAATAAAAATTAGATATTACCACAAGATTGTAAGAGTTTGACGATTTGAGAATGAGATCTGGGAAAATTTTAATGAGGTAAGTGTACCCAACTTACCCCCTATATGCCAATCTCAGAATTGGGCACTCGTTAACCTTCCCGCAAGTTTTTTTACGTTTGTTTTATTAAATTATCCTTAGATGATTTCTCGATCTCCCAGAATTTGGAGTGATTATTTGCATTTTTCGTGTTTGCGCAGCTAAGAAATCACTGAGTAAATGGCGTTCAGTAAAAGCGGTGGCAAATGATTTTAGGTCGACTAATCTTCACGTACTTTACCGCATTTGGTTCTTCTGTTGAGACCTCCATAATCCGTTTTTCAGAGTCGCAAAACTCGGATCTAGAGCTATTTCATGAGCTAAATACGGAGATGCCTTGTGAAACAAAGAAGCTAAAATTGGTGTGTGCCTAACATGCCCTCATATAGTTATCTCGGAAGGACGTGTCGTTACGACTTTTTCACCGCTCAGGAGGTGTTCATAGCGTAGAAACAGGTCGGAACTCATGGTTAGGAACGGCAAAAAGCTCCACATGTGGTTAAACGGCGATAATATAACGGATGGAAACAATTTTATGCATTTCATCGCTGATTTACATTGTTTCAAATCATAGGGGCGAATTGACTACACACTTTTGTAAATTCTCAAAGACTAGATCTCGGGAAATTTTGGTTAGCTTAGCTTCAATTGATCGAAAATGAACTTCCTTTAGCTCATTTCAAAGATCTTAAGATAAGTTTTGGAATCAGCTAAAGTATAAAGTCGGAAAATGTCGAAGATTGCCAGAGTTGTTGAGAAAATGGATTAATTGGGGGCACTTAAGTCGGACCTACAGGGTACGATTACAATACTCCAAATATGTACTAGAGTTGCATTTCTGTCACGAGCAACAGTGAAAATTATGGGGCCGGAGCTTATGATGATTAAATGTTTTGTACGGTGTGACATTCTGACTAATCATATCTATAGCATCACGATAGAGGAGTTGATAATAACTCATCACACCGAACGTTCTTGTGAAAAAAAATTGATGGAGGCCAAATTTCTCAAATGATTGGTTGGAAAAGTATCTTGAGAGTAATTTTTAGACAATGACCCATTCAACCCATTCAAACTATTTTATTCTGTTTCAAACATTCAAAAATATTGTGGAACCCTATCGAAAATTGATACAACTCTTGATTGTATTATCGATTGTGGACGATTTTTTCGCACAGACTATCTTAAATGTTGATCTGACTCAATTTTTTAACAATATTGCGTTCATTGGTGAGGTTTTTTCATCCGGATTCCGTAAAATATACACGCTTCTTTATCGATAATAAGAATATACTGAATAGTAGGCTAACTCCTATTTTTTGGATATTTTACATTTATTCTTGAAATATGTCTACTATAATGTAAAAGCCATGATAGTCATGGAATTTGTTTACTACCATAATTAACCAGTCCTTTTCCTTCCATCACAAGTTGCAACATCAAATTTATCTTGTGGGTGATCTCCATCTCAGTACTAGTTTCATATTGACCCAGTAGTAGATGTTCAAAACTTGTTTCCCATTTTGTGAACGAGCGAACGAGAGTGTAAGTTTCGATGACTAATTACACACTTTAGCTTGAGATTTGTCGCTGAAATACTCTATATACCGTAAGATGGGGTAACTTTGCCACAGGGGGGGTAACTTTGCCACACCGCCGGGAAAAGATTTCAGAGGCTGCTGTAGGTGAGGTAGGGAATCTTATCGCTCTAGTAACAATTCCCTCCAGTAGGGACATGCGTAAGCTATGTTTTGCGCCCGCGGAAGGCAGCTCTAGATGCCTCAGAGTTGTTTATAACCTATTTTTGTACCGCAGTGAGAGACAAGCAAAAAAATCTGGTCCCAAAAAATTAACCCAGTACGAGCACTTGGCGTCGAATGACAGGTAAATGCTGCATATCCTCATTGACTCAAGCCGTTAACTTGATAATTCAGTTGTTATAAAGCACAATTTTTCCACGGCACAAATTTTACGCCGAGAAAAAGAAAAAAAAGCTGTTTTTTTTTGCTATGGTGGGGTAACTTTGCCACACTTTCCTACTGCAGCTTAAGGCGATGCGGTCACCGTGCACCGCGACCATGGACCTTGAAAATACACCTTACATAAAAAGTTTGGTGATTCAAAGTCTGAGACGAGTTGTCGAATACTTGTTATTGTCCAACTTGTATTCCTCAATACGTCGCTTAGCCCAAATCATAGGAGAATCGGAGAAAAGTGGGAATAACTCGGCCACGGGAACCTTCTAACCTATGATATACGCACATTTTCATTCCCAACTTTTTCCGATTCTATTGCAATTTAGGCTCAACAAAGAGCGAACAAATCTAACCAGGAGAGTGTTCCAGATCCGGGTCACGGATTAGGCTGAAACTTTGGAAATAATCTTCTTTCAGCACCAAAAGATGAAACACAAAATTATAGACCCTAACGCTCAAGCGTTTTCGAGCTACAGCCATGGACATAAGCATTACAGGTATACCTATATTTATCATTTTTTAACATTGGCTTATATGGGCAATGCTAATGTTATTGGCTATAGCTCGAAAACGCTTGAGCGTTAGGGTCTATACTTTTGGATATCTTCTTTTGATACTAAAAGGAGACTATTTCCAGAGTTCCAGCCGAATCCGTGACCCGGATCTGAAACACTCTCCTGGTAAGTTAGATGATAACAAATATTTGTGCGCTCGTCGTTTAGCCCAAATCGCAAAAAAATCGGAGAAAGTTGGGAATGATTTCGAGCTTGCATGGTGACCGCATCGCCTTAAGTGCTCACGTCTACAGTTATTTTGTTCAACTTCTCTCACGTAATTTCCCATTTTATCATACTTTCATTCTTCCAATCCAATTTTCACCCATCTGCTCTTACAGATGACCAGAAACTATGCAAGGCAGAAGGGTAGAGGGAATTACAAGAATTATTCATATGGCAAGCTTCAGGAGTGCCTTAAGCAAATAGGATGTGGCAATAACTCTCTTACCGCGAAGCAGCCAAGGAATTTAAGATACCAGTGAAAACACTATTCACTTATCTCTTCATTAAACGAAACAATTCCGTCTAGATGGATTTTATTTAGATTAAAAATCGCCAATGACTGCTTTGCGTTAGGCTCTCTTGAAAATACTCGTGCAGCATCGATAACTTATACAGAGCGTTAAATGCGGGGAAATTCCTCTTGGAACGCAGAAAAGTCATAATAATTATCAAGAACTCAATTAAAGAGATACATTGACTTTCATTTTTCAATCTTAAATCCTAGCTAAACGTGCAAGTACTTGAGGCATAAGTCAAGCACCATCTTTTGACACTCTTCCGTGGAATTTTGAAAAACCAAACTTATATAAACAGCTTTGATACTACTTCAAATCAATCATTTGACTTGTTCAATGCTGCACAAAGCTTGGGATGTCAAGAAAAACGTTCCCAATGGGAACAACATCTATTAGAGCTCATGAGATACAAGATACGCTCGTATTTTCACAAGAATTCTAGTCGTGATACTGAAATTCCAGTGGAGATACTGGAGTGTGGCAAGGTTACCCCACCCCAGGTTTTGTGAAAAGTGTTTTGCTTCTCAAGACCGTATCTTCAAACAGGATTCTCAAATCGAGTTCTACCTTACGCCAATCGAAAGCTAAGATTCTAAGCATTCGATTGGCTACTGATACAGGTAGGTTTTGCCGTAATCTCTCCGAGCTATACGGAAAACAATGCCAAAAAAAGTCGAAAGTGTGGCAAAGTTACCCCACTTGACGGTATGTAAAATTTTCCAAGATAAATATGACTTTTTGTCCCCAAATTTCGAACCTGCATTTTTTATACACATCATTGTCAAGAACTTGTAGCGTTCTCTAGAATAATGTAGAACTCGTGCCAGATATACAGTCAACAACTTCTTCGTTTTTTTAATCACAGGAAACCAAAGATTTCGAGATTTCTCACAGACATTTGGAAGTATTCACGATGAAAAATATTGGCATATTGGTTTTGTCAATGAGAGGAATAGAAAGCTTCAAGACAAGGCCGTAGTCTGACACCATATAGGATTTTTTCTCATGATTTTCATGGAGTCTCACTTTCATAAGGAACTTTATGTGATTTGGCTCAGTGAAATTCGAGATATTCACAGAGCGGATTCCGGTCTCTCTCTGTAGAATATTCAACACGGCTACCTATAGATTCTACTCCAGCCTCGCGTTGAGCCGTAATTTTTTTTTTGCTTTTTCTATCAACGCACACTCTGCCACAAAGCCATAACTTTCCACATCATTTGGTGGAGCCATTGTTTTTTTTCTTCTTTTTGTAATGGCATTCCTCGTAATAGGAATGAAAATTGACTCAAGAGAATATCAAATTTTAAACATTCCACCTCAACTCCTTTCACATGCAAATTTCATTCCTGAAGGCAATCTTTTGGTAATTCCAGTACTACTCAAAATCAAAGTCTGATTTCACTCGAACGCACAATGAGTCCATGTATTAGTATACTTCGTTCATAAATATATTATGTGATTCATCAGGACGAGCTCTGGATCTGAGCCGGCTCATATGGCTGACTGAACGCACAGCTCTTCTACTTGATCGCACAGTGTCTAAATACGGTACATGCACAACAATACAATGTGGGACTGGTAATGGATATTCTCAATTGAAGTGGTTTTGTAGACTACAACTCATAATGAGGACAGTAATTTTTTTACTTTCTATCCGAATCCATTAATTTATTCGTTACGAAACGAAGTGACCCGCTTAACTACCAATTAGGAATGTTTCGGTGAAGATAAAGGCATGGAAGTACTTTTCATGGAGTATTTGGGTGGAAAAATGATGAAAAATTCTGGAAAAATTTTCCTTCTCTTTCTTGCCTTCAATTCTTTCTTTTGCATTCATAACAACGCAAAAGATTTGAAATTGTTGAAAAGCATCACCGTCATCTAGGAGGATTTTCGAGAATTTTCTCAGAATCGTTCGATAAGCTAATGACGAATTACCCCAAATAATACTACGATTATCGGAACCTTGTTTTTGTCGTTCGTAGATGATATGGAAAGTGAGGTAATCAAACAAAAATAACCTTTATAATAATGTTTCGACCCCTTCAATCAAGCACTATACTCTAAGTAATTAATCACCGATATCAAATTAGACCACACAGCCAAATTGCTTCGAAATATAGATTCGCCTCTTCATGAAGTATATGATCTTAGAATCAAAATGAGGGGACACATATTTTTTCGTTTAGCCTGAAACCTCTCCTATTCGAAGATACGGTATTTTCTAGTTTAGGGCCTTGAAAGAGGGCATAGCGAGATTTTCAAATGTGATATTATTAAAACTCAGGAATATCATCAGTCTCTTCAATGATTTAGGTAAATCTTAGTCCATATGTCGAAATGCAGGATAACACATTGGTACGCCCGGGGCGGGAAACCCTGGAAAAGTAAGCTAGTCGTATGTTTTTATGGGATGGACTTTCCCGAGCAGAACTGTTACCACTCTGTCTTAATTTCTCGGGGACACAGACCCGTTGCAGTGGAGGCTAAGGTGGCAGAGGCGTGAATCGATTGCGAGTTATTACCGTGCAGGAATGAATGCGGACTGGTAACATGTATGGTAGACTCGTTCGATTATGGGATCTGTTGAGTGTCTGGCCCACGGGAGCATAAATTCGTAATACTGGAGCTTAGAATTTTGAGTACCGAAGCTTCATTAGTTCGAGTGGGCGTGTTCGAGTAAAATGTAATTGTGCGGAGGCGGCGAGGATCTTTCTCGAATTCAAAACGTGTGCGGACGAAAGGAGGGAAGAGAGAGAGAGAGAGAGAGAGACTTGGTGAAATGGGAAACTATTAGCGCCTACTATGCAAGGAGAATGAATCTTTACCTGGGGTAACGGGACCTTTCGTTTGGATTTTGAGTGTGGCGCTCGAATATGTACGCTGTGGGGCTAGGGCCGGTACTGGTAGAGGGTGCGTCTGTTGCTTTTTCTCGTGTCGTTCCTTCGCTTCTGTTGATTTCACGATTCGGGCACTTTGCTCGGAAATGAGAGATGAGCGATTTGGCGTGAGCTCGAGACTTTCCTGATATTGCACTTGATGAATTAGCCTTGATACTTTGGCTAAACTCAACGAATTGTACTGCGGGTTATCGGAGAAGAGGGTTTCTTTGGCCGTGAGAAAAACACTGAGAGACTCGGCCTTTTGGCTGACCGAGCTACTGGATACCTGACTTCTGACTGACTCCCTTGAAGTTTGGGTGCCCATACTTATATACTCCATGCACCTTGTGCTTCGGCAACTGCACACCTTTTGTGCATCAGTGGCTGCGAAGATGCGCTCTCAATTATTGGTAAAAGTAATTGCTTGTCTGAAATGTTTTAAGACGGCTGGCCGTAATAAATTTTCGAAGTGCGTCTTCAGTGAGTCGGGACGAAACAAATAGGAGTTTGATATCATCTCCTTTCTCCTATACTGACAGTCGCGAACACCCATAGCGCCAGTATCTGCTCGTTACTTATTCGGTCTCACGCTCTTCGTGAGTAGCACAGAACAGATGAAAATATCGATTTGAAATGTACAGTCTTTGTCACTTCACACACATAGGATAAAATGTTCATAAAGTCAAAATGGGTCGGATGATGACAAGAAATCAGTACTTCACAAAAAATAAAAAAAATTCATTTACTTCAAAACATCTCCTCCAAACAAGCTGAACATCAGTTTAGGGTATTTTCGTCACAAAACGAGTACATTTTTGTTGGATTCAGCTACGCCGAACCCCAAGCGGGCACTGAATACATTTTCTTGGTAAAAAAACTCCAAAACTCAATTTCTCTTATGGAAAAGAATTTCTCTTGATAGATTGATTCTCCGGTTGATCACGGACTTTATCTCACATAATAAGATATAAATCCTGCGGGAAATTCTTGTACTACTTTCATCTTTTTCCTGCCGGAATCTCCCATGTGGATAGTCGCGAGTTTATGATGCTGTCGAAATACGGCCGGACTCGTCTCAACGTCACTTAGTCGATCGCGTACACCAACGATATAGACCAAAACATTGTGAAAAGTCTCAATGATCGACCTTTTATAACGTGGGATAGAATTTCAGGTCAACGAGGGTTTTTTTTCTCCGTGAGAAACATTCATTTTTGGAGATTTTTACCAAAAAAATGTATTCAGTGCCCCCTTGCGGTTTGGCGCAGCTGAACCCAACAGGAATGTACTTGTTTCGTGACAAAGATATCCTTGAATAATTTTCAGCTTGTTTGAAGGAAATGTTTTTGAGTAAATAAATTTTTTCTATTTTCTGTCAACTACTGATTTTTTGTCATCATCCAACCCATTTTACCTTCATGAACATTTTTTCCTGTGTGTTATCGTGCATTCCACCATGTGTCCAAATATTCACCTAAATCATTGAAGAGACTGCTGATATTCCTAAGTTTTGATAATTTTATATTTGAAAATCTCGCCGAGACCACTTTCAAGGCCCTAAACCAGAAAATACCGTACCTTCGAATAGGAGAGGTTTCAGGCTAAACAAAAAAATACGCGTCCCCTCATTCTGTATCTAGAATCATATACTTAATGAAGAGGCAAATCTATTTTTTAAAGTAATTTCGTTGTGTAATCTTATCTGGAATCAGTCTAATTACTGTCTGTGCATTCTAATGTCAAGTCACTGGGCTATAGAACATCATCACTGCAATTTTGGGAATACTTCCATATCACTTTTTCCCTTCATCCACCCCTATCACACAAGTGCACTATACTCTCACTGCTTCAAAAATATACATCGTCCCAATCCATACAGATTTCTACGTTGCACTCTCTCAAATCTCTGCTATTCTTCGATTCTTTCAAACCATGAATCTCATGCCGTATTGGCGATTTGAGAGATCACATACATATTTCCTTGTCGTGGTTCGAGCTCTGGTGTGGATTAAAGCGCGCACGAGAGAGAGAGAGAGATATGATTTATGTCTCAAAGCTCTCGATGTGCAGTCGAGTGAGCTTGCACCCTCTAGTGAATTATGGAACAAGCGCCTCGAAGTTTGCTCTGGACCAGAGTGAGACAGAGAATTCCTGGACTGTACATATCTCTTGCTGATGTTTTATTCACACAGATCAAGACAGTTTTGGAGCCATGAACGATGATGAGTATTGATATATTTATAAATAGTTCAGTTATTGAAGTTGTACGCCGTAGGAGAGAGTGTGTCCAGGTAATGTTTGTCATTGGATATGTGTGAAAATTTGACGTAGTGTCTGTCATTCATCAATGCGTCAGGCAATGATGACTTTGATTACTCTGAAATAGATTTTTCTCGACGGATGTAATATTTCTGATGACTTTTGGGTGATGTGGATAATTTTGGAGTGTAATTTTTCTGTAGTATTCAAAAAAAGATCTACGAGAGAAGACTTCATGGTTCTATAAAAGGAGACAGATCATATTGAAGAAGATTCTGGTCTTGTCAAAAATATTGAATCAAGCCAACGTCAGATAACTGGCATTGGTGTTTTTTTTTGTTTCTTTTTTCTTTTCGATTTCTTAAGTCAAAAACATCAGTGAAAATAGAGTTTGAATTTTTTTTTCTATGACTCATTATCTCTGAAATTTCATTCAGCGCAATCCAGCGGTTTGTTTTAAACATAGAAAATGTTTCGCATGATTAACTAATCAAACATCTCGGCTAACGGCTCACCGTTTTATAAATAGTTCCCGAGGGATCGTACGTTGTCGCTCGTGTTCGACTCCCATAACGGGAGAGGTTCTCGTTCTCATTTTCTTGCAGCTCTGATATGAGCTTAGATAGCTAAAGTTATAGAATAACTTCCCGGATTCGGGATGATCATTCTCTTGATTAATACTCGTTGAATGTGAGATTTCAGATCGAATTGCCTCTCCCGAAATAAAGATTATATTACTCACCTTGACTTACCCTGTGAAGGTTAAATTTTCACCTTACTGGTTGTAACATCAAATCAAGAAGAATCTGAATAGGGGAGAGTGGGGCGAATTAGGACAGGTTTTGCAGTGGGGCTATCTGGCGATACTTGGGGATAGGCGCGCTACGGGACATGAAAGTTCAACTATTGAATAAATTGTAAAAAAATTTTCAGACCTCCAGGTCACCGCTTTCATAATTTTTTTTGAAGTTTGAAAAAAAAAATCTGTCCTAATTCGCCCCGCGTTTGGGGGCACTTTAGGACAGTTTTGGGGGCAAATTAGGACAGCCTTTGAAGATCGAGGTATAATGCGATATTCCTCAACTATTAGAGTCGAGTTTGCTCACCAAAACACGTAGTAGTAACCCTAAATCGAGACGGAAACTCGCCCGCGACCTTTACATCCTCCTTGAGCCTCAGAAAGCGAGCCATTTTTGTGTCATTTTTTAACATTATTGGAATAGGCACTTTACTGGTGCACTATCGTCTTCAGCAAATCAGCAATCGAATCGCAGCTGCTAAGAGTCGACTTCCATTCGTTTTTCTTCATATTGGAGGTATTCATACTTGCCCTAAGTCAACGATCCAAATGGTAGAGTGCGACAATCAACCGGGTATCGGTGAATGCGAGAGTCAAAGTACGTAAATTGAGGACTATCTTGGAACACGTTGAAAGCGACTTCTGACCTCTAAACTGACTCCTCAAACCGTCATTGGACATCGTAACTTCATTTTCTTACCCATTATCAATCACCTAACTATCCCTCAACCTCCCGCGCCTCGAAAAACGCCCAATATACATCATTCATATATAATATACCCAATATACATCATGTATATATTATATAATATATAATATACATAATGTGTATCAATATACAATATACATCATATTATATCTATATAATATATATAGATACGGGTAATTATCATCGAAAAACACGGACTCGCGACCGGTCGACCGATTTTAGATGGGATTCAGCATTGTCCTAATTCGCCCCGTCCAGTTTGTCCTAATATGCCCCCAAGCGTTTTTTTCGCAAAATTGCGATTACTTGAGTTCAAGTGGGCCGATTTTGCCCCACGACGGCTCAAAATCTTCGTTTTATGACGTAGTTCTCGACCTCCAAACGGCGATTGAGCCAGTGCACTTCGGTAGAAGCAGCGTGTAATCTTGCATTTGGAAAATAAACCGCGTGAGGCCCCCAAAAAGCACCCCTACGTCAGCGAGGACCCCCAGTATCGTTTCGGAAGGTCTAACCACCATAAAAACCATTGTCTGTGATGGTATTAAAAGAGAATTTACGCGGCGAAAGCCTAGACTCACCCGCAAGCGAGCTATCTTGCTTGTCCTAATTCGCCCCTGTCCTAATTCGCCCCACTCTCCCCTAGCCTCCACCAAGATTGAAAATTCGTAATCTTAACCCTTTCAGAATGGATTGCAGAGCAGATTTATGTTTAATTTGATATGCAAAAAAAGAAATTCTGAGAAAATCCAGAAAATTACTCCAGCTTTTGAATTTCACAAGAATCATTTTGATATTCGTTTTTGTGCTTACTAAAGGTGAGAAACAAAAATTTTCAAAATCTCCAGTTTCAATTTTTTTCACTCAATTTTGATCCAAGCAACATCTTTTGATGAGAAGGATGATTTGCTCAGGTGCCAAAGTAGGACCCATGCTAAAAGGATTAGCTTCTATCAGTTTCAAAAACACGGAAGCATTCCCCTGAATTTGAGCCAACTCTTGAATTCACGTAAAAAATATTCCCATAGAGCGAGCACTCTACATTGCCAGTCCCCGACATTGACGCCATAACAATTCTCTCAACTCACAAATATACATCAGAACAAAATGTTGAAACTAAAATCAATAGTTTTTGCATCCCTTGTCATCTCGAGCTTGCATTCGATTTATAAAACGTACATCAAAAGATATTTGATGAATCTAATGGAATGGTAAGAAGTTGAGAAAGAATTCCGACTACATGGAGAACGTCGAAATTAAATAATTACGCCGACAAACAGATTACCAACATTCCCTTAAGCGTCAGAGTATGCAATACATGCAGAAATAAACATCTGGAAAAAAAACTTCAAGCAATCCATTCTGTATCGAGCTTCAATTACACGACTCGCACGAGCAGAGAGCAAATGGAAATAGTCGACAATCTCCGGAAGCCCTACACCAATATGAACCATTCCAAACTGAAGAGAGCGCATCATTGTTATCTAACAATGTGACCATCGTTCCAATTCCGTGCATAGAAGCTACATCCGATAGAAATATGTGTATAACTACTGTATAGTGCATCACTTGACTATAAAAAAGCATATAAAGAGTATACCATAGCAACAAACATTTCCAATATTTTCTCGCTTCACAAACTCTCTCGACGTAATCCCAGGATTCAATCGTACATACAACCCCAACTCTATCGTAGAAAAACGGATTTCACATCGGTGATGGTCACAAAAGAAGAGATCCAAGACAAACCTGTCAAACCATACACGTGAAAAAGCAACATACCTTCCAGTTTATTTCGTACACAGATATACCAAAGTGAAGACAAAAAAAACGTCGGAAGTCTGAATTTCTCGTGTCAAGATATTTTCTCAACGATGGAAAATTTCACCAAGGTATTGCTCTCGTCTATCCTTATATCATAGATACCGAACACATACGCAGTACGAATTTTTGAGTTTGTTGTCACGAGCAGAATAAACAAATAAACGTTGAACCTGATCGCGCGTGCCAAGCCAAAAGCCTCGAGGGAAAAATCGTATTTGTTACGCACTACTGACGGAAAAATACATACACACTAAGATACATATCGATGTGAGAATTTTATGTCAGACAAGTCATGTATCTGGGAAGATGAGAGAACTGCGCAAATGGTTTGCGGTTGTATCTTCTCGACACGGCCTCGAGCAAGTTATGTATTAAGAAAGGCAGAGAGTGAGACGAAGTGATAGAACTTTGCTAGATGAGTTTGTGTATGTATACCCCTGAGGGTAAATGTAAATATTTGGAGTGTTGGGGGAATTTCACCTGCGGATGTATAATTTTTCTTGACTATTCGTGTTGCATTTGAAATTATCCCTTTAGGACGATTCATTATCATCCTACGTTGCTCTGATGATTAATGCCTGGAAATATTTATATACCTAGTGACATCATTTTTTTTCTGAGTGGGTCAAAAAATTGAACGTACGAGTGAAATGTGACGTCACGTTCGAATCTAATTTTGCTCAAGGTAATGAGGGAAAAAATTAATTAACATTTTATATATTTTCCTTATCTCTTTTCAGGCATAAGGAGAATAAAGTGATCTGATCCATATAAGATTATCACAAGAATATGGAAGTTGTAATAAAAATTTAATCCTGGAAAAGTGTCATCTACACCGTGCAACTATTCCAAGAATTGAGTAATGAGATAAAAGCATCAAAATCCACACAATTTACAGTATGTGTTCAATCAAGGATATTCTTGATCAAAATCTTGTGTAACTCTTATCCTGATGACTAACTCTCAACATCACATGACAAGTTCATATTCACTAACCAAAATCGCAAACTTCCTGGTTTCATTTAATTTTCACATATCCTGCGTACCTACGACATGCAACCGATTGGAATCCGAAGGCCATCATTTCTGAAAAATGAAACATTTAATGCTATCCACTTTATACCTACTCTTCCATATCTCGTATCGATTTATCTACTCTGAAAGGATATCCGTCCAAGAAAATTGCAAAAATTGAGAGAAAATAAGAAGTCCATGATTTCCTGTCGATAGAGTCCTTATTTCCGCCATCTGAAGCTCGCCTTTCAGAGATTTTATACATCGTCTGAAGCATCGTATCCAACCATTTTTTGAAAGAAAAATGCATCGTTGAAATGAGTAACAGTACCCCGGCGTATCGTCATTTATCACAAGAGATCTCCCCTTGCGCGTGCTCAACCTGAACTCGTTAATCTAAAGATATTTCGGATACAGTATAGTGTTACAGTCTTTTCTAAAATTTCCATTTAATAATGAACGAGGCGTACTATCTCATTTCACCGTTCATGACTGGAATTGTAGGTTCTTTGGTCTACAACCATATCGAATGAATGACTAGCTTATGATATTGATTTATTCGGGTATACATATTTCACGATAAATAAGTATCATTAGTTTTGTTTGTGGAAATCTTACTTCGATTCGGATATCATTCATAGACTAAGTCGTTTAACTTACAATAATAAGTGAGGGAAATTTTGGTCTAAGGAAGCTGTCTTAATGAAGAAACAAGCAAACTTCTGATGTTGAGGAGAGCATAATTTCTTGCAGAGCCAAATTATTCACTAGCCAATCGTAAAGATTCACAGACTCACCAGATCAAGTTTCTGAGTACAACTGCACTCGAAGATTCATGAAAGTCTTAGGATCATTATGTTTAGAGTTAGGTCTTAGAGTACTCTCGTATGCAATTCTTGAATGAGTAATCACAATTTGAAACTCTGTGGCATGTTTCTGACAGCCTTGAGATCTACATCGTAGCTTTAGATTTTTTGGAAGAGTTAGTTCTGTACAAGTGTAGAATATCATACGTCTAAAGCCCAAGATTCAATTTGCTGCCCCAAAATAGAATTGAGTGAAGCCCTAGTTGCGAGGGAAGCCGGAAAAATTTAGGACACTACCTATTTCGTTATTCAATGTACGAAATTAGACCAAAATTAGAGTTTGAGTGTCGGAGAATTTTTTTTCTTTTTTCATTAATTTCCTCATAATTAAAGATTCGAACGAGGTTCAAGAAATTTTCGACTTAATGAATTTCTAATCTCCAGACTCATTCTGAAAATTGAAAACTCAGAAAAATGTTGAAACTAACCCTGGTCTCCTAGAAGTGAGACACTCAAAGTGTATGTAAATGAAAAGGAATGAGTGAGTAAGTTTTCTCGGCTTATTTTTTGCGTTCCTGGAAGTTCTAACAAGTTGTTTTGTAGTGAGACAGTATTTTCGAAATTGATAATTCATCATAAACGACAAGAAGCATGAACCTTGCATTCTGAACCTGAATAAAAGAACTGTCAGTGTGTTTCAAACTTGAATTTTGTGTTGTCACGAAACCTACGACCTCGAGCTCGTAATAGACTACATCTTGGCATTTCCTATGGGAACATGTCCAATTGTTGATTTCAAAGAACTAAAAGGAAGCATCCGTTTGGAATTCATATATTTCAACATTCACCATTCAATGCGATTGCAAAAACATTGGCTTCGCATCTCTTGGTTGGTATTGTGTGAAAACATTACAATTGAGTCAGGGATAAATTTTCTGCAATTAATGAAATTCAAATCCGCCTCACACCATTTCGCGATGATCATTACGAACTTCATTTGGTCACATTGCATATTGCTTCGGTAGTATGTAAATTAATGTTCAGCAATTGTCATTAATTTTATGCAATGCAAAGAGCAATGTAATCATAATAGTCTAATTAGAATTCCCGCATGCATACGAAATGAATTCAGTTTGTCTTCCCAGAGCTGAATCAAAATTATTGTTAATTCACTTCGTGAATTCTGATCCCCTTCATATTTTTGATGAGTAACATTGACTATTTTGTAAAACATTAGATGTCGACGCATTATTTGAAACTGTGCCGAGCAAAAATTTCCATTGATCTCAGTTTTGTCAGCTTCAGCCTTGTGCAATGAAATAGCGATTCACATTTTTCGATGGATACTTGATCGATCCGTCAGTAAAAGAGTGCGCCGAGATGAAAAATTTCAGGGCGAGGTGAATTTCTTCCTAAGGAATCCAAAGAGAATTCTCCTTCCCTTATGATCAAAGAAATTCAATGAATGCTATTGACTTGATAAAAATCGTCAACGTTCAACATTTCCTTTACTGTTCTTCCATCCAAGTTCTAAGGACAAACTCACTTCAGCTAGGAAAATATAAGATGTAAGCAAACGAAGTGGAAAAGAATTTATCCAGACTTCAATAAACTCACGTCTATCTGGGAATCGATCAGAAAAATGCAAGAAGTGGACTGGGGGTTGAAAGTAGTTTCTGATCGAGGTGATGGAAAAAATTGGAAGAATGAATCTTGAACTACGCTAGTTAATTAGTTCACTGAATTGAGACCGCCACAATACTTCATGTTGGATACGTAATTTTTGTTTGTTTAAAATTAAGGGTTTGTTTAAGTAAGAATGAAAAACTATTGATATTCATATCCACGTAGTCCATAACCTACGTTATAAAAGACGAATGCAAGTTATTCACGAAACTAATTTTTTACTCAAGTAGGCATGAATGTAGTATTTGAGATTGATTCACTTTCTGACATAGATCAAGGCCTGAGTGCGATTCCAAAATGAAAATATGCTCAAATTCCAAGTTTAGCAAACAGCTCTGGGTGTCTCTTGTAATTGATTCCAAAGAATCGTAATAATAATAAGTATTTTGACAATCAAACAGTGCGTCTTATCCCGTCAAACAGATCTTCTTTGTTACCTGGTGGTTGGATTTTCATCTACGCCGAGTTATAGCTGAATACTTAAGAACTCATGTGATAATTCTACAATCTCATGGCATTCAAAGAACTAATCTTTGGTCGGAGTATTCGATCTTTTTTCTTGATTTATATCCATTGAATCTCACTTGATGATATCACATCAGGGGTTCGATCATGCTTGGTAACAACCGCCCGAGGGCTTACTCGAATGGGCCTTCGTCTTAGTGTATGAAATTATATCCGAAACTTTGAAGATGAGGATGAAGCTTTGAAATTTCTGCTGGTTTATGGAAGATATTTGCAAATTCTCTGACATTTTGGCTGTACATAAATGAACATTTTCAGAGTCTTTATAGTAACATTGAGATCATAAGGATGGAATATCCACGGGCCTTATCTCACATATTAAAATTGACAAGCTCATGACCAGTCTCACCGTAGTCTGGGTATTATCTTTACGGTGATTTCAATAATGTTACAGTAAAGACCGTGAAACAGTGAATACATACGAAGCCAAAATGTCAGCAGAATATTGTCCAAGAAAGGGTTGCTCGCAACGACTGAGAGGAGAGAATTCCCTACTAAAATCCTGTCCTGAATCAATCAATCTCATCGTTTTCATTTGCTTCTCTACGACAATAAAATAAGCGAATAAAATTTCTCACCTTCAAATCCTATCCAAAATTTTCTCTCAATCGAAATTGGCTAGATTTCAATAGACGTGGATATCAAAATCGAAGGAAGATACCGATGAGGATATTGATGCCACTGAATATTTTTGCTACCACAAAGATTCGTATCGACAAGCTTTTCGATTTTTTCTTTTTTTTTTTCGAAAGAGCCGTAGTGATACAATATTCCCGTACATGACGAGCAAAGAAGCTCGCAAACGATGCCATTCATTCTACAAAGAATGAGAAGAGCTCTGGTAATCTGGCTATTTTTCCAGTGAATTGGAATTAGTTGCTCATTTCCTTTTAGAGTCCTTCTCACCGGCTTTGTACGAAACCCATACGCCAGCATTTGAACAAAAAACTAGGTCGACCCTTCAGTATACACGTGCACCACAGTATGACGAAGATCAATAGTCCTCAAAAAGGTAGCATTTGAGAGGGAAAGAGAAAGACAGAGACGTGGCATGGAGCTCTGAAAACTCGAGTTTCTAGCATGGTTGGTGTAGGGGAGGATTTCAAACCACCGAGAGGTCGATTTTTCTTTTCCCACTTACATTCCCAAGCTCAATCCATCTCTCTTTTGCTTCGCATCTGTGCTGGAAATCTCGAAGCTTTTCAGTCCGTTGTGGCTGCGAACATCCATTTGTCTATTGTCACCGATAATCAAGCTGCACTAGATCTTGGAAATTCGCTGTTTCACCGATATCCGACTGACAATGCCAAATGATTCCTTGTCCCTCGCGTGATACTACTTTTGTGGTTTGATGTGATGTTGCTACCCAGGCTCATCTCCATTTTCTTTCAATTTTTACGAAGAAGCATTGATCAATCTGTTGTCATGGGAATTCGATGCGAATTTATGTTTTGGATTCGTGAAGGAGTTGCCGGATTCAATTTTGCTGGTCAAATTGTTCTCAAGAGCGTCATTGCCTCTTTTACTACCACTCCTTCGACTTGTGAATATTCTTGATAAGTCAGAGACCCCTGATATGTTTTTGCATCTCAAAAATAATATAGTAAAACAATGCGTAATGATTAATTGATGGTACTACGGAGAGGATTCTTATCAAGCTCGTTAAGATGACATATTTTTGAACTGATGCCGCTCATAGTTATGACCACCCGCCAACCATATTTTATCCAGCCCGGCCGAGTCTAGATCAACCGGTCCTAGACCGTTCTAGACCGCACCAGACTGTTCCAAAGTGTTCCAGATCGTATCAGACCATTTCAGACGATCCCAGATCGTGCCAGAACCGTCCCAGCCCACCCTAAACCATTCCAGAGCGTACCATAGCACCTCAGATCGTTCTGGACCATCTCACACCATACCAGATTATCACTAATCGAGATGATTCCAGACCAGCTCAGATCGTAGCACACCGTTCCAGACTGTACCAGATCGTACCAGACCATCCTAGACTGTTCCAAACCGTTTCAGATCGTTTTAGACCGTGTCAGACTGTCTCAGATCGTCCTAGGCCATTTCAGTTCGTACCAGACCGTCCCAGACCGTTCTAGACTGTTTCAGATGGTCCAAAATAGTTCCAGGCCGTTCTCAACAACTCCAGACCATTCCAGACTGGATCAGACCATCAATCCATCCACTCACCAACCCATCCTTGACCCCCACGGCCACCCATTATACTCCACCCCTTCGAAATTGGCAACTCGAGTCGAGGGATCCGGACGGACAAATTTTGGCTAGACGTTTAATGATATTATCATCATTATAATTATGGATTTGAAAAACACATCTACGCGCACTCTTACTTTTCAAAGATAGACAAGGGAAAATCAATTAAATTATTTTGCCCACAGGGGCCTTCATTCTGAAGTAATCCAAATTCTCACAAAAGGAAAGAAAATTTATTGAAATGGTATGTGAAGGTGTAAAGCACTTGAGATGAACTTGAGATTAATTTGAGATGGTTTTGAGATGGACTTGAGATGGACTTGGAAAGGACTTGGAAAGGATTTGGGAAGGACTTGGGAAGAACTTGGGAAGCTCTTGATAAGAATTTGAGAATACAGGCGTCCCTTGATGACCTCGGTTTCCGTAATCGCGGTTTTGCTCAACCGCGGTTCTTGGAAATGCACTTTAATTTTGGTAACCGTAGTTTGGGTCTCGGTAACCGCGGATTTCTCCTCGTCAACACAATTGATGACGAAGTCATCTTATTTTATCCAAAAGAATTCAGAACATCAATCGATTTGTTTACTTTTTTATCCCTCTTCAGTCATCATATTACCGAATACTAATTCGCAGAGGAATAAAATGAAAAATCTAGAACCTTTGTCGACGGGAGAGTCAATATTCTCTACCACTTATGATCTTTTGTTTGGGTTCCGTAACAAAAATACGCTGCTAAATGATATTAGCAGAATGCTTTCTCACGTCGAAATGTGCTTAGCTTTTTAGACCAAAAAATTATAATTCCGAAATTACTCATCAAAATCACCAATCGTTTCCACAAATTTTATACATACCTTTTACATTTCCAATACCAATCTAAATCTTCATATCAATACTCCAATCAATTCAATTCTTTTACCGCATCATTTCCAATTTTTCATTCGTAACTTATTCATATTCCACAATCATTACTCACATATCTACCATATTGATTTTCATCGCAATAATACTCTATTTCAAAAAAATAATATGTATTCCCATTCATCTTTGTTTTACAAACGTAAAAAATAATTGATCACAATTATCATCAACGTATTCCTTTATTTCCGTTCTAATTTCTTCCATCACATTTCGTCAAATATTACAAATTCTCTCATCTTACTTTCATAATCGATCAATCATAGTACTTATACACAAACTCTTACTCTTCATGGATATTCTTCTATTAAACCATTTTTTATCATCTTCCATAAATGATTCCTCATCAATTCAGGATTCCTATTGTACCTAGCACATCCTGGATCTTTTTTCAAACACAAAATTATAGCATTTGCAGTCTATTAAACAGTTCTCGATTAATGAGTATCCGAAAATAAAAATGTCAAAATTTTCCAAAAATCGATTATTTTATATTCAAATATCTTTTCTCAAAATCAACAAATCAAATTTTGGGTCACTTAAACAACCATTTTTTCATCATTTTCCGTCAATTGGTTAATGTGGAATTTTCATTCATATCTATCTCTACCAATTAAATCATGAATCTTCTATCAATGAAAAAGAAATCATGTACATTTCTTCTCCCATACAGTTTAACGTAATTCCGTATTAACCAATCGATCAAGGATGGCCAGATTAACATTTTATTAGGTCACCTCAACTTCCCTTATAAAGTTCTTCTAGACATAAATTCTGAAAACTCGTAATAATTTCTTGAAAATTTTAACATTTTTATTTTCCGATACTCATTAATCGAGAACTGTTCAATAGATTGGGCTATAAATCCTTTCAGCACATCTTTACATGGTGCTCTACCACTCACATGAATTTCGGAAAGATCGGTCGAAAGGCTGAGGAGAAACCGGGGACGAAAAATAATAGAATTTATTCCATGACAACAGATTTCAAACATATTTTACAATTGAGATGATTTGTTTATTCTAAAAATCTTGAAGGATAGAGAATCGGCTTCGTACATTTTGTTCCTCTCGCCGATATCTATCTATTGTAAGTTACGGTTTTTCCTCCCGTCTTATCCCTGGTCCTCCACGAATTTAACTTTCCCTGTCGTTGTCTGTGTCCGTCCGTGTGTGTGTCTGTGCAACTTCATTTCTCGTCAACGGTTTCTCCTCAGCATTTCGACCGATCTTTCTCAAATTTATGTGAGTGGTAGAGCACCATGTGAAGATGTGCTGAAAGGATTTATAGCCCAATCTATTAAACAGTTCTCGATTAATGAGTGTCGGAAAATAAAAATGTTAAAATTTTCAAGAAATTATTAGGAGTTTTTAGAATTTATGTCTAGAAAAACTCTATAAGAGAAGTTGAGGTGACTAATAAAATGTTAATCCGGCCATCCTTGATCGATTGGTTAATACGGAATTACGTTAAACTGTATGGGAAAAGAAATGTACATGATTTTTTTTTCATTGATAGAAGATTCATGATTTAATTGGTAGAGATAGATATGAATGAAAATTCCACATTAACCAATTGACGGAAAATGATGAAAAAATGGTTGTTTAAGTGACCCAAAATTTGATTTGTTGATTTTGAGAAAAGATATTTGAATATAAAATAATCGATTTTTGGAAAATTTTGACATTTTTATTTTCCGATACTCATTAATCGAGAACTATTCAATAGATTGGGCTATGAATCCTTTCAGCACATCTTCACATCGTGCTCTACCACTCACATAAATTTGAGAAAGATCGGTCGAAACGCTGAGGAGAAACCGTTGACGAAAAATGAAGTTGCACAGACACACACACGGACGGACACAGACAACGACAGAGGAAGTTAAATTCGTGGAGGACCAGGGAGAAGCCTGGAGGAAAAACCGTGACTTACAATAGATAGATATTGGCGAGAGGAACAAAATGTACGAAGCCGATTCGCTATGAGTGAAGATTTTTAGAATGAAAAATTGATTTGAGTGAAAAAATTGAGCAAAAATGTCTTGTCACGAATACAACCCTTTCTCTTTGAGAAAGCAAAATACCAAAACTCTAGTATAAATGCAAGGATTGTCAATCACGAAATTTGAGAGTCGAATAGAAAAAATGTCGGAAAAGATGGAACAAATATTGCTACCCAAAGGAAACCCCACTGGATGACCAAGAAAATTAATAAATTTCGGAAGAGACCTCAAATTTCGGATCAATTTGAATTAGGCGCAAAAGTGGAGAAGTGGCACGCATATATGAGGTTGATCAATCAATAAGAATACTTATTCGTGACAGTAACAAGCAATCGCGGATAACTGAATTTCCTGAGGAGAAATCATTTTGTTGTGTTGTCCAATAGCTTTACTTTGGTGCTGAGATCAAGGAGATAGAGCTTAATAAATTGCAAATAGTTGAAGTTTGAATTTGTTACCGTCAGTGCCCCATTCCTAACGAAAATCCGCGGATGTTGGAACGGATCCCCCCTTTTCCCATAAGCCCAATGCTTTGGTAACCGCGGTGCCACTTCGGAACGTATCTCCCGCGGTTACCGAGGGACGCCTGTAACATCAACTAATTATGATCCTGAACTGAATTATTGAGTTAGAGATCTTACTGGATGGTTGAAGCAATAATCTACTGGAAGATTAAATGGTATAGTCAATTGGATCATGCGATATAGTTTCAAGGATTTATTGTAATCTCCTGGTGAGGAAAACAGGATAGCAAGCTGTGGTATAAGAACCAAAATCTTGCATTCACCACTCACTCAGTTTCCAGCAATCCCCCATCAAGATATGTATCTTCAGCTACCCAATTAGGTAAAACAACACGAGATCCATTGCAGTCCCAAAGCTCATTTCTCAGAATATACTCCAAATCCCTTGAGTAACTTTGTAACGTAACAACTTGACTTTTGGTATATGGGTTGATAAAGTGAGCTTTGTTTTGCTTTTGCAGTGACCTGACGATTTCACAAGAGGCTCTGTTGGAACTTCGCTCACCGACATTTGATGCAAGACAGTGGGACGACCACGAGCTGCTCTTTATGTTGCAAACCATGTTCGTCGAACTCGATCTACCGCAGAAGTTCAAAATACCCATGCAGACATTGAGAAACTTCCTCTTTGAGGTTTACAACAACTACAACGAGGTGCCCTTTCACAACTTTAGGCATTGTTTCTGCGTCGCACAGATGGTACGCTCACTTACCTCCTCATATCCTTGTCATATACTCTATACTTACTTGAATGTCTTTTAACGCGTGGTCTCAAAGTTCATGATTGCTATAATATTTTGTATTTGTGAAAACATCTCAGTCTACACACGATAGAAAGTGCTCATCTGAGTCTTACTTAAATTATTCATATCTATATGCGCATTGACTGAAAAAAGAGTGAGGTGGGCACTTCCCGACGAATAGGTTTTGTGTAAAATTAGTTGGAAGTTGGATTTCACAGACATACGGAAGGGTTACCGGAGACCGGGCTATGAGTAATAATTATTGAAGTAGAGGAGCACAAGCTTTTATCATTCAAGGAGATTCTCAATCATAGTTTTACTCATAACTTCCTGTCTTCTTCTTAGACAACAATATTGGCTCTTTGATTCCCGTTCTTCAAAGAATTGTTACGCGAGATGAATTTTCCTCTTATTGGAAAATGTTCTTTTGATGGATATTAGGTAAGAATACTCAAATCGGGTGTTGAAATAAATTGACGGTCCTTAGCCATAGTAAGGCTATATAGTCGTATGGCAAAAGTTCTCAGACGATTCGTAAGGGAACTCAATTTCTAGATAATGAGATAAATTCCAAAATTTTTTCCGACTTTCTTTTAGTGTTGAACAGTTGTGATGAAAAATTCATCGACGAAATCAATTCTTGCAAATTTTTCACAGAACTATAATGAGACAAATGCATCCAAAACATCTGTTGAACAAAGAATAGCTGTACTTTAAAATACCTACTACTGACTCCTTCATCAATTTTTTATTGATGACTTATTGCGAATTATGTACTGAAATATCATTTCCTCCAGTGTACATGATTGAGTTGGGTAAACTTACCTTCCTTTCCCAATTTTTTGATATTTCGCGTTGGTGAATGATTAGAATTTCATGCTTCAGCCAAGTTAATAGAAAGTTTTACTTTTCTTCTTAATAAGTTCTTACTGGCTGGAAGATTACAAACTTGCTAAACTTGGATTACAGTCTTCATACTTCGCCCGTTATACCTAATTACTCGCCGTCGCTTCAATAATGGCTGAAGGCAATATCAGATTTATGAAAGCTGCTTCCGTAAATGAAATCTCATTATGGATAAAAGTACTTTGAAAGGCTATCTTGATAAAAAAATTGCAATATACTTTGTCATACGCCCCCCCCCCCACACACACTCTAGGGTTGGTAGTGCATAATTAAACATTATTGATACTCAATTCAAATTTTTCTGATTCACAGATGTACGTCATAGTATGGGCAACGGATCTCATAAATAAGATCGGCGATCTAGAAGTGTTAATCCTCATAGTCTCGTGCATCTGCCACGATCTTGATCATCCAGGCTACAACAATATATATCAGATAAATGCAAGAACGGAGCTGGCTATCCGTTACAATGATATATCGCCCCTGGAGAATCACCATTGTTCTGTTGCATTTCTCATACTCGGATCGAGCGATTGCAACATTTTCTCGTGCCTCAGCAATGACATGTTCAAAACTATCAGAGAGGGAATAATTCGATGCATTTTGGCAACCGATATGGCTAGACATAATACGATACTTCAGGAGTTCTCCAACGTTGTGCCAGATTTCGATTTTACAAATAAAACACAAGTTAATCTCGTAAGTAGTTGAATTGTCTTACAATAACAATTGACCTAATGAGAATTTGAGGATACATAAATTGCGATTAGAAGTTCGATGCACGAAGGTAGCTCTAAAATTTTTTGAGATTGTATCTGAATCTTTGGAGGAATACTTCACCAATCTGACTTACATAGACTTAGAGATTCAATGCCTTCCATGAACTTTTAATGCACGTTAGCTCATATTATTAATTTTTAGTTAGCTAAGAAAACGAAGTAAACTTTATTGTGAAGGGACTTCAAAAGAAAAACAGAAATGTTACATTTTCATTCCACGAGGTCATTCTGTCTAGCTTGGTTTGAGGCAACTGCTGGAAGATTAGATCGAAAAACATCCAAAATTTTGTACTTTCATTTTGTCCTTGCATTTGAGAATATTTCGGATGCGAGTCAGGAGCTATTCGCCAACGTACTACTTCTCAAACGAATTCCGAACAGTATCAAGGACACTTTGCCTATTTTATTATTCATGGAATGGAGTGACTCTTCAATGATGACAGTTTCTGCTCAATCGATCAAAAGTTATCTTTGAAGTTGAACATATCGATCATGAGCATAAGAAATGTGACGTAAGAAGTTTTTGGAGCCGGAATGAAACATTCACAAGATAATTGATGGCCTGATGATCTGATTCCATGATATCAAATATCTTCCTTCATTTAGATCTAAAATGATTACGTATAATCACTGAAGATGATAGATGATGCTCCTTATCTGAAAAGATAATGGTACTGAGAAGGGATAGTTATGACGGAATTCTTTCCACGTGGACATTATTGTAATGAGAACACAAAGCTGTCCACGCTTTTTTGTAGTCTTTACTAAAAAGTAATCAGTACACGAGAGAAATTAGCGTTGAAACCACGACCGTGTGGTTTTAGCATTCTCACATAGTTCCGAGCAAATTCCGCCACACGGAAGGTTTGACATTCTTGCTCGTGCAGCTTCTCAGAGAAACTGTCGTTATCAAAGTGGTTCTTTGTCAGTAAAAATGGAATTTTTTCCTAATCTTAGTTAATATTATACCTCACTACTATTCGAACTATCAGGTATATCTGAAGGAAACCTTGACTTAGATTACAAGAATGGAAATAGTAATAATTGAACAAAAATGTTGACAGAAGAATATTTTTATTGATCAGCTGGAGATGGTGTTGATAAAAGTGGCAGACATAAGTAACGAGGCGCGGCCTATGGACGTTGCCGAGCCATGGCTCGACAATTTGCTTCAAGAATTCTTTAAGCAAAGTGACGCAGAGAAGCTTGAAGGTCTACCTGTCACACCCTTCATGGATCGAGACAAGGTGACCAAGCCCTCGTCGCAATGCAGCTTCATCGGCCTCGTACTACTACCTCTCTTTGAAATTCTCGGCGATTTATTTCCCGAGCTCGTGGTAAGCTTCCCAACAACTTTACTTCCGTAAAATTTATTTTTCCTACTGCTTTCTAGCTAGATAAACTTTTTCCCTCGGACTAGCCGCTACCATCTGAAGAAACTCCTCTCGAGATTTGAATTTGTTTCTTCGACTTTTGTACGACTACGAAATTCCCTCGATCATACATATATGGATTCGGGAAAAAGTTTTGGAGGCTATCTTATACCGGGAATACGAAATTTTTCGTAAACTTTCTTTTACTGAACTCTTTGAAAAGTTTGATATGCATAAAATTTGATTTCTCAATAAATAATTTGCTCTCATTTCTGAGGCTTGAATATGAGAATGTATTTGAGGGTCTGTTATGTGCAAATTTTATTTGATATAATCGAGCGCGATTAAGTGGGTGCATGGTTTCACTGGCACGTGTATACTTAAGCAGGCAAATGTTTGCCTGCGGTCAAGTAAACTTGTGAGCCTTTAGCTAATAAATGCACACTCCTAGGAAGGGATATCATTAGACCACAAGTGCAGTGTACACCTAGTCAGGAGTGTGCAATGCATCGATGAAGTATATCCTTTGATACCCATTCAATCATTTCATACTTTGGAAAATATACGATTATGTTTCGTGAAATATCAGCTCAAATAGAACACCTTAAGGAGGTTCAGCTAGGATTAAGTGAATACTTTCATATGGTGTCTTCAGAAATTATGAAACTTTGGACCTAGTTAGATTGAGGGCCAGAGCAGCTTGAGATGAAGTTCATGTCTCCAGAATTTGTAGTTCACCAGGTTCTAGTTGTCTGAATTCGAAATTTGAATTCCTGACGTATTCTTGACTTACTTGTGACATACGTTGACTTTTCTAAAGAAACTAATTTTTTCAATGCCGAGGAATTACGGTGGCCTCTTATCTCCAGGGTATTTTCTCCCGCTTTGATATGACTACGGAAAATTCTTTTTCGGAAACACCCTGTTACATACAACCATGCTAATTGCGGAAAAATCTGGTTATCCTCTTCAGATTACATGCCTTGGAAAAATGTACCCACGATCTCTCTACGTTGAATTGAATGGCTGAGCCAAGTTTCAACAAAAACTCGCTATAACCCCTTCACAAACTGAACTTCCTTCATTGATTTACCTACGAAAAATTTTGAAAAACTGATATCTCAACAGAGTGATCACTGATTCTCTTTGGAATATCATTTGCAACTGAGACCAATTCTTCAGATCGATAAATGACAGCTACATCATAATTTCTATCTTCATAGCCCTTGATAACATACTGTGATGATAATATGATGATTTTTTTTAAATATAGTGGTCTGTAGAATTTGCAAACTCATCTCGAACTATAAGATGACGTGATAACAGTCGTATAATCATTATCGATCTTTTTCAGGAATTGATAGTCGAACCAGCGCGTTTTGCTCTAGAATACTACAGGCGTCTAGAAAAGGCAACAAAAGACGAGCGCCACCAGCGCAAGAGTGTTGCCGATCTAGGCGAGCATGCAACCAGTGGCGGATGTACTCCAGGTTCCGGTTCAACAAGTTCCGGTCATCAACTTCATCACAGTGGTGGTACAGGTGGTTCATCTCCCGGTTCCTGCGTCGTAAAATCCGTCTCAATGCACAGCGTCCGTTCCAGACGTTCGACTAATACACTTCATGGATCACGTTCAATCGAAGCCGATGATTTATCTGGATCTCACAATCAGTTATCCCACCTTCAACAGCTTCAAACCGATACTCTAATCGAGGGTGAAAGCAGTAGTGATCCTGAAACAGCCACAGAAGTTGAAGTCAGTGAAAAAACTCTCAAGTTCAAAATTTCAACTGAAGGTGGCGGTGGCACGAGCGGAGGTAACTCATCCTCCTCTTCCAATACAACCGGTCGAAAATCGTATCCTGGAAGTAGGAAAGGTAGCAGAGATAAAACATCTTTATTGGAGCATGCAAACAATAGCCACGAGTTGACTAGAGCAGTAAGAGAACACGACAGAGAAAGACGACGAAGTAGAGGTGAGAATCTGTCTAGCGATGTTAGTTCACCAGCTAGTGCGAGATCTGGATCAAACGATGAGAATCGGATACTCGAAGAGCTGGAACGAGCTAGCTTTGAAGGTGGTAGTAAAAAACAGCAGCAACGTCAGAGAATGGTTGAGGTGGTCTTCAGCGAAGATGTTAGGCAACCTGAAACCGATTCTGGTTTTGTAAGGACAGATACAGCCCAGCAGAGTAGAAAAAATCGACTAAACAAGCGCACCGTCAGCGTCGACAGCAGCGAGCGCGAGGTCAGGATTGCGACAAACCCGGCCATCAGCCCCACCAGCCCCACGCAACTCGTCAAACACGTCGTGTGTAACGCCCTATCTTTCATTTTCTTGCGTTATCTTACCTTACTTCTGCTATAACTTGCTTGGTCATCATCAGCTCAGAGCTTTCTAAAAGTACTAATAACACATATCATAGACTGAATACTTGAGTGTACTCTCGGTAGGGTTTTTGGGATCACTGGACTTTGAACAAGTGGGCTCAATTCTTGGGAAAGTAGCCAAAAATTCGGAATGTAGGCATTTGAAGAGTCGAAATTTTGAGAAGACTGAATATCAAAAAGCAAAGTAATGGAAAAAGTGTGAAATTAGTCCTCCAGTTTGTGATCCAATCCATAATCGCATTGTTTCATGATTTTAATATCAACTCATTTGCATACCTCTGCACCGTCACCTAATTTCTCCAATATGTTTGCTAAGCCATGCGATCCTCGCCTGAGTTATGATAGAAATTTCCCATGATTCTCTGGTCATGGGGTAAAGTAATTAACTAATGCTGACCTTTCCGCATCTGCGATAATGAGCTACTTACAATCAAAGAATCAAATGCATCAGAACGAAACTGACGATTGAATATTATACTCACAAGATTCCCTTTATAGTTATGAAGTATTTCCCAGCAATATCTGAACTACATCATGATTCCACTGGTTGTTATGGAGCTGAAGACGACGAAATGGAAATTGTTTTCAAAGTATAGCATTTTGTGGTCACATTCCGTGGAAGTGTTTACACTTGAGACACTAATTTCAGTAGAAAAATCGAGCTTCAGTCAGACAATCGTGATTTTCTTCTTCTGTTTTGTATTGGCCCTAGAAGTTTCCAGAATATAACATTTTTTGGTCACATTCCGTGAACGCGTTTACCCTGAAAACATTGATTTCAATAGAAAAATCGAGCTCTAGTCAGACTATTTTGTAATGAGCTCCTGGAGTTTCCAAAGTATCGAACTATTTGGGCCCATTCCGTGAAAGTGTTTACACCGGAAACACTGCTTTCAGTAGAAAAATCGAGCTATAGTCAGACAATCATGATTCTCATGGTCTATTCTGTGATAAGGACTTCCCAAAATTTTCCAGGGTATAGGATTTTTTGAGCACATAACGTGAAGGTGGAACACTGTATTCAGTAGAAAAATCGAGCTTTAGTCAGACACTCACGATTTTCTTGCCTTATTTTGTAATCAGTCCCAGAAGTTTTCAGAGTATAACATTTTTTGGGCACATTCCATTAAGGTGTTTGCACTGGAAACACTGATTCCAGTGAGAAAATCGAGGTTCAGTCGGACCATAATAATTTTCTAGTTCTACTTTAAAGGTCCCAAATTTTCCACCGTATAGGATTTATTGAGCACATTCCGTGAGGGTGTTTACACCGAAAACACTCATTTCAGTAGAAATATCAAGCTTTGGTCAGACAGTCGTAGTTTTCTTGTTCTATTTTTTCGGTATTCTTAGTAAGTTGTCATCTCCCTCATGGCTCTGGTTTGGGTGACAATACTACAGAGGATTTGGAATTCATTTCTTTGAAGAATTTCCTTGTAAATTTTCGATGGTTATCTTCACTATAATTCATCGATTACAAGTGACGCATTGAGCAACTAACACAGGATCCCAAAATTCTTTCATAATTTCTTATGATATTTTTTTAACACATATTTCCATAACCACTTCCTTTTCAACGACAACCATCACACAATCTGCATCGCCACGCTAACAGTATCCCACCGATTCCGCCAAACTTTTTGCTCTATTTATTAATCGTTGCTCTTTACTAATAATTAATTATTACTCTTGATTGATCCAGGTCCGATGTTGCTGCGAAGACAAATCAGGCCCAAACAACCATAAGTCTCTGTTCTCACGTCTGCGCAACTTCACCGATCGTCTTAGCATAAGTTTTGACACGAAAGATGCGCCTACATCGAAAATGGGTGGTGGTAGCAGTAGTGGAGGTGGGGGTGGAAGCGGAAAATGCCTATCACCGACATCAACGACGACGTCAACAACTGTGGCAACCAGGAACCCTTTTGTTACTAATTTTGGCAGCTCAACAACCAAACAACAACAACATTCTCTTGGAGTGTGCAAAAAGTGCAATTTGTCTAAGAACGCTGGCAAAAATAGCGGTGGTAGTGGTAACAGTTCGGATACGCTCGCGGAAGAGAAACGTTCGATGACTCTACCTAAGGCAAAACGCTCACAGGATTGCAAAAACAAGAGCTGGCGAACAGTTTTTGCCAAGGAGAAGAGGCCTTCGATCTCACTTGAAACCCTGCCAGCCGTTACACCGGGACCAGATTCGATTGGTTCACCTGACTCAACGAGATGCAAGCATCGACGAAATCTATCCGACCCTGAAGGCAAATTGTCATCTGCTCAGACCATTTCTTCACCAAGTTGTGAGCAACCGCAGATGATCAGTTTCCCGGAAATTGACGTAAGACCGACGAAACCAGAGATACACGTCGATGCTGTAAATCCTGGCAGTTCGGGTGCAGTCGAAGATATCGGTAATTATCTTGACATCATTGAATATATTCCTGTGTACGATGATGTTTGCTTCTATGCTTGCTTTTCACGTGGTGTTGGGTCTTTTTGATGGATCTGATATGCAAGACTGAACCTGTGGACCAGTTAAAAAATTTGTAAAATATATCGTGGCTTCCAAGTTTTGAATGTTGTTCATAGCTTTTTGTTATCATTTCTCATTTTGTGAAACGTGTATTTGGATCGGGCATCTATTGTTGATCTATGAGTGATTTTTGACGCACAATACCGAAAACCTAATTAAGAGAATGACGAATTCTTTTACTTTTAAGTTTGAGCAAGCTTAGGAGT
Source organism: Eretmocerus hayati (assembly GCA_029851415.1). Taxonomy (NCBI): domain Eukaryota; kingdom Metazoa; phylum Arthropoda; class Insecta; order Hymenoptera; family Aphelinidae; genus Eretmocerus; species Eretmocerus hayati. The sequence goes on along the minus strand of CM056741.1, from coordinate 51,218,799 downwards.
CCTGATTGCTGACGGCGCTCGCATCTTAATTAATGAAGGATTGGAATAGTACATTACGCGTCGAGTGCTGGAAACATTTTTTCCTTCGGAAAACCGAGCTGGACGTGGGCGATGGCACCGTCCAGCTTGGTTTTCCCGAAGGAGGAATGTTTCCGCACGAGACGCGTATGCAGTTTTATACGTCTGTACGCAGAAACAGCTTGTTTCCAGAAACAGCTTGTTTCTACGTATGGACGTATAAATGCTCATAGATGTAGACTAACAATAAGATGTCAGTAATTTGGTTTTTTATCAAGTATTGATATTGGCACAGATACTCACCACTGATCTTCGTGAAGGATCCACCGCCTATGAGCATATCTGTTCTTGGAATATTCAAGTCGATTGATGGTGGTGTTTTAAAAAAAAAAACTATGTCGATCTTGAAGTGACTGAAAATTGTCCAGAGTATTCCGCAGGTTGAATATCGGTGAATTCAAGAAACAATGAAATTAGTAACACATAATCAGTACTCGCGAAGGCAAAGGTTAAATTTTCCTCTGATCCGGTACTATATAATAAAAAACAAAAAGTTACGCTTGACTGATTTATTTTCAGCAGCATTCTATCTAGTACCGTGTATCTGAAATTATCGTCTCTAGAATATTGATGATTTGCTCTTGACTTTTCCGGGTATTGCTGTAAAAAATCATACCCCAACTTACACCTAGCAAATACTGCTCGCCAATCGATATCCAAATCCTAGTAAAAACAGGTCTCACGCAGCAGTTATCATCATCACCCTCATCGCCTATACTCTCCTATAGCGCTTGAGGACACTCATCACTTCTGCAAAAAAAAAATTGCAGCGCCAGTGTGTTATATAGCTTCAGAGCGGCCTCTCCAAACATAACAACATTGTAAATAGCTGCATAAGCTGTCGCAAGCTCATTCTTTTCAAAATTCTAAAAATTTTCTGACGCAAAATATTATTATCTTGACTTTACAGAAAGTTCTGTTCACCAGGTAAGGTTGAAATTCGTCGGAGCTCGGCGAGTATGGAGGACATATCGAAGATAACAAAGCAACAAGGCGAACTATGTGGTTCACTTGAGCAACAATGCCGTGGTGGTGACGACTCGCAACAACAGTATGCGGGTAGCCTGGATTCGATGCTTCTTAAAGAGCCAAAATCTCAAGTCAAGACAGTAGCTTTACAACAGTCGAGCTCACCGGCAAAAAAATCATCCGGACTATTTTCACGATTCAAATCCGGTATGAGCATTGACGCTGGTAGCAGTGGATCTTCCATACACGAACAGTCTCAACAACAGCATAGTAGTACGGGATGGATATCGTCATTGACAGCAAGTTTTAGGCCTAGGAGGCAGGGTGAACAACAGCCCGTTTCTTCACCGACGAGTCGTGAGGAGATCAAGTGATGCCGGTGCAACGAGGAAGGAACGAAATCTTCCTCGAACGATTGCTGGCCTGACAAGTCATTTTGTTGTAATGGTTAGAAAAATTTAGAGTCTTCGTAGTGGCGATATTGAAAATTGCTTCCAGATATTTTTTTTTTTTTTTTTTTTTTTTTTTAACTTGTAAACGCAGTGCAAAACGGTCGATGGATGCGATAATCTTAGCAAAATAGCGGTTTGACTGGTCAATTTTATGAGCATCACCCAATTCTGAATTGATCGTCATACTTAACTCCTGTGAGGGTTCTATCAGGTTCATTTATCATCGATTTCGAGAATCACACAACTTGACCGAAGCATTGACGATTACGGTGTGTGGTCTTGCCCAAAGTTTCTCTCGATAAAAAACAGTGATTGAGATTTTTGAGATCCTTGCCTGTAAATTATGGAACCGTAATTTTTTGCGTGAAAGCAGCAATTCTATATTGACTTGTACTTCCATTGTCTGGAGAAAACTTCGGAATATTTTCGAGTGAAATATTATGAATGAGTCACATGCATAGGCCACTCAAAATACTAGCGTACATTCTCCGCCACAATCTTTGCTTTTTCATTCTCCCAAATCAATTATCCACAATTAACAATTCGTAATTATTCCTTTGAAGCCTAGCATCATTTTTGCAGTAATTGCAACAAAACAACACTCTCCGAAATTTCAAAGAGTGGAAAATATTGTGGAAATGAAAATGCTGAAAATGAAGTCGATACAGAATTTCAATCGGTGAATGACTTCTCTTTGGTCATCCAACAAGCAAGCTCCAAAAAATGTTGAACACTGCTTTTTAAGACGAGAATAGATTTTCGTTCGACAAATCATACGATATAGTCTTTGAAAACGACCTATTCCGCACATTTCAAAATGAAAAATCATCCTCTTCACTTTTTGGAATTAATGCCGATTTAATGTGTAAGACTCATGAAGCCTGTCAACATCGCTACGAGAATGGATTGGTCTATGCTTATCGAATAATGCAATCAGATCGTCAAATCTCTGAATGGCTGCGAGGCAATGAAGCATCAGCTCAAAAATACTCATATGTACAAGTTTAAGACATGTTCGTCAAGTTTCTTGATCAGGTAGTGATTAAGTATTTGCATTTCATTATGGGTCAGTCAGATTCATCACAGAAAAAATATGGATCAAATTGGGCGACGACCAACTTTTTGAATATTGCACTCATAAATTTTTATCCGGAAATCGTCCACTCGAATCTATCTCATTGTTTTTTGCAGTCTTATTCTCTAGATTTGTCGCTACAAATTTTACTGGTTATACCTATTCTATTAGGTTTCTGAAAGGATGGGTAGAACCAAGAAGACAAATTATCAGTATTGCTGTCCAGATTCATCCCACACAGAGTTCTTGAGGCGAGATAGTTTTTCCATGTTTTTACAATGTAGGATGGTCAATTTATCGTCTCACTTATTATACTTGTTTGAATATGTAGGGTGTAAATTAAGAAATTCCCGAAAAATGTTGATAAAGTCTCTCATAAGAGATAATAAATCATGCACGATCAAAAATTCGGCGAAAATAAGCCTGAATGAACTTGATCTGGTCAGTATCGATTAACTTTTCAAAATAATAAATATCACAGTTGAGAAGAAGAGATGGACATGATCATCCAACTGAGTTACGACATAATCGATATTGATACATTTAATGTTGTATTTTAATCACATATTCAGTGAGATATATGCGGTGCATATAAGATTGAAACCCCCTATTGAAGCGACAAGGATTTTTTATCAAGCGAAATCCATGATCGATCGTACTAAAAAAATGAAATGATGAATGTAATGTGGATTGATATAATTAAGGTAAATAGTTATACATTATGAAAAACTTGTCCATATACATTTGCAGATGCAATATTTATGACGAGGAATCAAATCCCAAAAATATACTTCAATATACTAAATGTCGCGTTAGAATAATACTATATCTTCGGATCGAGTCCAGTTCGATTAGTATGAGGGTGATGCTGACTTCCATCACTGTTGCGACGAAACTTGAACTTCTTTTTTATGAGATGAGAAACTACAAATTTGCATCTTTAATCCTATTTCTTCCCCATTTTGATCGCTTTTCGAAACCAAAATAATTTATTAGAAGAAAATTTCTGTGGCTTAGAAGGTTTGAATCAAAGCAGAGAAATTTGAAGACGGTAGAATCAATTGGACGGAATTTCTTTAATGTGCTTCATCATTCGCGTGGATCAAATTCTACTCCATTTACGAATAATCTGAGATAAATCTCTTCATTTTTCTGCTCTGTTTCATAAAGTTGAGGCTTGTGATTTTTTCCGAAAAATTTATAGTTCTTCCTGCGGAATAGTTACATTTTTTTGAAAGATTCCTCAAAATGAGGTTCCAACCCCCAATTGCCAACGTTGAATAAAGTTACACTGCAACGAACGTGGTAGACTTTCGGCACATCTCGTTGAATTCATTCTATTTTCAAAACTGAGTGCAGTGAGTGACATGAAAAAATTATGACCTCGAAGCTCAACTGTTAAACAATCAGTATGATCATTCTCATACGGTCGGAAACCTTCTGGATTTTTCTGGAACATTCCTCAATAAACTGAGTTTTGAGGTCAAGCTGAAGATAACTTTTCAAATTTTTGAAAAAACTATCTTCACTGGGCCAAAATTCAATCTCAAAATGATTTTGTCATAACAAATAGACTTTTAATGCCCTGTTAGAGCTAAAACAGGGTGTTTATTATGAAAACTGAAAATTTTCACTCATGTTGGTGATAGATAAGCACATCGTTTGTATATTATTTGAAAAATAATGAATTCAAAAATTTTCGGAGGATCATTTGTATGTACATCTGATGTAAAAGAACGGTGAAATATGAATTTAGATCCAAGTCCTGAGTCACGGAAAGAAAGTTCTAGCGTTATAGACGTGAAATATGGGATTTGGAGTGTGGCAAAAGTCTAGCACGTTGGTAATTGAGGGTTAAATACATAAATACTCTCACTTGTCTTGCATCGACTCCAATTCCAGAAGTGAGTCGATGAAAAATTCTTTCAAGTTCTTCATCACCAGGGGTTGTCACCGTGTGAGTTCTTTGATATCTCTGTCAATGATTTGTAATTCGAAACTCTATAAACGGAATGAATTGACTGATTTTTTGCATACCATCTTTGGTTGCAATAGTAGTAGATACATAAAATTTTTGAATTTCATCATTTTAATCGCCAATTAACTTATCACGCAGGTCTAAATTATAAAGTATTCATCATCCCAAGCTAAAACAATTGTCTGATAGTTCCAATCAATTGTTCGATAGATTTTTTTTACCTATGGTTGTATTCCGTATTTCACCAGTAATATGGCAATATCGGACGGTACGTATTTTTAAACTCTAGTCTTACTGTATTTCTTCCTTTTCTACTCTGTACAGGTTACGAATTGATTGAATTGTTTAATATGATTGAACGTACATCATGTCATTAATTTATCATAATAAATTAAACCCGAAAGCGCTTGATGAGCAGCACAAAATATCTGTGTTTGATATCTCGGTAAAGTTTTTTTTTTGCGTTGATTTATTTTTCTATTGATTTTATAATTCGTGACTTCGAAATATATTAATTAATTTATTGATAAATAGTAATTTGGAAAGGGATAATTTCTCGAGTTTCAAGCGTGTCGAGCCACGAATCCTCATATTAAGCAAATAATCAAATTGGACTAAATCGACGATCCTTGAATTGAAACTGTCTGTGCCTGCCTCCTTTTCTACGTCTTTCCGCATTAATAAGAATGCCCCCATATACTCATTGATGTCATCCAATTTTTCCAGTATGTTGTGATAGCATCGAGGAGCGAAGACAGAATGTAATGAGAAAACCATGAGAAATATCGTGACGTCAATTGTTAAAAAATATTCGTCACAGCTAATGATATAACTGAGAATGGTCAATTAGTTCATAACCAAAATGGAATAAAATGTTCAGTGATCGGTAACTTTTTCGAAGAATTCCTCCGGAGGAAATTGAATTTCTGATCACTCGCAGAAAATGAGAATGAATTATCATTCTCACCATCAATTCTGTAAAAAAAATTGCATCGAGTTTTCGGAAGATCCAATTCATTAGTGATATAGATCTGAATCCTGGAGCGTGAAAATAATAATTCACAATATACAGTACCCTGCAAAAAAAATGGAATACGGATACCTTCACTAAAACAACCATTACTCTGACGCGTTTGGGTTTACGCCAATTTTTCAAAAAGCACTTGAAAGATGAGAAAAAAATCTATCAAATTATGTGTTTAAAAATTTTTTTCATCGATATTTCATGCCTTTAATTGACACTCAAAATTGGAAAAATTCTCATTTTAATCAATCATCGATCATTGATCGGGAAATCACGATAGCGTAAAAATTCTTGCGGGATGTTGTAGCTCTTTCCAAGACCTTCAAAATCGTTTTTTATACATTACTCTACGGTTTTTTATATTTTATATCCGAGTTACGAGCGATCTCGTACAAAGAATTTTGTACGGGTTGAGGGTAACAAAAATACGGAAAAAGTCATAATCTACGATTTTGACGTAAAATCTTCAGAATTCTATGAAATAATTGCCAGATTCATTCCAAAAATTGGTCGAAAGGACTTCCGCCCACCTCAACTAAGAAAAACTCATGTCTCCATACTTTCAATACCCTCAACTCGTACGAAATTCTTTGTACGAGATCGCTCGTAACTCGGATGTGAAAAATCGTAGAGTAACGTATAAAAAAATGATTTTGAAGGTCTTGGAAAGAGCTACAACATCCCGCAAGAATTTTCACGCTATCGTGATTTCCCGATAAATGATCAATGATTGATTGAAATGAGAATTTTTCCAATTTTGAGTGTCAATTAAAGGCATGAAATTCCAATCAAAAAAGTTTTTAAAACACATAATTCTTTTTAGAAAATTGGCGTAGACCCAAACGCATCGGAGTAATGGCTGTTTTAGTGAAGGTATCCGTGTTCTATTTTTTTTGCAGGGTACTGTAGTTGCTACAAAATTTGAACAAATTGTCATGAAACCAATTAATTCGATTTTCAGTGAGCAGGACAAAAAATTTACAAATTCCAAAACAAAAATTCATTACTGGGCTTTGACTTATTCTCGTTATACGTAGAAGACCTTCGCCTTGATTATATTCATGTCGTTTCAACAGTGTAGATTACCTGTGGTAGTATGAGAATTTTAAGAAGTGTAAAATCATATAATCACATGAAAAAAGTGGGAACAGATGTGACTGTACACTCATATTATACAAAAAATGGTTTTATTCGATAACTCAACTAAGTGTTATGAAAAAAATTATGCACTCGCGGGCGAGTGACCATTGATATATAATAACTAAGAATCGTTGTAATTGTAAGTGATCTTGTAATCGATGAATTTACGACTGAAATTTTGTCTTGCTGGGTGATCACGAACTATTGACAAAATATTTGGCTATCATCCAATCAACTTTTTTTTTTTACTTAAAATTTGAACCAAACAATATATTTTGTTCGGACTTGTAATAATTGTCTCATTAATCATCCACATATCGTCAAAGTGTGTTAAAGGAATTGATCATTGCCAAAATTCGTCGCCTCGACAATTCTTCACCAATCGGCAATACGTAATTCATACGGAACCGTATCCGTTTTTATTCATTTCACAAGCACGGGTCGATCTCGATTTAGCCAATTTTTCGGGTTTGAACTCGAATCAGAAGATGAGAAACCAAACTGAATTACATTGCCAAATTTAGTTGTTATCTTTGTGACTCGGGCTATCTATTAGAATACAAATCCTTCACCTTGCCCCCTTAAAAACACTTGATAGTATTTTCTGTGCCGAGTTGCGATGCAAATGCCGTTGCGCAAGAGTGGTTCCAAACAGGCGTTTTGTCTGTTGGGAACTATGAAATATACTTTTACATCTCTCATCCATCATTTGAAGTCTAGCATTCGGATGAGAATATCTGACAAGATCATAAATAGTTGTTTCAAAGATGTATCTTGTTCATCAAGAGTATCCAGTGTAAAATAGCCATCCCTCTGTTAGGTCCAAAATGATGGAAGAATAGAGAGATGGTGTAAACAGTTATCAAATTTTTTTTGAGGTGGGCGAGTTTTCGTCTTATAGTCAAAATTTTGAGCCTCAAATTTAAAATAGCCATCCCCCTTATGTGTGTTATTCAGTTTGACCTCTAATGTGATTTCGAACCCTTAAAATTGTCTGAATCATTCTTTGGTAGTTGGATCTTGTGACATGGAGAAAAACAAAGAAAGAATACCAGATATTACTGATTTGTAAAAAATCCGCGCAGCAATGGATTTTGAAGAAAAATCAACCTCTTCGCCTTCCTGACGCGTCAGTGCTTCTTCCATTCAAGATTACCCTGAAGATTCCACGATTCATCAACGGTTTGCAAACTTTTTCAACGACCAAAGATGGTGGTCGAATTTGGTGCTACACGAATTGAGGTATCAGAAAATATATACTCTTCCCAATATACACACTAGGGGTATCCCAAATAGGAATCAAATTTCATCGAGAATTATAATTTAGTTTCATTCGTTAAAAAACATGAATACTATCTGTGTCGCGCGAAGTATTATACCGACCAAAGCATGACACGATATTGTATCAGATTGAGAGACTATTCGTTGACTTTTTAAATAAATATCCAAAATATTTCCTACCATTTCAGAAAAGTCACGATTCAGATGTATTATTCAATTGACATTGAAAGGATCAGCCAAAGTGTTGCTTGGCCTAAGAAAAATCCCACTCGTGCAGCACTGCGAAATTCCCTACGCAACTTGGAATCAGGAATACAAATCATACTTGCATGACTATGATGACTATTCAATAATCATATAGGATACTTGATCGGTCTAATAAGTCTGATTCACCTTTCAATAGTCTTTTCATAATTCATGCGAAATCAGCACAAATGAACTAGATAGTAGTAGAAAAGAAATAAGTACCGTCGAATTTTGGTTTTTTTTTATCCACCATTCCGTTCAATTCCAAAATATTATAATGTATAATGATTATAAATTATCACGGAACGACTAACTCGTAAGATTATGTACCTATAGCCAAAATGCTGCGTTGAACTATGGAAGAGCAGCTGCGATTGACTATTAGTTTCTTTTGTAAATGAAAAAAGTTAAAGGAAATAAACGTAATGCGTCAATATACTTCATCATTTTTTCTCATAATTACATATCTGTGAACTGAATTAAGGGGGGTGCATGTGATTAATTTGCTCCCATAGCCTGATTACCCCCCACTCAATATCTTGAATATATCATCTTGTAGAACTTGCCGCGGATTTTTTTCGTGTTTGTTACGTTAGAATTTGAGAAGATTAATTGCTCCTAGTGATACAAAATGACATCCTCGTTTCTTTTACGACAAAATGATTGTTCTGGCTGATTCTGATTTTTTTTGTCTGACACTGAAAGGAATGACAAACATAAATTGATGCAATCAATTTCAACGTGCCTTTTTAACTCCTTTACACTCTGTCTTTGATGTTTCTTGCAGAGCTGTAGGATCCGACTCCTAACCGATTTTACGAGCGTATTCTAAAAAAAGTACAGTGTGCCTCATTTCCCCCCATAACCTTTTTCAGGATTTCTTCAACCATTGGTAAATCATTATAAATTCAGCTCAAGTGATAAAAAATGGTGTGAAAAAAAGGAGACTGAAAAGGATTCTTTTTTAGCGGTAGTGAGATAGCTCAGCTTGTTGAATTTGAATACACCTCACATCATTTTAAAGGTTTCGAAGTGAGCTTTGAAATGAGTTGCGAGATACGCATGTATGTATGCACGTTGGAAAATATTATTGAGATGGTCCAAAGTTCGGAGCAGGGTTGGGTTTCCAGCGTTTACAAATTTACGAATTCTCGAATTTACGGATTTACGGAGATTTAGCAAAAAAAGGGGGAGGGGAATTAGGCACACTAACCTTACTAGGATCCTTCATTTTCACCCGTTCCAAATTTCCAATACCGCCATACTATAAATCCATTGCCTGCTTCTTCCTGTCTAAAACGAACAACCAGACACTATTCATGGGCTTGGCTTACTGGAAATTTTCCCCTTGAAAGTCGATTCAGTCAAAATGCATCATCACAAATCAAGTCATTTGAAATATCTGTTTGGTATAAAAGTTTCATACTTTTCGGCAAGCAAAAAAGAAAACTCAACGATGTAGTACATTATTTAGATATAGATAGATAGATAGATATACGCTTCATTCTGTCCGTGGTCAGAAACAATAATAATACAGTCATCACATTATACGATTAAATCATAACATTCTTCAAGAATGAAAAGGAATACCTAATACTTATTCCCAGCAGTTGATTGAGTAATTGGGTTGGTTGTTGTCATGATTTTCAAATTTCTATGAAGAGTCAAATCAGATGATTCGTTTTTCGCTGATAATTTTGACCTTGCACTTTCCTATTAGAGTATATCAAAATATTTCATGTGTCAAGCCATTTTTTTGGATTGTTGTTTCTAGGGAGGGTATAGAGAAGACTGTTTCAAATCACGCGGGCACACGCGCGCTTAATGGCAGCGTCGGTAAGGCAGATAGTCCATTACCAGCGCACAATTTTGTTTCGTTCAAAAACAATAACTAAAACACTGTCATCATTATTTCTATGCTCCTCATTTTTACAGCTGTCAAGTGACGAAAGGATCAGCCTACATAAATTTTTATAGCCCGTTCGTCAAGATCTGAGTATTTCTAACTCATCTGCTCATTTTGTATCACGGTCGTATAGGTTGTATGTTTTGATCTGGTATCTGGTCCATGTGATATGACGTAAACAAAAAAGTTGTATAAATTTTCAAATGAACGAACTCAAACGTCAAGATTCCTCAAGAATAAGCTGAGTATTTGAAAAGTGAACCATAATAGCCACACACATGGAAGACATGGGCTTCAGTCTTTTTGAAAAACACCCTGAACCTGTTGATCATCTTGAGTTCGAGTTTGACGATGGAATGGTGAATATCCTCTCTTTTATGCATAGAAAATTTTAGGCACCCCTCTCTCTTCCAAGATTTAACTCAGTCTTGATACAATGAATATACCAAAGACTTTTCATTAGTATGCATTAATGGTTAGGGTAATATTTGATCTTTTTGAAACTGAGATATTTATGACCAACTGTTTGTTCTCAGATCAAATTAGAGTTGGAGCAAGATGAAAATCACCACGATTGGACAGTTCAGTTGGCATTTGATAATCATAAATATGATTCTCAACTTGACTTTCTCAGTCTTGGTAAGGAACTCAAATTGTGTAAAATACAATGTGTTCTCTGCAAAAAATGGTTTCTCAACGATTCCATAGCTACACACCTTAAGATGCACTGCAATGACAACATCTGTGAGCTATGTCAAGAAATTTTCAAAGACGACTCGAGTCTATGTAATCATCTGTTGACTCATATGGGTGTGGGCTTATTGGAATGTTCAGTATGTCTAGAGAAGTTTGCTCATAACTCACTACTTCATGATCATATGCAAACTCATATGAAAGAAAGTTCTGATGATTTATCACATGCAGCCATAAAAAAATGCTCTGTGGATGCCACTTCGATTTTGAAGTGCAATGAAAGCAAGTCTTCCAGTGATAAAGAGGAACCCAGTACTTGTCAAATGAGTCAAACAGCCTATAGTAGTATGCAAAATTTGGAACATCACATGCTAACCCATTCTTGTGGAGATTCTCACCAATGTGAGACAAGTAATGCCTCTTTTGAAGACAGATCCAAATTGAATTCGCATAAGATGATCCACCACGATAATACTTGTGCACAGAAAAGTGCTCCAGAGAGTCATACATCACAAGTCGAATCTGAGAAGCCTTATAATTGTGAAACTTGTGGAAGATCCTACAAACGAAAATCTGATCTTTTGAGGCACTTGATGATTCACAATGATGTACGTCCTTATGAATGTCCAGAGTGTCACAAGCTATTCAGAGAGAATAGCAAATTGAACTCTCATATGACGGTTCACACGGGTGAGAAGAAATATGAGTGTCAACTATGTCAGAAGATGTATGCCCGCAAATCAGACCTTACTGGTCATATGTTGATACATACAGGAGGTTCATTTGACTGCAAAACTTGCAAGAAGATTTTTACCCGTAAGTCTGATTTGAAGAGGCATACCCTGATCCACACGGGTGAAAAACCTTATGTTTGTGTTACCTGTAATATGGCTTTTAGAGAAAGAACCAGGCTGAATTCACACATGACTGAACATACTAGTGATCTAAGGTATAAGTGTCATATTTGTTCTGAGGGATTTCCACAGAAAGGCATCCTGAACAAGCATATGTTGAGTCATACTAAACGCACTTTTGCATGTCATTTTTGTCAAAAATCTTTTGCAAAGGAATCTACACTCAACAGTCATCTCCTCCAATTGCACAATACGTGAGAAGAAATAAACTGAAAGGTTATTGCTCCAAGTCCTCTTGAAGATAAGTCACCACTGCACAACTGGTCAAAAGATTTAGCTTTGACTCTAAACTACATGTTTATATTAAGTTTGCTCATTCATTCTGACCAAAACTTTGTGATGAAACAGTGAACTTTAGTTCAGTTGATCTTGCTGCGCAGATCAGTGCAAACAGCAACAATAAGATTGTCAACAGCAGCAACCTTGAAGGGTATTGGATCTCTGAAAAATACACTTACTCCACTCATTTTTCATGTGTTTACGTGATCATCAGGCTTGGTAAGATTTTGACATGACTAAAAAAATAAAAAATGTAAATCAGGATCATTTATAAAAAAGTGGCAACAAGTTTTATGCAAATGACAAACAGTAGTGGTTTTGGCAGTTATTTTTGATCTGGCAAAAAGATTGTTTGATTTTCTGGAGATGGCTCGTAAAGCTCCGAGTCGGAGCTGAAGTTGTTTCTGTGTCAAATAATTCATACCTAAATAGACAAATATTTTACTTGATCGCCAAGTGATTCAATTGTTTGTACATACTCTAGGTTTTGAAAACGGTTCACATTGTTACAAGATGATGAGAATAAAATATTCATCAAACACTAAATATGGTTGGCATGGTTAAACTAGTTGCTGAAAAATATACTTCAGTCTACATCCGTGAGTACTATTCAACCATCATTTCATAGCAAGTTGATATACAAAATATTTTATAGAAAGCAAAAGTTGGGTATTACAGAATGGTTGCCACTGAGAATTTGATGACATATCTCAGATTTGAGTTCCCCTCTTTTGTCCAGAAACTTTCATGCCCCAATAATGGCCTCACAACGGTTTCCTAGAAGAAAAAAGATTGCTAAAACTGTATAAAGTTGCTAACAAACTTCAGTGCCCTGAACCTAGAATTGGATATGAAATTGAATAAAGCAGAGTACTTTCGAAAATTTCAATTCATCCCAGGAGAAATGATCCTGCATAATTGGAAGGATAAAATCATAACGATTTTTCATGAATTCGCCAAAACATAGAACCACTTAATGGAAAGTCTCATGAGAAATGCCCTCGTCCTTATCAGTCGATTATATTTCATGTGGAAGTTCAAAAAAAATTCGAGAATGATTCAAAAAGCGAAAATTTTGTGACAGACGATCTAAATGGAAAACGCAGAACAAGATCACTTAGAGGAATATTTTGATGCAGATTAAAAACTCCGCAGTTGATTTCGAATCCTCGTTCAAAAAGTCAAATGGAATCTTGACCGGTTTAGATGCTCTATTTCATCACATGTAACTTGTAAAAAAAGATACACCCTGTCCAGCTTGCAAGAATCATCGGAACGTTTTGGATGTGAACTGGTATCGAGGTGAGCATTCAATGAACGTTTGGTATCGGCATCAGCATTTGCTCTCGTAGTCTCATGACCGGGTCTATTCTCGAGCAGCTGTCCCATTGGCATAGTCTCACTCGCGTTCATGCGAGCATATATTGCTATTTTACCATTTTCAATGATCTGCGATATTTACTTTTTTGTCGAAAGAAAGTATCAGACTTCTCAATCGTGGATAATGGGGGGGGGGTGGTGAATTGAATCCAAATTGACATTCTAGTAAATTGCTATAAGTCGGAAAATAACGACAGCTGGTGACGAATTTTGCATTGAGAAATGATATAGTCGATTGATGACCGAAGCCGATTTTCATCAGAGCTTTGATTTGATCCTGGTAGGAGATGATTATAACGATGATAATTGTGGCAGCCTAAGTGGGATCGAGGTTCTTGATATGTGAGAGTCAACTTGCAAAAGAACAACATTTCATCAGGCAAGAGTTGTTATTAGTTTTCGGAATCGACTTGGAAGAAAAAAAAAAGTCAGAGCATTGCAGAATGAGCCCATTCTAATATCAATAAACCAGCCTTCAATACTTTTAGTCTCCCTAAATTCGTGTGTTCGAGAGTTTTCAAATACAATTTTGAGAATACTTTGAAATAATTATCAAGGGTGGTTGAAAGAAGAGATGTATGAAAAAGTTCACCATAACAAAATATCTATTCTCATGAAGTACACTATATGTGTCAATATGAGATTACCTCAGTAAGCTGATAATTGTCATCGCCTCGACATCGAAATCGGTAACTCGAAAGTACAAAGCGCTCCATTCATTAGTTTCGCTCAAAAGCTCGTTCTAATATCTCGACGACTATGCGAGACTAAAATCCTTCTATCTGCTCTTTTCGCGTGCCCCATTCGCCTAGGAGAAACGAGTAAAACCATACACCTTCTCTCTGTCATTTTTAACGCTCTTTAATCATGAAAGATTACCGCCAATCATATTACTTTTGGATGACACTTACTATCATTACTCGTACAAAATATATATGCAACTTCCCTCAAACGGGAATTGCTCATTTGAAAATAATTCATTGGAAAATTTATCCCAACTCAAGAGAAAATTGACTACTTGTAATGCACGTCTAAAAATTCTCCATCTTACAAGGAGGGGGTCAGGCCTTAGGATCACGGATTTGCCTCAAACCTATGGGAATAGTCTTCTTTTAGCACAGAAAGAAGATATCCGGAACCGCGCTTGCCAACCCTCAAGCGTTTTTGATCTACAGGCTAAAACGCTTGAGCGTTGGCAAGCGCGGCTCTGGGTATCTTTTTTCTGCACTAAAAAAAGACTATTCCCATAGATTTGAGGCAAATCCGTGCGACCCGAAGGCCTGACCGCCTCCTTGTTAGTCCTTTGTAATACGAGCTCATTCATAATAATCTCACACCGCCCCAATTACCCTTGATAAAAAGAACAATAGTTATAATGAGTCGATCTGCGATGACAATCAAATCAAGCCAAAATGCCACTGCTATATATTATACATCCGCAAAAGAGTTATTCCCTTGATCGAATGCCAATCTAAAGCAGTGTCAATGGCTTTGTCGCTACGCAAATTTACTACCACGCAGCTTTTGCGAGTTTTGCGAGAGTAGACAGAGATGATCTGACGTATTTGACAACTTATTCGCAGAAAAGTTTGAGAGTTTATTTTCACTCATGTTTGTTGAACTTATTGAGTATATGATGATGCTCGTGTACGAGTATAGCTTTTCCGTTTGAGGACACCGAACCGACAAGCATCTCAATTTTGTTGGACAGCTGTGCACGAGGGTCTACTGACGAAAATGGTATTCTTGGGAATTCACCTGTTGAATGTGACATTTGCACGATGGGGGTTATTGAATAATATGGACGAAATATAATCTGAATCGTAATCCGATTGTGATAAATGATTACACACAGAAATAGGGGATCACAAGTAGCCAAACTGTTTACAATGTGCCTAAACCAACTTCTAATGGCTAATTGTATACAAAAGTGTTTCAAAAAATGTCAAATTATTGAATTGTTTTGCGAAAAATTTCTAAATTTTCATTTTTGTATCAAAATTAATTGTTCAGAGACCGTTATTGCCAAACAGGACTCTCGATTGAATTTCGAGAATCATAGTGAACATCATGGCTGGAATTTTCGCTACGATTCGCAATTTCATTTGTATTGTGACCGGATTCTGTCAAAAACGAGACTCTATAAACTTGCTTGGGATTGACTGAAATTCACGTGTATCTGACATTTACTTTGAGGCATCAGACTGTTTTGAATATCGCTCTTGAAATTCAGATTAGAGCCGTATCTTCAAAGCCGTTGTTTGGCCTTTCGTTTTTTGGTCCAAAATTTGAAAATTACATTGAAATCAACATGCGTTTGGCCTCTCAATTTTTGGTCCAAATTCTGAAAATTACATTAAAATGAACATGATTTTGACGAATCGATCCCTGACAAATCTTAAGTCTTGCTTCAGAATGGCGAGATCGCATTATCCATTCATCCAACCGAATCAGATTACAATTTTGAATCAGGTTGCAACAACAAGAAAGGAAGCAGTTTTGAACTGTCCCAAGCATAATTATACCCAAACCATCAACTCTTGAGCATTATTGCAATTTTTCTAAACTTTTCTATGAGTTCATCACAATTTTTCGTCATAATCACAATTATCTTGCAAAACAATTTACGAGTCTGTTTTGAACTTTCTTGAGAGAATGTAAATGGGGTTCATACATGGACATTAACCTATGGCACCAAGTCACATTTTTACGCTGATCAATTTTATTCCAAAATTCTTGGGAAATCAAGAATCTTCAACATTTTCTACTACAGTATTTTTAGATAAGCTGCTCGACTTATCAAAATTCCCTCAAAATCTGTACACTTCAAATAATATTTGATATTTTTCAGTAGAAAAGTTCAGTATATGGTCAGACACAACTCTACAATTATCGACAAATTTCAAATCGTTAATTATTACCTAAAGTCTTTTCCATCGAATTGTTAAAGAAATATTCGAAAACTACTCATGCCTCCTTGAAAAATAATTTTTTTGGAAAATAGTTGAAATTTTCTTTCAAGAATGAATTTATAATTCGTGGAATCGATTACATCCAATCTGAAGGATTAATAGTGCCCAGAACAGACAGACAATCAGAGATAGACAGAAAAGAAGGAACGACAAAGAGGAAGAGAAAAAAAGAGTAGCGGAGATGAGGTGTACAAAAGTGGCCGATAATTTGGTGGCGAGTCGAATGGAGGGACTACGAAAATAGAGTAACCTCGTCCGAAGCGGGGGCGAATTACGAGAGATACCTATATGTACTCACTTATGAACGTGCGCACGCAAATGAGCACCAGACCCAGAACGACGATTCTTGGTCACTCTCCTGCCTCTCTATTTTTCTTCTTTCCCATTCTTTGACCAGATTTCACACCTCTGCTGTCGGCATATTCACGGACGCTAACACACTTTTCTCACGGTACCCATTATATGGGACCGTTTGCTCTCTCATTCGATTCTTTGTATATTTTTTTCTATTTTTAAATTTTCCCAGAGCAAGCTATATTTTGAATCTACCTCGGCTTTCACCTCAATTTCGTGTTTACTATTTTTGGAAAAAAAAAAAATCGATTCCAGTTGATTTATTCCAATCCAAAGATTTTTAGGAACAGTTCTTTTATCGTTGTTTACTTTATCATCAAATCATGGGTCCATACGAACCGATCAAAATACATATTCAAAATATGCAAATAATTTTGATGCTCTTCAACGAGTAATAATTTTCATAGCGCGGGAGATTTTGAGAATAGTATAAAAGGTAACGAGCGGCATTTTCAACAGGTACTAAAGTATCAGCTTACTCAGCTGAATTTGATTTCGTGAGTTTATTACCCGTGAGATGGAGAAAATTTCGCAGAAAGCTCGTAAGCTCTCCTATCAAATATACATATGTCTTGCAGCGTGAAAATTTTGGAAATGAATTTTTTCTGATGCGGAATCTCTAATTTATCTCAATAATAATTTCGATAAACAATTTAATCACAAAATCAGATACTGTTAACGGGTTCAATGACTTTGGCAAGCACGAGTAAACAACTGGCACATTTTGAGGGATTCATCTATCAATAGAGTCATTGAGATTCTCTTTACGATTCTATAATACGATATGTGTTAGAGGAAATGAATATTCTATCCAAGTTTATTTCATAAGATTATTGTCCTCTTGTGAAGTTCATCTGTTTTGAATCTATATCATTTGGCTACATATTGTATTTTTCGATAAGTCAATTCATTTGCTTGCTTTCGTCAGTGATTTTTGCCTTCAATGAATCGTGACGTTACAGACTGTCGAAGAGTCGTAAGTGTATATGACTGAGGAAGTGAAGATCGCGGCTTTTTTGTAGCTCCTCGTGACTGACACGCCAAAATGAAAAAAAAGTATCATCTCACTAAGCTGGCCGTTCGCCCCGAGGCTGTGTTTCAATATTATTATTAGTCGAGGCTAAGAGCTCCACTTTTCAATTATGAATTGAAATTATCATTTAGGTATTAAAAAATGTAAATCAGTCGCACTGAAATTCATTTTCAACTTGGAATATGTAAGATATCTCCACTTCTCAATGAATGCAATCTATATAATACAAAAAAAGTTTGAAATACCTAGTATCGGATGTAACCACTGCCCCTATTCGTACCTAAATCCAAATATAATTCGATCAGAATATGAAGGGGTCCGGATCACAACGGAATGACACGGATTGCCGGAAGGGAGAAAGTAAGCAATGAAAATGACACCAAAAACTGTGAATGGGATCTTGTTCTATGAGTTGAACAGATCAAAATCCCGCTTTGCAGTAAATCCTAGCTGCTCGTGTGTTCGATTGGTGTGATATTGAATTTTTCAATGGGAAATCCTATGTATTTCACGTATGACTTATCTCACAATTAATGTTTCCCTCGAGCAACATGCTGTATCGACCCACTCCGTTCTTTTTCAACGTATCTGGGCTCATTTTGTAGATTTTGTCAAGAGCTCAAAGATGAGCTAGGTTATGTTCAGTTGTAGTCGAAGTGAGCTGAGGTTTGCCATGCTCAAGAAGCAGAGATTTCATCCTTTCGAAGAGGCAGGACTCTTCTCAAAAAATCGTGACTTCTCGAGCTCGTAACTCCGACAGATCTCAATATTTTTCGACGTACCTCGGCTCATTATCAAGTTGATCACGAGAATTATGGAACAGGTTGAGGTGTGTTGTATTTTCATGGATATGCTCCATTTACAAGGGGAAATTTTCTATTTTTACAAGGGCCGGATCTCATTTTTCGAGAACAAATCGAGGCTTCTCGAGCTTCTAGTTCAGATGCAACTTCATGATTCTCCACTCAGCTGGGCTTATTTGAGAGTATTCTGGTAATGAGTTTCAGAATAGGCTAAGTCGTGCCATGAAATATGAAGATACTCCTGAATTAGGAGCTCGAAAAACCTCGATTTGTTCTCGAAAAATGAGATCCGGCCCTTGTAAAAACAGAAAATTTCCCCTTGTAAATGGAGCATATTCATGAAAATACAACACACCTCAACCTGTTCCATAGTTCTCGTGATCAACTTGACAATGAGCCAAGGTACGTCGAAAAATATTAAGATCTGTCGGAGTTAGAAGCTCGAGGAGTCCTCGGAGAAGTCGCGATCTTTTGAATCTTGCGTTTTCGAAAGAATGAAATCTCTACTTCTTGAGCATAGCAAATCTCAGCTCATTTCGACTACAACTAAACATAATCTACTTAGCTCATCTCTGAGCTCTTGTCAACATCTGTTAAATGAGCCCAGATACGTTGAAAAAGAACGGAGTGGGTTACAGCATGTTGATCGAGGAAAAGATTGATTGTGAGATACATTCATAAGTGAAATACATAGGATTTCCCATTGAAATATTCAATATCACGCCAATCGAACACACGAGCAGCTAGGATTTACTGAAACACGGGATTTTGATCTGTTCAACTCATAGAACAAGATCCCATTGACGGTTTTTGGTGTCATTTTCATCGGTTACTTTCTCCCTTCCGCGGAGCCTTTCATAGATCTTTACCATCCTGCTCATCTCGATTTCAATAAAGTTCAAAATTTAGTTGTCGAACCTGTTATCATAGAAAATTTAATATCTCGGGATTTGAAGGAGTGAAATTTTTGGGTTTGGTAATGGATGGAAAAATTGGTGTATCGAAAGCGCGGGCATAAAGTTTGAACCCGAACTTGGTTCAAAGTCTCTCAAGAAAGTGCAGTCTAGGAGTATTTTAAATTTAGACGTGTATGTCTCATAATAGCTTGTCATTCATAGTCAGCAGACCTCAATAGTCATGAGTCAGTTGAGTACAGCTCGCAAGAATTCTGCTCAAAGTCAGAATTCGAAAGAAAGAAATATATTATGGGCCCATTGTAGTACCACGTATGTGTTATGATTGTTCCTCATAAAAATCACAAAAGTGAAAAGAAAAACTTTGAACTTTCATTCATTTGAAGACAACAATGAAACCGGCTCCCGGCAAATAATGCTGAACTGCACAAAAACAAAAAGCCAGTGTTATTACAGCAAAGGTTTCTGACCGGCTTGGAACAACAGACGCACTCTCTCAACAAACTGTGCGCTTGAACTTGCTAGCAGATTTGCACTCAAACTTATACATCTTCAAATAGTACAAACTTGTAATTTTTATCACGGAATTATTGATATCTGTATTATGAGTATAATTATATGGCAATAATTTTAAGTATGCATCAGAGCGCGGAAGCATCATAGCGATCGGCGCTCGAGAGTGCGCTCTACAATTTTCTCTTTCTCTGTCTCTCACGGGAGCCAATGTTGAGCTAAAATGCTGTGATGCAGCCAGTGTGAGTAGTCGGCTATCTGGCTCGTCTCGTGGCTGAGCTCGGTCTTCCTAACCATCGGCCAAAAGACTACTGCATTTTATTCCGGTCTGATTTTCACCCATCGAAATTCAATTGATCAATTTTCTCGATTCACCGATGAAGGAGAAAAAATAGTCTTAAGAACCTCATAAGCAAAAACGAAAAAAATAAGTGCAAAAAAGATTTTTATGTATGATGAGTGAGTTGATCAATAGCATGTAGAAATAGTGTTAGCAGTTTGTATCAAGATTTGAGTAAATAGGTAGAAGTCTGTGTAACAAAAGTGAAACTGGAAGTTCGGATGAATACCGGGAAGCAGTTTGCGGCTGGGCAGCTTGCTTGAACCGATTAGCGCCAGAGTTTGATATTCGCGATGAAGTGGTACGTAGACAAAAATTATCAATCATTCTTGATTACATTTGTTCATAGTGTGGGGAAACAAGGAGTTTTGCATGGAATGGATATGAAATAGTGTGAATTGGTAGAGATTGAGAGGATAAAGATCGACTGCAATGTGTGCGGTAAAGAGCAAAAGTTTCACGCGTGAATAAGAGAGGAGTTTACGTTTTCTGCATCGCATAAATTTTACAATCACGCGTGACACGACAAGATTCTCGAGATGATTTGTTTTGGGGGGTTATAGGCAGATACTCATTTTGATGGCTGTGCTCTTTTGAAAGCAGTTTTATCACAGAATACTGTAGTAGCATTTGAAATATTTTTGATCAAATATGTTGAGTAGTTTAATAATTTCCTGTGATTAGTGGAAATTAGTGTAATGCGGTTTCTTAAACAGCTGCTCATGATCAGCCATGACTCGTGGATCTACGAATGTTTTTCTTTTACTGAAGCATTTAGACTCTGGACAATCTTCAAATCTCTGATCTCAGAGTCTCGGAAGGAAGATTTAAAAATTATGGATAGATGATTCGAGCCCTTATAAACTATTTACAAGCAAAACCTGGTATTCGCGGTTTCCCCTTACAGATCTCGTATTCACAGGACGGTGGATTGAGATCCAAATTCACCATTCGCCGTATTTTATCTCGAATTCACGGTTTTCAAGACATGACATTTTTCGAAAATTCCGGAATCTTGGAGAAGAAAATCATTATCTGTCTACCAAAACATTTTCTCGATGTTGTTTACAATACTTGTGAACTGTTTCTGTACTTTCAAGAGCAATATTGAAACTGTCTCCAGATTTACAGAGTAATGCAAGCAGATCTCTTCCGCAGAGCAAGACAATCGTGAACAACTTCGGTCATATCCAAACAACAATAACTCAATCCATTCGTTTTTCGTAAAGCTTTTAGATCTCGAAATCATACTGCACACCGTCCGGTTACATACTCACGTTGTATCTGAAAGAAATTGTGGCGAATGATGACTCCTAGAAAAAAATGATGAGTTACATCTGCGACGATCCCGTCATTCACCTTTATTTTGAACCATGAATGAGAGCTCAATGTCGGAAGAGGAGCTAGAAAATTTTGAGATGTCAATTTTTCGAAATCACAATTCTGTTATGCGTATTTTTTTTCTTCGTTGACAAAGAAACATATCACAAGTATGTTTTTCATACCTCAAAACTTTCCGTTCTGGAAGATTAGATCGATCTTTGCCATAGTTGAATTCACTTGCAATGAGTTTTTTGATCCTGAAGAACAATTTCATCGTCTTGTTCCAGTAGTTAGAAGCTCAAATCACCGTCGATACGAGTGATTTGAAGTTCATAACTAGATTTGATCGTCAAAAAAAACAGATTCTCTGTAATCATATCCACATTTCCTTGGTCTAGAAATAGAATTCCCAGTCTAAACAAACCCTTGGTGGCCCCTCCTTCTGTCTATAATGACATGACCCCATGAAAAAAAAAACATTTCAAAACCTATACTAAAACAACACAGTAGCGCTATGCACACAAAACACTCGAAACACAGTAGAATTGTTCTTCGTAGATATCGATACTTCCAATCTTCGCGTGACAAAAATAAATATCCAGGCTTTCATCCAATCATTATACTTATAGCTCGTGATGCAGTTCCGAATTACTAAGAAAATAAATGAATGATTTTCAACGGGAATCGCACGAAATGTGAGAAGCTGCGCTGATCTGGAACATGAGAAACAAAGCGGAAGAGGACTCAAGTATCGCGTTAGAAAAACCAATTGCTTTGTCTTTTCGCTCAACAGAATACGGAAAATATATTTTTAGGAGACTCTGGGAGGTTGATTTTTCGTAGAATCGCTTTTTTTCTTTGCTCTCGAGCTTCAAAGAATCGGTAAAACGATGCACCACTTTCATGTTGCTACAAAGAGGATGAGAGACGCAGATTCAAGATATAAGGAGTTGGATGTAGAGTGAAGATAATTCCTTTAATGAGTATCTTTTGATCGTCTAAATTTCGAAAACGCCAGGCTGAGCTGTCAATTAATGCGCAGAGGGATACTTCAGCGCTCATATATACATATGTGCAACTTGGGATCGGTAT
Source organism: Eretmocerus hayati (assembly GCA_029851415.1). NCBI lineage: Eukaryota > Metazoa > Arthropoda > Insecta > Hymenoptera > Aphelinidae > Eretmocerus > Eretmocerus hayati. The sequence continues at coordinate 51,196,040 of CM056741.1, read as the reverse complement.
ATGTTTCAATTATTCCGATTTGATCAAAGTCTAAGAGAAAGATTCACATTTCACTCAAGGGATACTTTTAAAAAAGGGCTATTTGTATAGGAGTTAGTTTCGTAGAAATTTCAATATTTGATTATCGAAAATGGGCCCATCTCTAATCTTATTTTCGAAGGTTCTAAGATGTATTTTTCGACATTGTGAAACATATCAAGTACGAATCAACTCACGCAAAGATAGATACATTTCCACTAATCGGTATCTTGAGGATAATACGGATCACGCGGTAGCATGACACGGAACCTGATATTTCGAGCGTGACGCGAAACCTGACAATTTTTCACTAAAATTAATCTCACGGTAAAACAGTCCAAGCTATAGCCTTTGGCTTCTGGGATTTTGATTTGTCTATCAGATACTCTGAAAACAAGCTCGGTAGACCTTCTCCACGCGATTCAGGGTCGCACCAATAGGGTACGGAACTGACCAAAAAATCTAGCAAAAGTAGATTTTGCGAAAAAGTATTTCCTAAAGTGTGAAAATATTTTTTCTCGATACTTTGGGGCAAGAAACAATTACATCTGACGATAAACTTTGAGAAACAATTGATATGATAAGGTCTGGAGTGAGTCTGATTCTTTTCTATCGAAGAAACCGGAGTGAGAGAGATTTCAAGCGAATTTGCGCCGCATAATGTACGTACTCACCGTACACATATGGTGGTATTCTGGCTCTTATAACTGTAGGATTTGATGCAGATTTTTGATGTATTTACCCACCCGAATCCTGAACGAGCCTTGCCGCGGCGAATCACACTCGCAGAAAACGAAAAAAGGAAAAACCACATTACACGAAACACACATTCAGACCCCTTATTCGATGATATATTTTTGGGCTAATCCTGGAGTGACGGAGATCTCACAGAGAAAAATTATCTGTTACAATTAACTCATTCCATCTGTGGATCCATCATGGGACCATCCAAGTTTTTGTGAAAAGATCGTAGATATTAAACCAATTCAATTGTTGTATAGGTGTTAAATTTCAGTCACGTGCAGCAATCAAAATCAATGACAGCTTACGCATGACCAAATCAAAACTAATAATATTTATCTGTGGCTACACTCTCGATACATGAGTATTTTTGTTGAAGCGTGGCTTTCAGCTCTCTTGCCAAGTATTGAATGGTTTAATCAAAACCAAGCAACACGTGCATTTTTTGATGGATGACACTTAGACAGCTCATTGTCTCGATTCAGTTGAATGCGTGATTCGAAATGAAGTAAGACTATCAGCCCGGAGTAGCGTATATGATTTCTCAGAAAGCAGGTTTCTTTGTAGAAATTGAGACAGAGTTCAAAATTTTGAGCACGAAACGATCATTTCTGATGGAAAATCAGTCCATCCCAACATATGATTTTTTGTGCAAATTTTTTTTCAATAAATTTTGTCATGAGTTATAAACTTACAAGGGGAACACCAATTTTGTGGGTCCTGGATCTTAACGAAAATTTGGGAATCTTCTTGTTTTGGTGGGAAATGAAGGTATCTCCAAGGGTTAAATCCAATGGGCCTCCTATCCGAAGATGCAGCCATGAAAAAAGACACATATATAGATATACTAACAATGCTAACCTCCATGGCTGTATCTCGGGATAGGAGGCCCATTGGATTTAACCCTTGGAGATACCTTCATTTCTCATCAAAACAAGAATAAGATTCCCAAAGTTTCGTCAAGATCTAGTACCCGCAAGGTTGGCGCTCCCCTCATCAGATGTAAAAGTTGATGTTCTAATAACAGAAGGGTTGACAGGCCTAATCACTGTGATATCTCGTTTCCAATCGTGCGTATTTTTGCAGATACCGCTGAAAAAAATCTAATATTGATTTCTTACAGGGCCAAAAAAATCCTTGCAATAATACAATGCATCAGGACATTCGTTGGGGTGTGTACCATGAAATTATTGTGATGGGATTTTTCCACGTATGAAAAATGATTTATTAGAAATTCTTTCCTCATTGATGCTTTCTGACATAATTAATTGGTAAATGCCAAAAGATGATACGTGCGTGGATAAAAGGTATATCAGCTCTCTTGAGCGGCTCTTATTCCCATTCACATGAGTCATACTATTTCAAGTTATTAAATCATTTTTATAGGAACAAGGTTCCATTCTATAAGGAGAAGACTAGATTTGAGACCATCGATCATTTACGGAACGATGAGTGGCAATAAAATAAAGTTCTAACTTTTCGGTGAGAAAATTGGATTTCGGTATATTCCATGGAAATTAAAAATAGTACAGAGCGGAATTAGTATACATACACAGTCAGTTTTACTCCTGCGCGGAAGGCAACCACGGTCCACTCATATAGTCTGTCAAAATGACATGGGTTATTTAGAATCTACATGTGAGCAATCTATCGCCGAAATCAGCGTGGAGGCGTGATATTTCTCCCACCCTCAATAAATCAAGATGTGAAAAATTTTCCGTCTGATATTTTTCAGTCTAAGAATCTAGTTGCGCACAAGATTATTGTAAGATTTACTTGGAAGCAAAAGACACATGTTCTGATATTGATTGATATGCGCCACTCGGTTTCCTCTTATTTTGAACCGATATGACAATAATCATTAGCCAACGTCCAATTCGAAATAGAATAGTAAAAAAATCTGCTGTCAGTAAGCAATTCTTGATTTAAAAAAAATGAAGAGACGATGAGGCTACTCAAAAATTCAAAATGTCAATTTTGACTGGCATTTTTGCAAAACGCAGTTTTGGTGGAAGTATAAATATAATTTTTAAAAGTTGCCGATTGCGCACTAAACAACCGAAGATATCCTTTTCAGCACAATGAAAGGAAACGTACAGAATATCACAAATTTTGTTATAAATTTATATGTTTGAAGGCAAAAATCTGGAGAAATCCTGGAAAATTACATTATATTAAGTCGCGTGACGACTGTTTGGTGTCCGGAATCACTAGATTTTTTCCCCTAGATCGGTTTTAACCTAACCTGACCTGACTTTTCTCTAGAGAAAAATATCCCTAGATTTATTACTAACCTGACCTGACTCAAAAGTTGCGCGCTGCCGTCTTTACTTTATTACCTGTCTTGATTTGTCTCCAGAGATAAATATCCCTAGATTTTACTAACCTAACCTGATAAGACCAAAAAGTTGCGCGTATTTTCCTCTAGATTTTTTTTACAATTCTATATCTAGGGTCTATTTTACCAGTTTTTTTCCATCTGTTATACTTTACCTGTTCCATGGATTTTTTACCTATTTTGATTTTAGACTTTTTATCACTTTGGATATTACTTATTCTATTTTACCTGTTTCGTTTTACCTGTTTGTTTAGATTTTCTACCCCTTTCAGATGTTAAATTTTGTGAAGCTGTCAAAAGTCTGTTCGTTGTACCCTTGCCGTGTTATCATGTTTTCGCACCAATATCCCTTCTTGATGCATCCGCTCACCTTACTTTCGTATGGTGTCGGACACAGGGATACGGGCTACTCTCATGTTTCCAAGCGTTTTGTGGGTACCGCTGTCTTTGTCTGGCTCGAATTGATGTAAGAATTCTGTCGAAAGTCTGTCTGTTGAACCTTCGCTTCGAGCCATCGTCGAATTCGCACCATTTTCTACACTTGCTCATCATACATAGGTATTATGATGTCGCAAGTGCAGAAAATGGATTGTTCCAACGATGGAAGCTTGGGTCCCTCTGTTTGCGTCCGTGGATGGAATGTGATGGATGAGAAAATGTAGGATGATGATGATGATGATAATGGAAGAAGAGAAGGGAAAGAGAGGAAGAAGAAGTAGGGAAGGAAATGAAATGATATGAAAGGAGAGAATGGTATGAAATAGAAATGAGATGCAACATGCAATGAAGATGAAATAGTTTGTGATGTTTGAGATGGATGCATGATTGGAATGTTATGGATTGAATGATTGCCTCACCCTCCTACTTGGATTTGAATTCGGACACAACCTCTGCACCCGAAGGCGGCTTACCGCCTGGGGTCTGATTGTGGAATCTTGCGCGCGCCCGCTGCGTTGCGTAGGATAGAGTAGGATATCTTTCCTCTATTCTGATTGGTTGGAGCCGGGAGAAAGAGCCAATCAAAAGAGAGGAAAGATATCCTACACTATCCTACGCTATCCTACGCAACGCAGCGGGCGCGCGCAAGATTCCACAATCAGACCTCTGCGTACAAGAATTCGCCTTCAAGTAGGCGATCATTGGCGGATGTATGATGAATGATGAATGTGTGATGAGCTGGTGAGAATGATATAGGAAAGGAGATATGATGGTGGTAAAGTGGGGGTTGGTATGAAAGATGATGTGATTTAATGAAGGTAAGATGGGATGGGTAAAGAAGAGGGAAAGGGATGAGATGTTATAGACTAATAGCATCCATGATGAATGTGATGAGGTGGTGGGAATGATGTTGAGGAGGAGATGAGATGGCGGTGAAGTGAAAAATGATATTGAAAATGATCAGATTGAATGGAGGTGAGATTGGGTGGAGGTGAAGAAAGAGATGAAGAAGATATAGACAGGAGATATAGGAAAGGGAAGGAGATCATATGAAAGGACAGAAAGGAAATATGAAATAGATATGTGATGTGACATGCAATGAAGATGAATTAGGCTGTGATGTATGAGATGGATATACGAATGTAATGTAACGAATGAAATAATGATAAAAGAGGAGGGAAATAGAGGAAGAAAAAGTAGGGATGGAAATGAAATGATATGAATGGAGAGAATGGTATGAAGTAGAAATAAGATGCAACGTGCGATGAAGATGTAATAAGTTGTGCTTATTAAAATGGATGCATAATTATATTATGGATTGAATGATTGCCTCACCCTCCTACTTGGATTTGAATTCGGGCACAACCTCTGCACCCGAAGGCGGCTCACCTGCGTACAAGAATTCGCCTCCAAGTAGGCGACCATTGGCGGATGTATGATGAATGATGAATGTGTGATGAGCTGGTGAGAATGATATAGGAAAGGAGATATGATGGTGGTAAAGTGGGGGGTGGTATGAAAGATGATGTGATTCAATGAAGGTAAGATGGGATGGGTAAAGAAGAGGATAAGTTGGTGAGATTGATGTGAATAGTGGGAAGATATCACTCTCTGCGTTGACAGGGTTGAGACTGTCTTTCTCATCAACTACAATGCAATGTTGATGAGAGAGCCCGCATTATGATATTCAAGATTGAAATTGTCAATTCGATTATGGTAAGGAAGTTGTGCACAACAAAAAAGAAAAACTTGATTTTGCTCATTTAACTCATTAGATATTTTTGGTCCAAACTAACCCTGCTTGGGCTTCTGTTGTAGCTATTTTTGAGTCTTTCTATAGCCATTTAATATTTTTCCGCGCAGCTCTATCAATCCTTGAAAAGTGAGACTGAAGCTTTGTAGAATTTATGAAAATTGAACTTCATGTATGAAAATAGTTACAGCGTGCATCTGTAATTAATTATGGCTGCCATTTGAACGAAATTCTTATTTTATTCAAAATCAAATATTTGTTTTGAAAAATAATACGATTCGACTATTCAAACTCCCTCCAAAGACTCTTAGGCGCAGCGAGCGTTAGCGAGCGGAGCAATTCTGCTAGTACTTGATAATCCAAAGATGAGTCAGTTGATCTTCTTCTTTATTTGGCAACGTTTCGGCGATTTTTTGTCGCCCTTGTCAAGCCTGTAAAATTGGTATAAAAGCAGACAAAATCGTCTACCAAACCACATTCACTCAATTCTTACACAATACATAAGACCCCGCATATTGTATTAGTCCGAATATATTATCAATTAATGTTGAAGTGTAATTGATATAAGTACAATGTGCTATTTGAACAAACGCAGGATATTTAAAAGGTCAAAGAAAAAACAATCAACAAATATGTGAGTAGTGCAATATTAAGACTTGAATGCAATGTAAATGTTCAGTGTTTCTCTCAAAATATCACAAGAAAAATTTTATGCTACCAATAGGTATATACATTGGAGACAGGATTAGACGTGTTACTCATGTAACTAATGTACAACAGAATATCTGGGGTATGTAACATTATGGACTGGAAAAAGTGTGAATAATGTGTAATCAGTGACAAAACTTTATATATTTATAGACAATTACAATGCTTTTATACCAATTTCATAGGCTTGATAAGGGCGACAAAAAATCGCCGAACCGTTGCCAAATAAAGAAGAAGATCAACTGACTCATCTAAATCGATCGAATATTTATCGCAGTTGATAATCCAAAGACTATCTTCCCTTGAAAATTGTATCAAAATCACCACTTCCAGCGCTCGCTAGAAGTCAAATCTGGAAAATATCTAGATTCGTCAATTTCAGTACCTGTTCTGCTCGTATTTTTGATGACTATCATAACATATTGCAATTGAAAAATGTTTGTTTGGACAGCCGAAAAATTATTCAGTGCTGGGTCAGACGTATTCATATAACTGATAGGTTAGTGCGAACTACAACTATGATACAATCACAAAAGTGTGCTGGGTCGTTCAAACTTCTCCGCATATGGTTTGAATATTGGAAGTTTTTCATTACTGCGTCCAGAAAAATTATGACTCATATTCTTACGAGGCACAAAGTTAGGCGGAAGTGTGGTTTTTGCTGACAGAATTGACTTTTCCAGAAACTGATTTACAACATGAAAGATAATTTTCGTCGCGCAGAAAATTTTTGTTTGATCTATAAAAATTAACAGATAGTCTCGCAAGGTCACAAGTAATACACAATAACCCTCACAAAGCATGAAAATTTTCCCCAGTCAGATTCTTGGTGGGAAAAAATGAGGAAGCTGTAAATCTAAGATTTTCATACTACGATCGAGAAATCGCTCAGTTCTTCTTGGATGGTTTACATAAAATGTCACAATGCATCCGTGCAAAGAGATGCTGTGTACTGGTCACAAGTATCCTATATGGAAAAATTGATCGAAAATAATACAGAAACTAGTTATTGATGATGGGTAACAACTTTTATTGGACTCCCTCTTGATTCTGTGTTACATCCACCGTAACAATAAAATCTTCCAGACAATATTTGGTCTCAGGTCGTATGACCAAAGAAGTAAATATCAATCTGAAGTAGAACTGCAGACAATGTATTCGGAAGACTGAAACTCTTCACGAGTATTTTTTCCGGAACCACGTGTAGTTATGTCAATTATTGTTTTGTATTCAAAAAGATTGTAGCCAACCAGACTGTTTTACCAGTCACTCTCATCTGATTGTGTTTGCATTGAATTATATTCTGGTTTTAGCAAGCTTCCGCAATATTCAACAAGTTATATTGGTAATCAACTGAAAGCTCCAAGCTAAAGCTCCATTCATAAATATTGTAGACTACAGAAGAATAAGAGAGAGAGGGTATGCCAACGACCGGGCACAATCGCCTCGCACAACAATAGGACTGCATGTCTCGCAAAGTTTACTCTACAGTTCAGTTCGTCAACTTTTCATTATCTACATGATGCGGCATATTGTTATACCTATTCAAGTCTGGATTAACTTTGACTAAAAGTCTATAAATATCTTTGCGGTAAATGAACTTCTACACACTCATCTCGCATATCCAAGACTACAAATGCACTACTAAACAAACGAACTCTTTCAAGTTGAAACCTCAAATCTCCAAATCAATCCAACAAATATATGTTTCTAATTTCTGCGTCATATTTTTTGTCATCCATTTAACAACTCTCACCTCACTCATCAAGTTTTACGGTATGAGGTCGTGAAAAAACATTTTTTAAAGAAATGAGGTAGTTACTTTTAAAAGTTTCGACTTTGGTTTCCACGAGGGTTTCCATCATAACTTGTCGACGTGAAACTTGTACCACATGGTTCCTCTAGATACGACCTGATGATTATATAGGTTGATCTTTTTGACCAAAACTTACCACAGATCGACAAAAAATTCATCTTTAAGCTTTACGGTTTGCACGTGTTTGTTTTGTCTTTGTTTGTTGAAACTATTCATTCTGAACCCTCTGGCGGATCATTTTGAAAATCGTAGGGATGATAGTTGAGTAAAGCAAGATACACTGACAGAATTTCCGGCCAGCTCCCTCAAAGTGTTTCCGATCTACTAGTTTTCGAGTATAGAAATGTCAAAATTTTCGAAAAATCATTTCGATTTTTTCTAATTTGCCCACGAAAATTTAGAGGACCTAAGAATATAATTTCTGTACGGTAGGCTATGGATTGTTGAAAACCAAATTTTGTTTTGATCTGAACTATGATTCGGATTGATATTTTTCAAGCGAAAAAAAAGTTTTTTCTCAAAATAAAATATGTTGTGATCTAAAAATTATCCCCGACAAAGAGTTATGTAGATCGTGCAAAAATACACAGGTAAGTAAAGTTGTGGAAGAAAGTATTTCTAAATCACGAAATAAATTTTTCAACATCTTTGACATTGTTTCTGAGATTTGTGAGTGAAGAACAGTCTTATAGAATAAGCTAACAGTACACTTTGCATTGAGTTCATGAGTTTATAGCTCGCTTCTGAGCGATCGGTTTTCGGCCCGAGCCGCAGGCGAGGGTCGGAATAATTGTTTGGAAGCGGGAACCTTATGAACGGGGTGCGAATACTATTCTTTGCAATTTGGTAAACGCCCAAACGTCGGAAAATTGGAAGAAATCATTTCAGCACTCTTTTGTGTAGTCACCTAGCACCCAAATTTAAAAAAATTCACAGAAGGGTCGGAAGAGAAACCCAACACACACCCATGCACACAGACACGGACGTCAGTTTTTTGTAGATCTGTGATGGATTGGGGTGAGAAACATAACTTACAATCAACAGGTACTAGCAAAAAGAATGAAATGGCACAAGCCGCAGACCGATAAGTGGAAGACTTCTAGGAAAAAATTTATTTGAGCGAAAAAATACCTAAGATAAAAATCGTTTGTTACTAACACACCTTACACTCTGTAAAAAACCAGAACCAGAAATCAATTGATCAACCAACTTCAAATCGACACAAGCCTGCCTCAATTAAAATTAAGAATATTGCACACCATAGTATTGAAAACATTAGGCCTTTCCGAAATCTCCCGTATTTCAAAATCATATGACTGAAAATGATGTTCTTTTTTAATTTTGTATTTTCCCGAAATTCTTCGCTAGCTTTCAATCAGTTAACAATAATATTCCAACTTACAAATTGATTCTTCTCCGCGAAGTTTGCGAGCTTGCAAGCTCGATAAGAATTTCAATTGGAACGCTTTGATCGGACGACCCGCGTCGCGCCGTAGTTTTCGACATAATTTTCCCAAGAGCCCAATCTCTTTCTCATTCTTTGATGATATCTATCTCACTTTCTCGAGTCGTCATAAGAAACGTAAACCGAAACTCGCCCAACTATTTTTAAGTCGCAGCGTGCGTGCCGCAAAACCAAATTATATAGATATAAAAATACTATATCTAAAGCTTCATACCGGGACGCGCACCGAGCGCAAAAGAGACTCGTCGTCGCCACCAATACAAATTTTCATCTTTTAACCTATATGAAGATAGGACCGAATGAAATGGGAAGAGGATGTCAGAGAAAGTTTCATTTCATATATACCTATACCAAGATGTATATTTGAAACGTTTCTTTTGTCGAGATACACCAGACAGCAGAAATGACCGAGACCGCAAGCTCTATAGTAAAGCTCAGCCTCGTTAGCCAAAAGCTTATAGTAAAGAACAGGTCTCAGATGTTATATTTAAAATATCACGACTAATTACGACTATATATTCACAAAAGTCTAGAAGTTATGGAGCCAAGGGTGGATGGATAATCGTGTGGATGAAAAGGGAGAAGAAGAAGATTAAAAGGCGCAATAACGAAGCGTTGCGGTAAACATAAGAAATATCAACACTTCGAGAAAATTGGACGATTGATAAGTTTGCTGAGATGCATAAATTTGCAAAAATTATTATCAATTCATCGTGTATTATGATCATAAGCAATATTTTGACTGCTTATATATGAAGAATGTGACGCTGAGTAATCCGGAAAATTGGATTTTAATAACATAGCGAAGCGTTTTGGCTCCAATATGCGATGAGAGCTTACGCGTCAGACGCGTTGTCGCGTGGCGGTATAAAATTGTTTGGCAGAGGAGAGATGTCTTATATGATCGTAATACGTCTGACTTGGAATAATTTTTAAGATTTATTTGCGTTTTGAAAACTGAAAACAATGCGATATACATTACTGGCCCGATGCTCGTTATGCTTCTTTAGAATTGTGATTGCCTGAGACAATGATATTATACGCAATTTCAACTAAACAAAGTATTTCTTGAAGTATTCACTTAAACGATTCTTTCGAAATTGTATGAATGAACCTTTTTTTCAGCTGATGAGAGCAGAGTTGATAGAATTGATTAATTGATACATAAAGTGGTCAGCTAATTTATACTATACGGCCGCGAGTTTGAAGAACAAAATACGATTGATTGAAGCGTGACGGAAGTGACATACAAATTTCTAAAATACAATTAGAACTTGGACAGTTTCAGAGTCTCGCATTTTGTTTCTTAGAGTCTACATGTCGTCGAATAAACCTCAAATTACAATTTCCAATTTTAATCCACATCAAGAAACTTGAATGAGCTCGTTTTAACACGTTAGCTGCGTTGGGACCCACCGTTGGGTCCCGCGATTTTTCATTTTCGAATCTTATCCAATCCGTGGTGACTCGAAAAATGTACCCAGTAAGAACTTTCTAAGGTGATTTACTCCGGCTAGGGCTTAAACAACGAACCAAAAAAAGTTTGCTCCGATCCAGGCATTTTTACCAGGATATGGGGGTCCAGTTTATGAGAAAAATAAAATCACGAAAAACCGACTTCGCGGCGAACGTATTAAGTCAACTTTCTTAAATAATGAACGACCAGTGGGTGCAGAATTGATAAATTTCGCAGAATTTGATTAAAATTTAATTGAACTTTCATAATAACCTTTATGCAATTTCCCGATATTTGGGTGCTTACAAAATTGTAAAAAATGGTATTCGCAACTCGTTCATGAGGTTCGCCGCTTCCGAGCGATTATTTCGACCTCCGTCTGCGGCTCAGACCGAAAATCAATCGCTCGAAAGCGAGCTACAACCTTATGAACTAGGTGCGAAATCTACTATTTCGACACGCTGTGCGGAAAAGTGTTTTTTCCGCACTGATTTTCCACTTTCTCGCACAGTTTGTCGAAAAACACAGTCGATACATGGGTGTAAAACCTATTTTTCCACCCTTATATCGAAATGTACTATATTTACATCACGTGCCGAGCATTGACATCGATCAAAATTACTGTTAAATCTGGGAATTCAGATATCCACTGAACTGGTTGAGAGAAGGGGCTAAATATTTTCATCGTCCATTAGCGTATTATTCATATCAAAACCATTGCATTGCGTCCAAATTGCCTCAAATGTAAATGTTGATCACAGAGGAATGAAATTTTATGTCTCAAATTGAGGTCAGATTTCTCCATGATGACCATTCAAGTTTGACGAAGAACGAAGTTGCCAAGAAGAGCGGATCTCACCTCTCGGGGCTCACATACCATCAAATTACGAATTTTTTTTTGTTTTGTCTTTTCAAGCAATTGATCTGTGGCGATTTCTTGAGTATCCTAAGTATATGACACTATTGACGTGGAAATATTTGCTGTTTTATATCGATTTATAGTCCGGACAGGAAACTGAAGGAAATATTCATTCATCCTATACGATTAATGTGAATTTGTTGGAGAAAAAGAAATTGAAATAGTACATTTCTATACAAGGATGGAAAAATAGGTTTTACACCCATGTATCGAACTGTGTATTTCGACAAAGTGTGCGAGAAAGTGGAAAATCAGTGCGGAAAAGACACTTTCCGGCACAACATGTCGAAAAGTCTTTTCCGAATTATATCGATTCAATTCCTTCAAGAGTCTCAATGGGAACGGCCGCGGCCGAGGAGTGATTCCCAACTCGATGTATCAACTTGTGTATGATTCTTTTGTACCAATAAATTGATTTCTAATCTAAATGTTTACTTTGTTGGTGGTATCAAAATGATTTTAGCGAGAAAAATACGGTCTTATACACTGTCTTCGAGAACAAAACACCACGCTCATTTTACGACGTGGGTGACCATTAACAAGAAATAATCGATACAAATAAGTATTAATATCAAATCAACTCTTCACTGATCAGAGATATCAGTAAAAAATAATAATAATAATAAATATCTAGATTTGCGTCCAGAGAACTTGCATTTGCCGCTTATGATACTTTTCGTGCGCGCACCCGTCCCGTTGGCCAAATCGAACACAAACGTGACAAGTGGCGCCGCCAGCGAAACGTAGCGGTGAATCGGTAAACTAACCATTCCACGCGAGTTTTCCCATCTATTCTATTCATCGTCGTGTTCGGTTCGGACAATCCGCGGCCGTGTGTGTGTCCGGGGGCCAAGGAGAAGATCCCCGTGTAGATATCAGTGGCCCTATTATCCGATATCATCTTTGTGTCATCGGGCACCTTCGTCAACCTCTCTATGCGCGAGTGTCATAGTACATTTTAATTCTGTGTATCCCAACCTCGAATTCTGCTGAAGATAAGCACACTATAATACCAAGAATCTACGAGGATGGCCCAGTGCATCGGAGCATTCGGAGCCCCTAAAATCGTCTTCTCATCATCATCATCATCTAAATACCGAATCGAGGGTCAAAATTGCTCGTCCAGCAGCACCTCATTTTCATTAAAATTACAATCATCATCGTAGCTCCAAGAATTAATAACTAGTAACATAATCGTCGTCTAGAAGATCATCAACACGGTCGTCTTGTAATCAAGGTGTGTGAAACTGAAATGTGATTTGTATATTTTTCATGTGCACGCGCCTAGATACTTTGCGATTGATTCTTATCTGTAATATAGGCAAGTTCTAACTGATCATCAGTCATTCAGGTGTTATTATGGGAATATATTACAGAGGTGTGATAGATCACCCCTCTCCCTTCCCCTCGCTTGTCTTATCCTCTTCAAGCTCACCTTGCACGAGAGAGAGAGAGAGCAGTCTGCATAGCAGACGACGCGTTCTCAACTCCGATAGTCAGAATCAGAAGTGAATTTAGGCGTCAGTAAAAATAAAGTATCGTTGTAAATTTGGACTCTCTCCGCTGATCTCCGTTAACGATTCATAACATTTTTAGTCTACGTTCAAATTTAGCCATTATCCAATGAATTCTATGCAAAATTTTCATAGAAAATTAGGTTATAAAAGAGATTTCTTTGAGCAGATGATTCGCAAACGATCAAACGATCTAATGAGCTCATTTACGGCATCGCGCAAATTTTTTTTCCGTCCTTCAATTCAACTACTTATACACTACTGTAGTAGGCATGCTTCGCTCTCTTTCAGTGGTATCTAATTTTTCTCACTGCCAACGCGACCTTCGATTTTTCTCTCCGCTCTTGACGATTCTCTCTCTCTCATCGCAATTCTCAATCTCGTCTCGCCCATTTCAGCTTCAGAATAAGCACGACGATGAGAGTATCACCCACACCACACAAGCCTTGAAAAACATGCTCATGGATCTGCAAGCTCTCGTGTATAACATTTTTTGCGATACACTTACTCGTTATACTCCTACACAGACGTGCATAAAAAAATAGCCAAGTTTAATTCCCGCGAAGCCGCAGTGTGACTCCCACTTTAGGTATCCTCTTGCATCCCTAATAATTATTGTCAAGCGATTCTGGAAAATAATACTTTGTGATATCAAAAAATACATCTATCTGCTAGGTAATCGGAGTCTAGGGCGTAGGGTACAGATACAAAAATTTCTCCCCTTATCACAGACTCGAAATACGGGTTTTCCAACCACCTACATGGTAAATATGTGTAAAGATATATATACATCAGGGCTGCAGTAAACTTTAATACACATGCACACACGTGTACCAAGCTTGCGCGTACATACATACATACATACATACATACATACTCCGCGGGGGGTTGTATGTACCCCTTCCTACCCTCTATTTTAAGCTGCATCGTTGCATATGAGGTGCATCGATGTGAAGAAAAGAGCGACACATGCTGCTATCAAAGCAACCCCTGAACACATACATACACACATTATAATCGGCGAGGGTTCTTTGCTGGGGGCAAGTATGTATGTATATGATATGATAGGGGTTGCGCGCGCCTCCGCTCGTTATCGAGCCATTGGCTGATTGACCGGGCTCTCTTTCGTCTAACTCTGAAAGCTGCGCCCGTGGTGATAGCCTGCGGCCAGAGTCTATACATATACTATATAATACTGGTGCTTTGCCAGCTTTTGTGTACTTATTTATTCGCTTCAGATTCGTTGTGTCTGTAATGATTTTTAGACAATTTATAGGAAGTGAAATTGTCTTTTGGTAGATTTTTATAAAAATTTCAAAGTAGTTCCGATGAAATATTAAGCTTGCGGGGCGTGTCGGTGAGCTTTTCTATGAGATAATAGATATTCACAGTTTGGACAGAGTAGCTGACAGCGCGTGAGCTTTTTTTATGGTACGCAATCGACGATGAATTAGAGCATTATAAGATTATCAGTTACTCACCTCTGACGGTTCCGTCATATGTATGTATATAATACGTAATAGCGATGAAACTCGACGTAGGCATCGAGAAGTCGTTGCTGTAAAATTGTGTGATATTCTTGACATTTTTCTCAAGTCATCATGGGTGTGTTTGATAACAAAACGGCAAGGATGAAAGAAGTGTGACGCTTTGATGATTGCAAAAATTTGATACTCCAATCTTCTGTTGCCATAATTCTGATGATCATTCATTGTTCAGTGGTTGTAGCGTGTCTTTGAATTTTATCGATAGTTTATAGCAGAAAGTTGTTATGAATAATTTATAATCAAAATATAATGCCCAGAGATGGATAATAATAACATTCTATGTTACTTTTGCATTATGGAATGGAAAAGAATATGTGACAGCTGTCACTCAAATTAAGGAGTTATATACTTTTTTATTATTTGATGGACAGAACTCATGTATGGCAACTTCAATTTGCAGGCATCCAAATCATCCTGGAATATCAGTGTTGAGGCATGTAGGTGACGAAAGCACAGATCAAAACAATAATATCACCATGGCCAACGAAGATCTATTGCAGCCAGGACATGTTGTTAAGGAGAGATGGAAAATTGTGAGTTTTTTTTTGTTGTACCAGTAAGATTTGAGATTAAATTAGAGAAATATCATTCGATTCAGAGATTAATAATGCTCATTTTGTGTTTTAATGGATAAGCTCATGCTTATATAACAGCACTTGATTTGAATGCAAATGACAATAATGACTCTCCCGTGAGCATTGAGAACTATTTTTCAATATACAGTTCATTTATCTCACAGATCGGATACTTTCATCCTTGATACTCATAAATTTCCATGTATAAATCAAATCTTAATTTGTATAATACTTCTCAGAGATCATGCTTCTCATAATATTCACTTTCAAATTAATTCTCAGCATTCCTAATCTCACAAACATTGTGATATATTCATTCTTTCAGTTGAAAAAAATAGGAGGTGGTGGATTTGGGGAAATCTACGAAGGGTTAGATCTTGTAACACAAGAGCAGGTTGCGCTCAAACTTGAATCATCCCAACAGCCAAAACAAGTTCTAAAAATGGAAGTAGCTGTGCTAAAAAAACTTCAGGGTGAGTTTCTCATGCATTGTTGAGACTCTTGAGTATTGGAGGTTCACTGAAATACACAGTGTGACAATATTAATTGTGTGCTACGTGGCAAATCTACATGGACTTATAATGCTTTAACTTCATTGACTGTGACAGGGAAAGAACATATCTGCAGATTTATTGGTTGTGGCAGAAATGACAGGTTTAATTATGTGGTGATGCAACTCCAGGGGAAAAATCTGGCAGAATTAAGACGAGCCCAACCACGAGGAGCCTTCTCTTTGTCTACTACATTAAGGATAGGTCTTCAAATTCTCAAAGCAATAGAGAGTATTCACGAAGTAGGCTTTCTTCATAGAGATATTAAACCAGTAAGTCATGGCGATGATGATTCTATTCTTCATCTCGCGAAATTAATTTGTAGTCAAACTTCCCGTACTATTCTGTGTGTACATTTTATAATGGAGATTATTTTACATTCAAAATACTGTCTTACAGTCAAATTTCGCAATTGGACGGAATCCACATCGCATGAGGAAAGTGTACATGTTGGATTTCGGTCTAGCAAGACAGTTCACGACGGGAACCGGAGAAGTTAGACCACCAAGGGCAGCAGCAGGATTTAGAGGTACCGTCCGTTACGCATCGGTGAATGCCCACAAAAATAAGGAAATGGGAAGACACGATGACTTGTGGTCTCTTTTCTATATGCTTGTTGAATTTGTCAACGGACAACTTCCCTGGCGGAAAATCAAAGACAAAGAACAAGTAAGATACTTATGAAGCTATTTTTTATATTATTGTGTTCGATCATAGGAGCTTTGACTATTCGGGAAGTCATAATTTCACTCGTAATTATCATCACTTGGACAAAAGCAGGTCGGAAATTCCAATCTCATGGATCAGTGCTAATTTGACGGACGATTGAATCGATCTACATTTTGAGATCTTGATTTTCCATCGTTTTTAATTTGAATGAGTCGTATCAAATTTCCCAGTAACTCGAATTGTTTTTCCCAATTACTAGTACGTTTAACTGTATTGTAATCGATAGTCGATCTAAATATTCACGCTAACGGGCTATTTACCGAGTTGACGCTGCGGTAAACAGTTCAAGGATCCTCATTCTGCATAACTGCACTGGGATCAATTTTTCACCCAGAATTCTGTTTCATCTCTGAATCGACAATTTCATTGGATTGATAATCGATTCTCCTCTAACCCTTCATGAATAGTGAATCGAATTCTCATCTCAAAGTAACATCTCATGCCGAGATGTAACTTCTCGATTCTTTCATGACTTCCTTGGGTAGCGATCCTTTTCAAAGTGGAATTAACATCGTCATATTGCTTCTAGGTGGGACTGATGAAAGAGAAATATGACCACAAATCACTGTTAAAACAACTTCCTTTGGATCTCCAAGTATTTTTAGAGCACATACAGGTAATTCATCTAAATTATTTCACGTCACCTGAAGTCGATTGCAATCAGTGGATTGATGATTTCAATGAGTACCCTACCCAATACCACGCCAAGAAGAAGAAAGAGTGTGAATGAATTTCCCCAACAATTCAATGAATAGCTTTGAGGTCTCTTATCAATTAAATGAATTCCAGCACATTCTTATATCATACATGGCATGGTTTCATCTCAATTTTCCCCTCTTCTTGCAGAATTTTTTCATCATTTAGTGCAATGCTCTATCGTTTTCTTCACGTCAAAAATCTTTTTAAAAACTCGCACATTATTTTTATTTCTTGTCTCAGATGATCGTTTCGAATTGAGGCCATGTCGGAGTCTCGCGGCAAACAAGGGGTTACAACTTACACGATGAGTTTTCCATCAATTGAGACGGGGGTGGTCGCAAATGACTCGCAATTGCTCCAGGAATGTGCCTCTGGTACGATCTGTGAGAATAAAAATCTCTCATTCTTGAGGAGGATTCGAAGAATCGAGAGATATTCCGATTCTGATTCTCAGAGAGCGCGACTTTGCACCTTACATCGAGTTTTGAGGGAGATAGAGACGTTTATCCTCATGGATCGTACGAGAGGCACATTCCTGAAGCGATTCCGAGTAATTTGCAACCGCCCCCGTCTCAATTGATGGAGAAACCATTACGAAAATTATAACCCCGTTTTACGCAAGACTCCGACACGGCCTTGAAGAATCGTAGTTTGACCCTGCGAACAAACCCGGATCGTCATTGAGCTTCGATACCTCCAAAATCATTTCATTGTGCTCGTCTCATTTTACAATTCTTTCAGAGTTTGGAATACGCAGATAAACCAGATTATAAGATGTTAGCCAATTTGTTCGAAAACTGTATACGCCTTCGTGGTATACGATACAGTGATCCCTACGACTGGGAAAAACCAATACCTGCAAATGAAGGACTACCGTCTACGAGATCGTTACCAACTGTTGCAATACCGTCAGCTCTTACAACAGCTGCTACTCTCAATCAGCCTTCTGCAACTCCTAATGTAGATACCAATAACCAAGAGAATGTTGAGCCAGATAATAAGAAGGAGTTGGAGGTGAGATTATCGAAATGCTCATGCAGATCTGTGCTCATGGTTTCTTCAATATGACAATATGTTATGGAAAATTTATGATCATGTCTTTCTTGATTCAGGCTCAGCTAGACTACGAAAACTTGTGCAGAAAAGCAAGAACGCAGAGTATTGAAGGTTCTACTGTCCCCTACACTACAGCAATTAGTAATCATGGTAGAGACAAAAATTGCAATGCCACCGTCCCAATTACAGATAACACGCGGCAACCACCCGGACAAGTTGCCAGGAAACCTGCAGTGCAAGGTACATGAATTACCTCCATTTCTCAAATCGAGTATTATTCCTAAAATCTGTAAAATGCCTCGTAAAATTCGTATTCTTTTTTTGGCTATGTGAGTGGTTTTTCTTTATAAATTTCAAATCTTGAGCTATTCGAAAGTGATACACAATTTACAATCAATTATCGTTAATACGTATTCAGCCTGCTTATAAACTGATGCAGATTTAAAATCGAACCTATGACAATTCTCAAAAGAGGAAATTTGTAGACTGTCAAAATCTTAAAGAAAACGCAAGACTGATTCTGACCTTTGTCGTTGAATTTTCATTCAGGCTCACCAAAGAAGCGCCGTGCAATATCAATGGCTGGTGAGGCACAAGTGTCGAATGCGCTGACTGAAAAGCAGGTGGACAATGAGGGTGACGCTCTGATGGCAAGTGCTCGGTCAGCATCCGAAGTAGCGCGATCCAAGAGCGTTGCCAAGGCCTCTGCACCCTTGAGGAAGTCTGCGAGTGGTGCCACCTTCGCCAGGTTCAAGGTCGTCGCTGCCTCAGAGCAACAGCAGGCTAGCGGAGAATCGCCGAGCCCAAGGCAAATGCAGCCAGACGTCGATGCATCATATTGTTCCTATGATCTCACAAACACTAAAAATTTAGGCAATCAGAGTCCGGTAAGTGCCAACTACATCGAATATTATTCAATTATCGAGAATATTTTTGTCGTATTGTAAGAACTAAGTATGGGGGGAAATATTTATTCAATCCGATGGGTCTTCTCAATCGAGCTTTCATCATCGAAAATTTCCAGAAAATCGCAACCACTGGTCGTCGATGCAACGTTAAGCCCAGAGTCAGGTTCAGTGATATCTTGGAGAACCACATAATCACTGTCAGTAATAACAGTTGATATTGGAAAGCATTTCGTAGTTTTATCGTTCTGTTTTGCGTATTTATGTGAGAGAGTAACGAAATTTAAGGTATCTCTAAAAACAAAGACAATAATAGTTTGATCAATAGTGAGTGGAGGGTGCTATATTTGATGTGTAACAATCAGTTCATCTTCTACCAGGTGCTCGAAGCGTGCAAAATTAACAAATCATTATCTAATAATTTCTGTCTCATTAGTGAAAGCAGAAATAAGGTCCTGTGATACTCGCTATAGGAGGAGGCAACGTGTTATTTTTGTCTTCCTCAAATTCATTCTTATTTGGTGGTCTGTGGTAGAATCCAATATCCTGATGGGTTTCACATCACTGATTAACCTCTCGTTTTCAGTCAAACATTCAAAATATTTCAAGAGATTTCATCATTCACATTATTCATGTTGTCTTAATGAATGACACCATATATTCAAAATTTCGTGTTTTGTGGTTAAATCTCCTCCATGAGTATGATACATGTACAGTATCATTCAATAATGCCTCGATACTCACTAAACCATCCCATATATTTTACTGTTCAAGAAATGATTTTTATCCGTCCTGATCAAAAATGAGAAAAGTTATGTAGGGCTCCGCGATGGATTGGAATTTTTTGTTCAAATACTTTTCAACGTGCTGGATCTTTCGAGACGATTCAACAGATGGTTCAAGTTTCTAGTCATCTCCACACAAAATCTATAATAATGCGGGTTTTCATGTAGTGACGCAGGGTCTGGCTTTATCTCTTTATTTCTGATGGAATTCTTACCTACATTTTATTGCGGCAATCTTGTTTGACATCAACCTTTAATTTTCTCATTACTGTGAGTCAAATAGGTCTCTTGGTTTATACAATGATTTCACAAGGAGAACACCACTCTTACGAGTCCTCTTGTCGAAACACTGGAAACCATCTTATTCCGATACAGATGAAGTATCTCCAAGGATTCAATCCAATGAGCCTCGTATTCCGAGATATAGTTATGGAGTGTTGCCGGCATAGGTTTATGTTAAAAATTCGTACATACATATAGACATACCAACAATGCCATAGCTGAATCTCGGTATGAGAAGCCCATTGGATTAAAGCCCTTCTAGGTACCTTCATTTCTCACCAAAACAAGACGATTCCTAGAGTTTCGTCAAAATCCGGGACCCGCAAGATTGGTGTTCTCCTAGTCGAGTGAGTAAGCCCCAAAAATACGCTTCCTTTCAGGAGTAACCGGCTAAACTCTTCCAAACCCTCCAAATTTGGGCTCAAATGATAGGTAGCACATCCAATAATCAATATTGATGAGAATTATTGTTCAAAAATTGGGGGTAGGCATGAATAAGCAATAAAAACAGGCATTTTTCCGTCCTTTTCTCGATTTTTTCATTATAAGTCGGAAAATATTGGTTTTTCGAGAAAACTTGTTCAGAGGTTATTTGTAGATCTCTTAAACGATCTACAAGATTGGTTCGTACACTTTTCCCCGTAAAATGCATCCTTTTGGAGTTATTCTTGATCTGAGTTATAATCGAATTTGTCTAAATAAATTCGCTAAAATTGTTCATAACGGGTTCAAATTATTCTTTCTAGGTAATTGAGTCAATTTTGAAAAGAAAAGGTCTCTTGGTATTTTTTCCTAAGTTTGATCGTTTTCGAGTAATGAGAAAAAGCAGATTTCGTGGCTTCTAACCCTCAATGCGGTGCTTTCATGACAGCACTTGAACTTGGAAGTTGCGAAATCTGCTTTTTCTTATTACTTGAAAACGATCAAACTTAGAAAAAAATACCAAGAGCCCTTTTCTTTTCAAAATTGACTCAATTACCTAGAAAGAATAATTTGAACCCGTTATAAACAATTTTAGCGAATTTATTTAAACAAATTCTATTATAATTTAGATCAAGAATGACTCCAAAAGGTTGCAATTTGCGAGGAAAAGTGTTCAGAATAATTTTGTAGATCTTTCAAAAATCTATAAATTATCTCTCCACTTGTTTTCCCGAATATTTGATATTTTCCGACTTATGGGGGAAAAATCGAAAAAGACGTGAAAAATTGCATTTATTCATTGTTTATTTATGCCTTCCCCGAATTTTTGAACGATGATTGCTATTAATATTGATTATTGGATGTACCATCTATCATTTGAGCCCAAAACTGGAGAGTTTCGAAGAGTTTAGCCGGTTAGTGAACGAATTCAGGAGCTTACTCACTTGACTATCCTTGTCAACTACCATGATTTCAGTAGAGAAGATCGAAACCACCAGTACCGGTGAATCTTATGTTGAAATATTTTGATCCTTTCGCAAAGATCGATCATGTTCAACTCGTCTCTGAGCTCGTGACGTGGTTGAAATATCGTTCTGGGAATCCCATTCGAACAAAATCTTTTCTCTAGACATCAGACACGACGCAGTGTCAGTTGCAACGTTTCATAATTATCCTATAGCCAGTCATTGTGGTAAAACGCGCAATCATATCTCAAATGATGTATCTCACTTTACACTCGGTACTACTTATCGAATGGAAATTATAAAGTGAAGTCGTTCTGAGTTTTTATCTCAAATTAGGCAGCCATTCCTTCTTGCATTGAATATTCATGCTCATCATTGTATCCCTAAAATTTCATAAGATCCTCATTTATTGGTCAAATAATGAATGATGGTTGAAATGATAACGAGTCGAATTATGTGATTTTAGGTGACGGAGCAAGGTCCACGAGAGTGCAGTGTGCAACGAAGGGAACCCAAGCGTCGATCCGCTGAGGGTCGACAACAGGGTTCGCGAAGCAGAGCCGGACCTCCAACACGAGGTGACTGTTCGATAACGCAGTTTGCTCAAATCGATGATGTATCAGCATTGCAGCAGGTGACTCGAGGTGGAGGTGGACTCACTTTGGCCTCTCAATGGAAATCGCAGTTTGACGATTCTGAAGAGACGGACAACGAGTGGAAGGCTGAAAATTTACAGAGCCCTGAGCATAAGGCGAATAGTGAGCGACCCCTCTTGCCACAGGTGAGACATTGCCATTCTTCTTTGATTTAATGTGGAATAGATATATCTCTCCTTCGTGGCGCAAACTTAGCATGCTGTCTGGTGTATAGGATACGAGGAATACACAGAAAACTCATTTGATGACTGTGCTTTCCTCAAATTGAACGCAGACAAATAAATCATGCACAATCGCTAGTTAGAGCGGCATTGGCGGAGAAAAAAATCCTGAATCTTGATTCTATTCAATCATACAGTCCCACAACAAAAATTCCTGATCAGAAAATTTGGTAGTCATTACTGACGTAGTTTGAGCTGCTGTACACGAATCCGAATTCGGAACAGCACCTTTCTCTGGGCGTTTTCGAGTTATGGCCATATTCGTTGGTTAAAAAAATACCTTATCATGAATTGTTGCGTTTTAAAAACAAATTGCGACCCGTTGAAACAAAACCAAGAGTGGGATTGTTTTTGTCACCAAATTTTACGCTGAAATAATATTTTTTGAAAATTTTCACACACTCTAAGGAGCAAGAAAAACCCTAGATGTGCTCAAATTGCCTGGGCGGGGTATTTTCATCCCAGCCGAAAATGGTAACTAGATAGATGGAAACTAATTGCAAGGAAAAATTCTACGTTGAATTGTTTGAGAATTTTCAGCGATGCTGGGAAGCTGAAAAACAACGTGAACAAAAGTTCACACATATCGGGTTCCGTATCAGCGTACTAATCCCGTGTAATTTTAGTAATATTTGCTCTGCCTCTTGTCTCTGACTCCTAGCACCACCAAAAATCCCCGGAAAATATGTTTTCGACGTAAAATTTGGCGTTAAATTCGATCCCGTTCCTAGATTCGACCTATTCAGTTATCATTTTGGTCCAGGACGAAAATACCCGGTCTAGGGAATTTAAGCGCATCTAGGGTTTTTTCTAGCTTCTTAGAGGGTACACAATTTCCGAAAACTAGGCGTCCGATAAAAAAATTCGAATGCGAAGATGATCCCGCCCTCAGTCTTGCTGTTGGAGCTAGTAATTTGCCTCTTAAGCGCAAAAACTCATACCCAGCTACTTATGGAACCCATAAAAATTGTCATAACTGGAAAACGGACAGCAAAATCTGCTGTTTTGAGGTCGATTCGTGTTCAGCAGCTTCAAATACGTTGCACCGGCTCCCGCCTTATCTGATCAGAATTCTTTTTGGGACTGACAAGGGGAGGACCTGACCTTTGGATCGCCAATCCTTTCCAAATTTTTTTTACAGTTTTCTGTCACCTAGAATATGAAGAATCCAGAGTAACTCCGTCAAATGGGCCTTCTGTCCAGAGCTACAGGCAAAAATGTTAGCGTTGCCAGTATACCTATATATATCACTTTTTAACATGGGCCTATATGGGCAATGTTAATGTCATGGGCTGTAACTCTGAACAGGAGGCCCATTTGACGGAGTTACTCTGGATTCTTCATATTCTAGGTAATACAAAACTGTAAAAAAATTTTGGACAAGATTGGTGATCCAAAGGTCTGGTCCTCCCCTTGTGAGTTATTTATTCATTAGTTTCATGATTGCAAGCGTGGTTATTGCGGATGATGTTGTTTTATTCCTTTTAAAATGGGCCGGTCATCGGATTCATTTTCTGGATATTTTTGTGCTCAATTCCCATTCAAAAAACTCTATTTGACAGGACAAAATTATCGGTTGAAAGTAAATTTGAGGGAGTTTTCATTCCTCACAGGGATGTAGATCAATATTCGCTCCGACATAAATGATGACTCGCTCCTTTCACCTTTCTGTTGCCCTCGCTTCCAGTGCAACCATTACGTATGCTTTGTCCAACGTGAAAACCAGTCCAGCTGATTTTATATTTGTTGAATCTCAGCTAGTAGTGTAAGAAGATACCATCAGCTTTTGCATGCCTACTACCATGATAATTTCATATTTTAGCAACCCTCGGCGCAAATTGCACTTCATGCTTGATAAATCACCGAGCTTCAAGACGTCAATACTGCAGCCTATCTTACAATCAACTGTACGCCAATTGCGCAAACTCTTTCGTTACTTGTATATACTAGTGCTTACACTATACTATTGCTACTTTAATAAATGCTTTTTGAATATATCGGTAGATATATTGATTAGTTCAACCCAATTTAAAATAGAAACGAATTGATTGCATAACGCTCTGGATAAATTATGCTTCAAGTTACCGTAAGTTTTTTGACATTGAGTGCAACGCTGGTGTGAAAAATCGCTATCATTATTCACAAAATCCATATTGGCAACCAGTGGCATTTGCCTCCATTCTCAGGGTCATCAAACTCATTTTCGAAACCACGTCGACCTACAGATCCATTCGACCCCACAAAAATCGTCTTGAAATCAAACTCCATCGGTTGATGATGCAATTTCTTGTTTCTTTTAGACGATAAAATTGTCAAAGAATTGGATAACCCAAAACTTAATCCTCATACTTTCAGTCGTCAGCCGGTGGAAGCGAAGCAGCTCCGACTCTAGTCAATCACACACAATCGTCGCTCGAAGCAAAAGAAGCTGTTGTCTCGACGACTCAAAGTTCGACGCAGCAACACCAGTTGCACACAGTTCAAAATGCGTTATCGCGCATTAACGAAGATTTGCCAAGAGTTGCATTGGCGTCTCCGCCACAAGTGGAACCAGCGACTACGTCGACTCCGGCGCAGAGGTGCCTAAACATAACCGGAATCGAAAAATATCCAGAACTGCAAGGAGCCTTACCTCGAGCTTGGAGCGTCCCGGTGTTGGCGCCGCACGTTCGTAGCGACTTGGAGGCACCTTTGGTGAGTTAGTTGTATTACCGTGTTTCGTTGATAATCATACACCCTTACTAAGAACGGAGTAAAATATAAGCTCTTTTTTCTAATGTAATACATCCCCTACTCTCGTTGGAAACCCTTAAATATATCGACCATCTCTAGTGCAGTTAAAAATATAAAGCATCCCTCGATGATAAGGTCACCTCCGAATATGGGGCTCTTCATTTAGACTTTAAAATTATAAGACCTGTCTTACAATAGGCAAAACACGTTAGAACTCAATTTCTATCCGAAATCGATGCATTATCAAATTTTGTCAAAACCATACTAACCTTTGCATAGTAAAACACATTCAATGGAATGAATTGAGTAGTCCAGATTAGAGAAATGAAGTGAAAAAACGATCGAAGAATTCATTGGAAAGTCGAGTGGGCAAGGACCCGGTTTTTAGATTGATCTGATCTAATTTTAATTTTTGTCTTTAGAAATTCACCAAAATTGTAATGCTTTTCGCGTAGGTTCAGCAGGCCGCTTTCGATGATTTAATGTACGAGGTTGATGTAATGAGAAACATTGCGACTCGGCACGACGAACCAAAAGAAAGCTCAGCAACTAGAAGAGCTAGTGTACCTATGGTACCGTATGCACCTCCTAATGTAGCTTCAGATACGCCAGCTATCGAGGAGGAGGAACAGGCTGTTGCTGGCAGATTAGAAATAAGAGTGGTAGATGCGACGGGTGGTGCTACGGTTGTGCAAACTAGTGCTGATAAAGAACCATTACAAAGTACGTAATACCACTGTGGCCTTCTATTTTGGTATTCATTTTATCGACTCAGATTTAATTCAATCAATGCAAATCTATGCGTTACAGAAAAATTAACGAATGGTACAAGGAGTAACCCAGCTAGTCCAAATCCAGGCCCAGAGGTGCAGTCTATTAGTCACGATGCCACAGAAGATCGTACTCCTGTGTGCAGCGCTCAATTTAAAGTACCCACAACTTCGGCTACCTCAACAGTCGTGACGAATAATGTCGTTACGCTTCGCGATACCAAAGATGGCAAGGATAAAGAGCCAACGAGTAGACCCCATAGCATTCATAGCAAAATTCCGGTTCCTGTGAGAAGCCCTAAGTGTTCTCTGTCAGAATCGACGCCAGAAACCAACACGCCCAATACGCGAACCGTGACCAGCACAGATCTCGAAAGAGTCTCGACAGCAAGTTTACTTTCCAAAGACAGAGATTCAAGTGAGTATATTCTTACAGTTTTATTAAAATGAAATTAATTATTTAATGATTGCCAGTAGATCCATCATCGTCATATGTGCTGTCTTGTATTTTGTTCGAATTTATGTCCATTGTAACTTTTTAGTTGGCTACTCTTCCTTTCTCCATTCATTTATGATTTCATTCCTAATCTCCGAGTAACAATAAAACAATATTTGAGTCATTATGCTCATACAACGTAGCCAAAAGTCATCCTAGCAATATGAGTATTTCTACACAATGTGATTGTCTCTTAGTTATAAAGCCTCTAATAGTATGTCAAAAGCCAATGCTGCATAAAATTACATAAAGCACTAATCTTGAGGCATTTGAAATAGCGCTAACTCGCTGCCTTTTCTAATCATGTGTGTAGTACAATCGAAGCCCAGACCCCTGAGTATTCTGCAATCAGGCAATGGCAGTAGCAGCAGTGGTGGTGGCAGCGGCGGTGGTGGTGTCAATTCAATCGAACAGCAACTACCACAAGTTCCTATTCTTCGTCGTTGTGCTACCCTTCCGGATGCTCGACCACCCAACTCGTATGTTACCCTATCGACTACAAGTTCAACAGAGGAGGATAATCTTACGGGCTGTACTCCAGCTTTGCGTCGACGTCGACAGAGTGACAAATATGTTACGGATGCAAGCCAACTGAATCTACGCTTTCAGAGACCTGGTACTGCTGGAAGTTATCAACAGAACAGAATAAGGCCAAGCTCCGAGCTTGCACCAGGTTACTTTAGAAGTCGAGGGGTTCCCTCGCATTTGCTCGCCGATAAGCAATCACAGCAGCAGGTAAAAAGTCGACAGCAAAGTGGACAAGCTCCTGGTGAAAGCAGCGATGAATCAGGTGATAGCGGGGACCAGCCGCGTTCGGATATGCGGCTCGAAATGCCACCGCCACCGCCGCCAAGCAGCCTGCCACCGCACACCGCGGAAAACAACGCGAGGTGGGTAATCATCACACTGGCTCTTTTTATAGTGCATACTGTACATACATAATTACATGTTCACTCGCGCATTACGTCTTTCATATATCGTTTTGTACTTTATAATGGCTCTGTATTTTTGACATATCATTATCTCCATGGTATTATAGTTTCTTGTTTCCGTATTTTGAATGTTGGTTTTTTTTGATACCATAAATAATAATTTTTCTTCATTCAATTATTCAAAGATGATATTGAGCATTCAAAGTGCTAAATGATGTTCGGTTGACTGATGATACTGCATTCATAGAAATCACGTCGATTTAGATAAAGAGTAATGTTGAATATTTGTGAGTCGTGTCAATGCTAATTTGTTGTATTTCTTTAGTCTTTGTACTTTTGTAGGTATCGTTATCCCGTTTTAGGAGTTTGAAAAGAAATTATTTCTGTTTGCGATCTGTCCGCATAGTTCAATTTATTTCCCAACTTTCTCGATCTTGGAAAGGTCATCACTAGGGTTCTTAGATATACCTTATTTGTATAGTCAGGAATGCCCGACAAAAAATAAATATTCTAAGCTTTCTCGGAAGATTTAATTTTATAGATCATAGTCATCGATTTACTTCAGTCGTAAACGGGACTCTCAATGCACTCCTTATCATGCCTCAATTTTCATTCATCTTTTTTGCTGTGATTTCTCTGCGTGAGTTCACCGCGATCGCATTATCTGCGAATACAAGTCATTGGAAAATTTTGAAAGCCTTCGACGGATCTTTGAAGCTTAGTCTAGACTTCTCATGAATTGTTATTCCTACTCGGTACCCATGATTTTTTGCCTGACTAACTTTTTCTTATTATTTCACAGGTGTCGGAGATTCAGGCCTATCCCGGATGGAGCAATAGTTAGCCGAGAAACGTGAGGCTTGGCACTCAAAGCAACGTAGGAAGAATACTTCATTTAAGCTCTAGCAAATTACCTCAAACTCCTGAAATCGACGAAGTGCTTCACTAACAACGTATGTGATGCCTTTTTCTGATTTGCAAGAGTATAAATACAGCTTTTATACTTAAGAATGGAGGTACGAAGGGGGGATGATGTGAACTCGGGATACTATCGCAATCCTGAAAAACGAACAAAAATGATATTTTCAAGCCATGATAAGTAAACCACTTGTGCGAAACACAAGCTGGAAAGTGACTTTATGTGATTCATGATATTCTTTATGAACGATTTCGTATCAAAATAGGACTGTTCTACAATAGTCAAGCGAGTATCAAATATTTGCTTAAGTACTTCTCGTGGAATGATTCCGTTCAAAGTGAAGTAATCAAAGTGAAATGAGGTCGAAAGGTGCAATCAGCATGACTTGTCAATTATTGTTTCATGTGTGACCTCAAGTCTCTTATTTTGATGGTGATCTGACCGAAAAGCTTTTTATTGACAATTTTCGAGCTAGTTAAACCTTTGAATGATAGTTTCGTTTTTATTTATTTTTCTTATGGATAAAATTTATATCCAATTTTTTGAAGAGATTTACGCAATTGTCTTGTAAATAATGAATTGATATGTTGTCTACAGTTTATTGTCGTGCTCTGATTTGATTAAATAATTTAGGAGTAGATGATACTTTATCTCAAAATGATTTACTTAGTTCTAAAGATTCAAAAGTCTAGGAGGAAAGTGCGTGACTGACTTCAAAGAAAAAACAAGAAGAAAAGAGTGCTGAAGTGAGTGCGTTTGGATGAGGATTGTGCAAAGCACTTGTGCAAAGAGTGGTGTTTGAGAATATCTTGGTTGTGAAAACTGAGTACGTAGGTCTTGGATAATAATCAAATTGCTAGTCCTCGATTAATAAATGGGTTGCTGACCACGTCGACTTTAACCGAATGCAACAGTTTTCAGCTCAGGTCTCTAAAATAAGTCTTAGTAAAAGAATTTAGCATCATTACTCGCAGTCTTAGCTTATGCTGACTTAGAGAATGAAAGAATTAGACCGACGGTACTACGCAAAAATGAGTAATTTCAATCATTTATATGCTCCAATCATTAACTGTATTGATTAGTGTCACACCCGTGATGAAAATTCAAGCAGATACTGAGTAAATACCGTCATGCTTCTTAGGTCCCACTAAAAGCTCACAAAATATATAACAATGGATTTTTGCATTTTCTAAACCTGATTGACTATTCACATAATTCTTTCAAAGCTCGAAAGCAGTTAGTCCAATACTCAATGACATAAAATCTCTGAATACATCAAACGATCAAAGGTTATCTTTTAGATCATATTTAGCAGCAGAAAATAATGACTCTGAGTAGCTTTTACGACCTACTCCTCGTTAATATCGGTCCGAGCATTGAAAGTTCTTTTAGTAACATTATTTCAACTCTTGGAATGTAAAGAAAGTTGGCAAATCATTGTGTAAGACACTGGATAAAAGTAATCAGAGGTACTTTCATGGGATATAGTCATGATGGAACGTACTCATGGAAAATTTCCATTTTTCAAGAGTGTTAGATTCAGTGATATATGAACTAGTCAGCTAGAACCTAAGGTATGACCTTACCAGCAGAGTTTGGATGTAACGTACTATCGACATGTATTCAATCGGAGCTGGATATTGAATGGAAATGTAGATAGGGACTTTTTTCCTTGTCTTGATATTACTAAGGTTATCAACGATGTTGCATATGCGCGTGCATCGTTTAAAGGAAAATTAGATACCCGGATATTTCAGATCGAGATAGGCGCGATGTTGTGTACCCTAATTCACTTAATTAAGTTTGAAGATTCGGTGCAATACACTTCTGAAAACTCGTTATGATTATATCGAGGGACGTGACCACATACTTATGGAAGATAAATGGTATAATGACTACCAGCCAGTAAATACTGAGAGAAGCACCATTTCTGTTCTTCACGCATTTTTTACAGACTTTCAGAAACCTTTTGCCTTCATCAGAGAACGAAATAGGTGTCGGTGCGTCATTCGAGAAATATTTCTAGGAATATCTTAGGTATCAGTCTCCGACAAAAGCGTGATGATATTCGAGCAGGAAATGATGAAGATGGATTTTCTAATTAGGTGGTCCTCGCCTCGCAGGAAGAGAAAGTATAATATTTCTGAATTCTGTAATCATGCGTGCATCACGAACTTGGCGCTTACTTGAAATAATAATATTGTCGATGACGGACAATGGCTTGTTGACTGATACTAAATGCTCAGCATCTACTCTCAATTGCAGCAAATAGTCATTGAATGAATTAATTTTTGACTTGAAAATACATCTGCCGAACTTCAACTCGAAATTGCTACGTTTTTTGATATGATACAGACAAAAGAATTTTTGAGTGTTGTAATAAGCAGAACCATGACAAGATAAAATTTGTAAGCACAATTTAGAAGTGTTTGAATTATATACAATAAATGTTGCATTCCGTTAAAAAGGAAAATACTCCGAATGCCCAGAATTTCTCTGTAGATTGGGTTTTGTAAATAATTATACAATATATTATATAGATACGTCGTATTAAAAGAATTGAATGCTATATGATGGCTACCCGAAAACGCATGAGTGGCAAAAAATACGAAGTGGTCGAAATCAGAAACCATGTAATACTATTGGTAAAAGCCAATCATTCTACTCAGCTTTGTGATCAACGTTGTGCGTAAATCGAAGGATGTTTGAAAAAAGAAAAGCGAGAGTCGAAAACGCTAAGAAAATTTTTAGTCGTGAAAGATCACTCGCAGATAGTTATATACTCTACAATATCCGTAGCTATTGTCATTGAAATGAAAGAATACCATGAATTGAAATAAATGAATTTATTGTAATGAGTATATGCGACTATAGTAAAGTGATGCATTGCCAATGTCAATGGATATTTATTGTTAGTTCACAATTGGATTATTATCATGATTGTCATTTTTATTACGTATAATTGATGAAAAACAGAGGTTTTATGATCAAAATATAACAATTATCGAAAAAATGAATTTAAAAAGGTGCTTGTAGCTTCATCAATTATAAATAATTGAATAAAAAAAATGGGAGAGTCGAATCTCCTTCATCACAGTGTCAAAGAGTTATATCATTAGTTCGTCTCACCTTCCTTTTTAATCAATCTTTATTCTACGATCCAGTGATAATTAGAACAATACATTGTTATCAATTTTTTCTCGAGCTATTTTTTCCTCGACCAAGAATCTGAGCTATGTTTTTATTTTATTTATTTATTTATTCATTTTTTCATTTGTTCGACGGTTGTCCTTGGACAATAAACCATATCGACCGGGGCGGATCTCGTGGGTTTAACATTTCGTGTTTTATCGTGGCGTGTATGAGATCCAATCACTCACCCTAAACTATAATTCTCTCCGCATATGCCCGGGAATCATGCCCGTGGAGCGAGGGAAAACTCCTGAGGGGAGAAAACCTGCTCCGGAGAGTTCGGCACATTTATCATGCTACCCTTACGGTGGTGCTCATGCCACATTTCGTGAGCATGAACACCGCAATTGTTACATTTCTTGCCTCTCGCTCGCGTTGCTGAGGTGTGAGTGTCAACTAATCGATCAGAAAAGTCAGCAACTAGAGGTTGATTAGACCGAGACGGGCGGTCAACCATCCAAGTACTAACCGCGCCCGACGATGCTTAACTTCGATGACCGGCCGCGAGCTGACACTCAGTGACCCCACCAACTGTGTCGGTAATCTGTGAGCTATGTTATCGAATAAGTAAACAGGAAAATTATTGATAAAATCATATTCTCAGTCTTGTGATCAATCAGTCTGTGTCTACCAGAGTATCATTCGATCCACCTCTTTGTAATCAGTGTTTTAATGCATTCGCTTGGCGTTGTATAACGATGATCTGGCACATTTAGTAGAAAAACTCGTATAACTGGGTAACGATTCAGGATGACAGTATCAAACATGAATTTGTTGAAGTCATTGCCGGTGACCGTTTACAACTAGTCGTCTTATCTATTTCTCCATTCGACAAAGTGTTCTTCAACTTGTAACATGTGCGTGGTAATAGATGCCATTTGAAAAATCATAATCAATCATGGCTTTATTAACGACGGATTGGACCGTGGATGGTCTAATCCTAATTTCTCTTAGTATGTCGGTGATTTACTTTTATATGACAAGAAACTACGGATATTGGAAAAAATTGGGAGTAAAGGAATTATCTCCTACATTTTTCTTTGGAAATGTGGCACCTTGCATAATGGCTAAACAGACTCCAGAACAGTTTATCAGAGAAGTGCATCAAAAGAATAAGAGTGAGAGGATGGTTGGATTTTACGTATTCGATCAGCCGTACCTGTTACTTCGAGATCCAGAGCTGATAAAGGATGTTTTTATCAAAGACTTTCATAATTTTTCGAACAAAATCTTGACTGGTAACAAGCGTGATCCGCTTGGAAGTAAGAGTGTATTCTTGGTGAGAAATCCACCATGGAAATATCTGAGGCAGAAATTATCACCAATTTTTACATCTGGAAAACTCAAGAGGATGTTCGAATTGATGATCGAAATTTGCCAAGATTTTGACAATCACCTCGACAGTCTCCAAATTGATGGTAATCACATTAAGTTTATCATTTTGACAAATGCTATAGTGATCATAAAAAGAGATTTATTATTCCTCAAGTTTACTTGTTCACTAGAGAAGTGCCCCTGACATCAGAAATGTCTCTTTCAGTTTCGTACCGTGATATAACTGAGGGGGAAAAAATATTAAAATTTTCCGTTTTCTATATTTCTCTCTCTCCTTCTCGTGGTTTCATATTGAGTCCGTATTTTTGTGGTTCATTGTGTTCCTTGCAGCGAAAAATTTTTTCCAAAATTCTTGTAATCTTTTTTGACTTAGCATAGAAGGGAATAATTATAAACAATCGATATCACTCCCAAATTTCGCGCGATTCAAAATATCTTCAAAATCGTCATTTGACATATAGTTGCTAGTGCTAACTTTACTTTACATTGGACTCTGTGTACTAATGATACATAATCTTGATTTACAGAAAAGGTTGGAAAACCAATCGAAATCAAGGAGTTGTATGCCAAATTTATGACAGATCTAATCGGTACGACGGCATTTGGCATGAAATTGAACTCTCTAACAGATCCCAATGCTGAATTTCGTAAAAGAGGCAGAGAAATGTTTAGAAGCAGTTATAAACGATATTTGGAGCTCATGTCAATACTTTTCATACCATCCTTGCGGTTTTTAACGAATCCGAAATTCTTTGACGAGTCTGGAACGAAATTTTTGAGGGAATCATTTTGGGACGTTATCCATCATCGAAAGACGACGGGAACGAAGCGATCCGACTTGATTGACCTTCTCATTGAAATGAAGAAGAAACAAGATGAGGATCCCTCCGACAATTACAGTACAGTATTATATTTTCATACCGATTATATAAATTCGTTTTTAAAAATTTAACAATGCATATATAATTGGAGTAAGATGTCCCTGGTAGAAATTCATCCTAATGTAACACATTATTTGCCATAAAATGGCCATTCTCAGCCAAAATTGGCCAAAAATAGCCATTTTATCTCTATTAATGTGTTACATCGAAGTAAATTTCTACCAGGGGTGTAGTTGCGTAATTTTGGATCCTGCAGCCTATCATTCAGAACTTCCTGACTGCTCGCGATACTTATTCTTCGATTGATTTGGAAGACTCTCGACACGCCTTATTACTCGGCGAACTTTCATTGACAAAAAACAATGTAAAATTTATTGTATGGATACCATCAAATTAAGACGGTGAAATCAAATAATTTTTCCTCGGGACTACTGACAATCACGTGCATCTTGTATTGCACTTCACGGCTTGTCCTGATCAATCTTTGCTTACTGTGTACGCACATACCACCCATCATTCTGAATTCGATTTATCTTGATTTTCAGAGTTGGAGGGTGACGATTTAGTTGCTCAGGCAGCAATATTTTTCTCTGGTGGATTTGAGACTTCGTCGACTACATCATCGTTTGCTCTATATGAAATTGCAAAAAATCAAAAGGTCCAAACCCGACTGAGAGATGAAATTTTGACTGGCTTAAAAAAAACCGATGGCAAATTGACCTACGAATTGGTGAGCAAGTGTTTATTAAACGTTTCCAAAAGAAATTCTGAGTATTGTTGTACGTTCGGAATATGATTGCTTATAATAGTACAATTTTTCTTATCGATCGGGATTCAAAAGTAGAGGAAACTCGTGATCAAACGTCACTGAAAACTGTTCGATGATAAGTATAGAGAGAATCTTTGGTATCGATATAAATCTTGATGGCACCTAATATCTTACATTGACATTCCAAATTTGCATCATTACTATCTTATTATCACCTTCTTCTGGCCTCGCGTGATAAAAGGGAGGTATCTGATCTATTCCGAATCTATAATGTAGGTTTTTCAGTCATGACTTTTCAAGAAGAAAACGTCAAAGAAGTTAATCTGTAATATGAAAAACTGATGATTCTTCTAAATTCTAGTGTGTTATCGTATCCATTTTTCCTCGAGACTTTTCATCTCATATAGTAATAATATTCTGATGAGAATGATATGTAAAATACGATGTTACTCGTGAGTCGTTGACACAATCCGAATAAACCATACCCTCAAAATCTTACTGTGATGCAACTCAAGCAGTGTGGGAATGACCCAAACACGAGCAGAAGCATATTTTGAGATTATTCTACGTGAAAACAAGGTAATTTCACGGAGGAATCTGTAAAACAGTGTACGCGTCTCTCGCAGAGCACTTTGTTCTTCACGAAAACCATGCTAGTCGTCGCGCAGTAGGCCGGAAACGACTTTTTTCCTGAATCGGATTGATTCAACCTAATTTCTAACATATCGAGATAATTCAAGCGACATCCTCTTCGTTTTCATTCAAACTACCAAATGTGCTTAGCTGATTTCTTCATCGGAGTATCATGGGGACCTCAATCGACCCAGAACACCGAAAGGAAAAGTGGTTTTGGCCTATATTATTAGTGTGCGTCGGCTTTGTTATTGATCTCAAATCTCAACCTCGCCGACGTCCAACGCGGTTTTCGTAACAAAAAAAAAACACAAACAAAGTTTCCCGGCACTCGACGCATTGTTAATAACTTTGAGTAGAGTTATTTTTCACCTTTCATCGTGAAATAGGAGTAATGTAACTGCGCGCCCATGTTTGATGACTACAAATTTTCATCTGGATCTACAAATCTCATCGTCACAATAAATTAATTATTTACGTATTATAAATGGATGTAACCGATGGATAATGATCAAAAATTGATGGGCAAATTCTACATGCATCGAAAATCGTATCAAGGTTCCATTCGTAAAATTTGTCAACATAACGATGTTGACTTAGATTGCATCGACTGATTTCACTCGATCATCGAATTATTCCGATGACTCGAGGCCGTTTGAATAACCAAAAATGATTCGGACGCCGAGCTATCTTTCTCTAATGACTACACTGTAAAAAATTGGTTGACTTTCCACCAAAATCGTCAACCAGTGGTTGGTTGTCGAAATCAACCAGCTGGTTGGAATTCAACCACTGGTTGACTTTGTCCCCACAGCGAATATATAAGGATGAATGCGGCACCCACGATATTGGTCGATGGTGGTCTCCGGTTGACACTTTTGATTCGGAAAAACAAGTTTCGTCATTTTTTTTCACAAACAAAGAGGGATAAACATTAGCCCCGGTCGCGTATGGACGACAAAGCGGGTTGGTTGCCTGTCCTGCAGGAGTCGAATACACGTCGTAAGACTGGAGGGATGGATAGATGGACGGATGGGGTGGGAGGGTAGATGGGATGGATGGATCGATGGATGGATGGATGGATGGAATGGAACGGAATGGACCGGATCGAAATGGAACGGAACGGACCGGAATGGAACGGAGTGGAATTGAACGGAATGGACCGGACCGGAACGGAACGGAATGATATGGAACGAAATGGAACTGAATTGTATGGATGTCTCCCATCCATATAATTCAATTCCGTTCCGGTCCATTCCACCCAATTCAACTCCGTTCCATTTTGTCCCACCCATTCCATTTTGCCCCATCCGGCCAGTTCCGTTCCCCTCCATCCAATTTGAGTCCGTTCCATTTTGCCCCGCCCGTTCCATTTTGCCCCACCCGGCCAGTTCCGTTCCCCTCCATCCAATGAGACTCCATTCCATTTCGCCTCATTTCGTTCCATTTCGCCCCATTCCGGTCCGTTCCATTCCGTTCCATCCATCCATCCATCCCATCTACCCTCCCACCCCATCCATCCATCTATCCATCCCTCCAGCCTTACGACGTGTATTCGACTCCTGCATGACAGGCAACCCGCTTTGTCGTCCATACGCGACCGGGGCTAATGTTTATCCCTCTTTGTTGGTGAAAAAAAATGACGAAACTTGTTTTTCCGAATCAAAAGTGTCAACCGGAGACCACCATCGACCAATATCGTGGGTGCCGCATTCATCCTTATATATTCGTTGTGGGAAAAAAGTCAGCCAGTGGTTGGATAGGTAGTCAACCACTGGTTTGTGCCAAAAATCAACCAGCTGGTTGATTATAAACCAGCTGGTTGATTTTTGGGATAAACCAGTGGTTGAGGGAAAAACTGCAACCACTGGTTGCAGTTTTTCCCACAAATTTTTTACAGTGTACAGCTTTGGTTGATGGAAGTTATTCTAATTCTCCCAGAGAGTTCCCGATTCGAATTGCTAAATCGCAACGGAGAATTAGTGAGGTTGGTTTAGATTGATAGAGTCAATGCACTCTTACATATCATAGGCTTTGATCCCCCAGCGATCCACAAGAATTTCAGACAATATGTGAGCCTGCTGAATGGTTGTTCCCAAGAATGGATAGACACTTTTTACTGGTAACAATTGAAAATTGATCTACCCATGTATAGTTTACTCAAATTCATCAGCAATACCGTCAACTGGGGTAACTTTGGGACAACCCATGAAGAAGTCTTTATCACGCGCAATCGGCAAGGCAGATAATCCTAAGGCTTTGAAACCGATTTCTCCCACTTGTAGGGCACACATGGGCAATGTCTTGCGCCAGCACGAGGGCGTCCATCACCTGTGAGTTCGTTCATGAGCAGACTTTTTCAGAAGCATGTTTTTAAAATTTAATCCAACCAACAGTCTATCGGAAAAATGAGTGTGGCTCCGGCTTGTGCAGGACGACTCCAAGCTTAATGGGCTATATTTCACTTGTTTGTACAGATATCCCACTACGAAAATGATACCTCAAATGTATTTCACTTCTCAAAACTGATTCTCTCAGAATGAGAATGAAATTAACGTTAGATTTCTTCAATCTTGAACTGATTGCTCTAAAAGAGAAATTTTCTTCAAATTATGAGAAAAACATGTGCTCAGAACGTTAATTTAAGGAAGAATTCTACTTCTCGGAAAAATTGTTCTCGAAATGAGAAAATGAATATCTCGTACACAGAAAAATTTTCTCAAAACTCAAATCCGTCTTGTGTTTACAATTCTTCCGACTCCGGCAATGGGTTATGAGTTATATGATGTTTTTAAGGTACCGCACATTTTGCATATTTTTGACATGAGTCGAACACTGGGGGTTGATTGCAAAATATAAATGCCGTCACTTACACGTGCGATATTCTTCTTCTTCTTCTTCTTCTTTTTTTGGTGTGCAATATTCCCGTGTGAAATATCATGTGATTTTTGACCTTGGTGACATTGAGTCAGCACATCCGATCGACCGTTGCCGAGGTTACAAGCAAGTTTGAAAATTTCCCTACTCTTCGTAATCATCTCCCAGCGAGCCACCGAGGTCTGTCGCGATGACTCGGAATCAAATTTTACAATGGGTTGGTAGTTGGTAGGTAACTAATGTTTAGAAACGGCTTTGTGCAATTCTATTGCTCTTTGGCCTGGTGACTAACCTGAACCAACGTTGTTTTTATTTAGTCAAATAATATACTTCATGGCATTGAGTTTCTTCGAAAAAAGACACTTCGTTCTTGAGCTTCATCGACTATAAGTACAAAGATACCCTCCCTTGATTATATTGATTTCATGCAACCCATCATTTTCCATGGCCATGTTGAATTTTTCAACGATAAATCAAAACAAATCTTGATTATTCAATACACTAAATTATGCGAGTCGAGCTCTGAGTCCGTTAAAAATCAAATAGAACAACCATTTGATACGCGGGTTGTGTTTTGGTCGCGAGTAAAATGAATAATTTCACTCGCGTGAAAGATATCCTCATAAGACTCGTGGCGTGAGAGATATTTTTTTCTCGAACTTAGAAAAGTCTATATCTAGAAAATTGGATTCTCATTTCGAGAAATCCTTTTTGTAGTGCTGGACGAATCGATCGTTACATTGACGTATTTTTGACCAGTTTCAATTTTGTAGCGTGGAAACTGAAAAGTATAGGTATTTTCTGCAAACCGGGGAAACTTTGGGACACGACTTTGAGCGTCCATAACTCTGACCAAGAACGTCCGAATGCACTTTGAAACCTGCCAATCAAGAGCTGGAACTGTAAGCTTTTGATTGACCACAGACATAGTGCAATTTCGATGCGACTGGTACGAGTTATACAAGTTACATGAATCAAAAGAGAACAATGCGATTCTTGGCCCAGAGTTACCCCAGTTGACGCTCACCGTGGAATTCTCTATATAATGTATGCTGTCCCAAAGTTACCTAAAACGGTTTAACTTTGGGACACGACTTTGAGCATTTATAACTCCATCCAGAGATGTCCAAATGGACTCTAACAACCCTGCACTTAAAAGATACGACTGTGAGCTTTCGATTGACCACAAAAACAATGCGATTCTGATGCAAATTGTTCAAGTTACACGAGTTTTGGGGAGGAAAATGCGAAATTGGCTCAAAATTGCCCCAGTTGACGGTAGTGATCTTTTTAGTATTATAGAAAATACTGCTATCAACATCTGAGGGCTCTCGAAGATCAATCAAAATCCTCAATCAAATCTTGATTTTTAATTCTTCTCCGGATATCCATGATTGACACGAAGAATTCCATAATTCAATTTATTTTGAGCCAACTGATGTGGAAGGAGATTCGTTTTCACGTTTCAGGTGACTAACCTACCCTACTTCGATATGGTCATTCAAGAAGCTTTGAGAATGTATCCGGTTCTTTCTTGGCTGGACAGAACTCCAGACAACGATTACACTTTTTCTGGTACGGGTATCACTGTGAAAAAAGATACCCCGATAATTTTGCCAATGCGAGCCTTGCACATGGATCCAAACTTTTTTCCCGATCCAGAAACTTTTGATCCTGAGCGTTTTTCAGAGGCGAACAAGAAAAGCATAGTTCCCTGTTCTTATTTTCCATTTGGCGAAGGGCCCAGAAACTGCATTGGTAAGAAATACCCATTAAGTATCTAATATTTTGTTTTTGGGCAATTATATTGAATTATCTTTTATTCCCAACAGGAGGTCGTTTAGGCATGATTCAAACCAGACTAGCTCTGATAAAAGTCATTTCCAAGTATGAGGTGACTCACTGCAAGGAGACTATCAGCCCGATGAAATTTGACAATCTCAATGTGGTACTTAACGCCCCTGGTGGAATTTATCTGAATTTTAGAAGAATCCCCGAAAACGAAGTTATGGTTAGATAGAGTCTCGAGAATTGTGTCGGAACTAGACCATATTTAAAAATACCGAGTCTCCCGAAGAAATTCTGAAAGAGCGTAAAAATACGCTGCTGAATTAGAGATCAGCAGAATGCTTTCTCATGGCGATGTAAGAATTCAACCATCCTCCTATAAATTTTCGAAACAGTCGAATATCTGAATCTTCCATTGTTGTGAAAATATATCTGTATGCTCACTCAAATTTTATTATCAAACCATATAGATGTGAGCACTATTCAACTATCTATGAGCCAATTTTTCAGACAGGGTGATATTCTCCTTTGTTGGTGAATAAAAAGAAGAAAGAAATGTACAGAATGTGCCATAGCATTACTCTATAGGGGGCGTGGAACATTTGAAACAGGTCGAT
Organism: Eretmocerus hayati; assembly: GCA_029851415.1. NCBI lineage: Eukaryota > Metazoa > Arthropoda > Insecta > Hymenoptera > Aphelinidae > Eretmocerus > Eretmocerus hayati. The sequence goes on along the minus strand of CM056741.1, from coordinate 51,155,538 downwards.
TAATTTCTTTGGAATTTCAAAGGCGTATGCGAATAAGTGTAATGATTATATGCTAGTGAGTTTTTGAGGATTCCACAATGAGTGTTTTTTGAGTTGTAATAAATACTCTTTCTGAGGATATACAAACTTTCAGGTAGCTAAATTTCTTACGGTCAGTTTGTTCTTTCCCTTGTCCACTTTAAAGGTATGAGAGGCTGAGGGAGAAGTGATTTCCGACGTTCCGAGTTGATTGGTTGATACGCAATTTTTCTTGAACGTTGAATCAATGGAAGAAGAAGATAAAGAAGAAGAAGACCGAGGCACGCGAGGAATACAGCCATAACATTGCTCCGTGTGGGGCACGAAATATCTTGGACACTTTGACCAATCTGCCTTAAACTCTGAGGATGTATCTCGAACATTCGAACGATGGCTGGAGTGAATTTTGTATGTATACCCCCCGATGAGTATTTTTTGACTTGTTAATTTTTTGCCAGATTCACGAATTTTGCCATTTTTACGAAAGAAGTAGATCTTACAAATGATTTGTACTTCCTCCCTCGGATTGAAAAAAATGCCAAGGACATGATTTAGATATTTGTTGACGAGCTGAATCGATTTGGTTTATTACCATTATTATGGTTTTACAGATACATGTAAAGAGGGATACGTAGAAGCTAGGATAGAATAGACGTATGTACAAAAACATACATTAGAATTCCGTATCAACCAACGATTGAGCAACTCGAAAAAATTCTGTATCAAACGCCTCATAATTTTTGGGGGAGGAAGCAAAAACATCTGTAGTTTCCAAGACGAGGAAAAATTACGAATTAGTTATAAAAAATCTAGAAGTCGAAAAACACTCATTGAAAGACACTCAAAATCTCGCATTGACACGTATGGATGGTTCCAAGTATGCCATAAAAATTTCAGAACGATCGATGAAACCAGTGAGGAGTTCTGCTGAGCCATAAAATACAATACACATACACACAGACGTACAGACACGAAAGATGAGATTGTAGTAATTTTGTAATGAATGAAAATTGTGACCCACATTCGATAGATCTCGGGAAAATGAAGAGTCCTGTACATACTTCATGGAGACGTGGTTTATTGGCGGAGAAAAACTTTTTAAGGAAAAAGTCGTTAAAAGATCCACTACTATCAAATGAAAGCTTCCTTTTTCCTGCGCTCTCTGAGAATTTTGTCGACAGAGTCACTTTCAATTAACCTAATTTTTCCGCACAATCGATTCAGAACATGGATCTCTACGACCATGATTTTAGAAATGATCAAATCTTATTGAATTGAATAGAGCATTCAATATCTCAAAAAGCGATGTGTCTGATTGTAGACAGATTTTATTATTCTGTACCATAAATTCAAGAAACAGGAAATTCTGACTCTAAATAGGAAAATCAGTTGATTATTGTCAATTGAATATCAGTTGAATTGATACTTGTAAATAATTTATATGATTCGTATAGACTCAATGCTTGATTTCTGTCATTGTGATATATAAAAACACATCTCTTTCCATCGCCTGAATCAATATATTTCTGATAGTCATTGCTGGTGAGTAATTATAAATATTATCAAACGCGGATGAAATTCCGACGTAGCATTACAGTAATCTACGTCAAGATACTAGACTGACAGACCTGAACCAACTCTTATTTTATCATGTACATATTATGCTCCGACATCCGCACTCTCGGAATTGGTATAGCCAATCATGGCTCTGATCACAACAGACTGGATCGTAGACGGTATAATCCTAATTTTGCTGGCCTGTTGGTGATTTACTCTTATTTGACGAGAAAGTATGGGTCTTGGAAGAAATAGGGAGTTGAGGAATTACCTCCTACATTTTTCTTCGGAGATGTGGCACCTTGCATAGAACAGTCAATCAGAGAAATAAGTGCAATGGAAAAACAAAAGTGAGAGGGTGGCCGGGTGTTACGTATTCGACTAACCCTACCTATTACTTAGCGATCCTTAATGGATAAAAAAACTTCTTTGTGAAAGATTTTCAGGATTCTCTGGCAACAGGTGCGACCTGATTGGAGATAAGGGTCTTTTCTTTGTGAGTAGCCCACCTTGGACACAGCTGCGGCAGGGATTGAGACCCATTTTCACGCCTGGTAAGCTAAGAAGGATGTTTCATTTGGTGGTTGAAATTTGTCAAGATTTTGACAATTACCTTGAAAGTTTTCAAATAGATGGTAGAGTATTATTTGCAAATTCTTCAATCGTATCTTCATTTCGTTTCCAAAATGAGTGCGGGTGAAGTGGCAGCTACAGGACAGGTACCGTCAATTAGCGCTGGGACTTCTGCGGATCAACGGATCCGCCGAATTTTTTGAGAGTTGCGGGTTCGAGATCCTTATGGTTTAAAATAGATTTCCCGGACCCAGGCCTTAGGATCCGCGGATTCTATGATCCGGTCGGATTCCGATCCGGGAGAATTCCTTTCAAACCGCAAGTATCTCAAATTCGCCCTACCCTTTACGTAGCCGGCGGGGGGAGAGGGGGTCCCGATCCGCAAAAGTTCCGGCACTATACTGTCTATTGAGCAAATTGTCATTATCCTGTGCCAAAATCACGCTTACGTGCACGCTTAGCGAGAGATTCCTCTTCACTATAGACCATTCATTTAGCCAAAAATCTAAAGAGGATGACGAACATGTAAAATCCATCACTCAATATTTCGAGGTGTTGTGGCACAAAGATATTTTGAATTCAAAATTAGTATTGTCTTGCTCTAATCAAGCGCGGATACAGGGGGGGGGCGAAAGGAGCGACCCCCCCCCCCAAACCACTTTTTAGGTATCAATCGCCCCCCCCCCCCAAATTTTGCCAATTCATGCCATCGTACCAGTCCATCGGACGAAATGCGCTCTGCATAACAGGTAGGAATCTACCTTACCTATCTTGGGTATGCGATCCGCTGAGCAGGTAAGAATAGGTTTATTCGATTTTGCGGGTCGGAGCGCTCGGAGCGCTCCGACCGCTCGGATCGGTCCGGTCTCGTCCATCACCGAACGCGCGTTCGGACAAAAGTTCGCTCGGAGCGCTCCGAACGCTCCGTCCAAGATTCTCAGCCGAGGAGAGGGGAGGAATCGTCCACAGCATTAGAAACAGGCTGTCTCCCCTCTCCCCGGCTAGAAATCTTAGACGGAGCGTTCGGAGCGCTCCGAGCGAACTTTGTCCGAATGCGCGTTCGGTGATGGACGAGACCGGACCGATCCGAGCGGTCGGAGCGCTCCGACCCGCATAATCGAATAAACCTAATAATAGCACCTGGGCACCTGTCTTCACAGCTTATACTGTGTGAGTAGACTGAGATCGGATGAGCCGATTGTTTACTACAACCGGCCATCAAAAACCGCGATAGAATATCTCAAATTATGTGATCAAGATAATTTCCTATTATTCACACTCTCTTGAAGATCTTTGTGACTCTTCCGATATCATCAGCAAGTGCAGAGCGTAGCTTCTCCACTTTAAAGAGGATCAAGACTTGGTTGAGATCTACAATGAATGAGGACAGATTAACGGGACTGGCTCTGCTACACATGCACCGAGAACTCCCCTTGAACATCGACAAAATATCATTGAGGTTCGCCTCCATGCGGCAACGGAGGGCGGATTTCATTTTATAAATTGTTCATGAAACTTTGATGTCCGAACAATAATTTTTTATAATTTCATAACAATTTGTATCAATTTTTTTATTCGAACGAACGTTTATTCGGTATTAATAAAGATTCTATCTAGTATATGGACGCTGTATGGATACCCAATTATCAGTTGTGTGTGTGTGTGTGTGTATATATATATATGTATGTATGTGTGTGTGAATATATATATTCACGAGCGAGACCCCCCCCCCCCCAAACCCGAATCCTGTATCCGCCGTTGGCTCTAATACATTAATTCACTCCACGAATATACGCTATAATGTCACTGCGTTACTCCATGGATTTCGTTTTTTTTTTTTTTTTTTTTTTTTTTTTCTTAGAAAAGATTGGAAACCCGATTGAGATCTAGAAATCGTTTGGAAAATTCATCACAGACTTAACAGAGTCAATGGTTTTTGGCATGAAGCTGAACTTTCTTCTGAACCGAGAAGCTGAATTTCTACGGTGAACTTAGTTCTTGAGAGAATCATTTTGGCACGTCATTGATCATCGAATGAAAACGGGGACGAAGCGAGCTGACATTGTTGATCTCCTCATCGAAATGAAGAAGGAACAAGATGATGATCCCTCGGATCCTTACAGTACAGTATTATCTCACGATATTCTTAATATCAGACTAATTTTCTTCGAGTTCGGATACACCCTCAAAGGACCCCGCCATAAATCATAAGATTTTGGGTTTCAGCTAATCCTGTCCGTTTGGTAGTTGAACGATAGATTTTAATGAGCTGAATGGAAGTCTCAATAGGCGCAAGGGCCGACAACGTATCGTTTTTGAGTAATCGTCACAAAAGTTGCCCGAACTTGCAACCTAAAATAGGGTTATGCCATGTTTACAATTATGCGCTACGCACTCGAACTCCTTGTTAGTTCGTTCATTGTTCATCGTGTGAGACCCGCAATATATTTACAAAAGAATTGGTAAGTAATTCGAGATTATTCGCCCTTAGCTCTTCTAAGGTTGCATTGAGAAATAATCGAAAATCGCTCAAGTTTGGAAGAGCAAATGAGCGGATTGTCTGCAAGTCCAACAAAGTTGTGATATAGCTCGCCCTTGCTCGGAAAAGTACTCAAAGAAAAGCTTTAAAATAGGTCTTTCATAATCAACAGGCTCTGCCAATCCCTGAGCAACCATCTCATGCGAAATACCAGTTTCCTTTGATAGATCGATTTATTGAATTCCCGAAAACATTTTCCAGCACTCATCTCATATCGATGCGTGCGGCATTCATTGAATGCCTGCGAATCTTTGACTAGAACATGGTGATTGTTTTTGGAGAAGCTCTCTCCAGAAAAGCTTCTCTGAAGCCTTTTTCTTGGTGCGTTACTGAACAAGCGCGAGCGATTTCACAGTTCTGCTGGACCTCTGCGGAAAATCCCTCCGGCTTCTTTCTCTCGAACTCGAGCGATTTTGGGCTATTTTCATTGTGAAGACCTTCGCAAAGCGAAGGTAAAAGAATATCAAACAACTAGTGAACTCCCTTGAAATTATATTGCAAGTTCCACAAGATGGAATGAACAGGCTAACATAGAATTCTAATGCGTTTTACAATATCTCGTGAACATTGCACCTAACCCTACTTGAGGTTGCAAGCCCAAGCAACTTCCATAACGGATTATTCAACAATGATACGTTATCGGTTCTTGCGCCTACTGAGTCTTTCATTCAGTTCGTTAAAATCTATCGTTTGATTACTAAGTGGACAGGATTAGCTGAAACCCAAAATCCTAAGATTTATGGCGGGGTCCTTTCGTTGGAAAAAGTTCAATCTCGACCAGAGCAATGATTCCTAGAAAATTTTCAAAATAAATTTCTCAATTCGTCAACATTTGCACTCTTCTTGCAAGTTCAATATTCCAGGTGACAAACCTACCCTACTTTGATATGGTATGCAAGAAGCTTTGAGGATGTATCCAGTTCTCGGTTGGCTAGACCGAATTCTCGACAATGATTACACTTTTTCTGGTACGGATGTTACTGTAAAAAAAGGAACCGCGATGATTTTACCGATGCGAGCCTTGCACATAGATCCAAACTTTTCCCCCGATCCAGAAACTTTTGATCCTGAGCGTTTTTTAGAGGCAAACAACAGTAGCATAGCTCCCTATTTGGCAAAGGTCCCAGGAACTGCATTGGTAATGAAAAATACCCATTGAGTATTATCCAATATTTGGTTCCTGTGTGATTACATTCAATTATTTTTTTATTCCCAACAGGAGGTCGTTTAGGTATGATTCAAACCAGACTAGCTCTGATGAAAGTCATTTCAAAGTATGAGGTGACTCACTGCAAGGAAACCATCGACCCAATAAGATTCGATCGTTTTAGCATCTTGTCAGCAGTTCCTGCTGGAATTATCTTGAATATAAGAAAGCTTTCGGAAGACGCAATCTAGATTCGATGAGCTTTCAAGATTCTCATCCTTAAATTGTTCGTGAATGAGGATACTTTCTCGATAAGACGAGCTACCTTTATTCTTGGCTTTCAGGGCCCTCAAAGCCAAGAATGAAGGTAGCTCGTCAGATCGAGAAAGTGTCGTCATTCACAAATATTCCTACCTACAAATGAAAAATTTATCAAGAAACACAATATTGTTACTTTGAGAGCTAAGAAAAAAGGATCGGTTTGTCTATACGGCCGGACTCGCGTACGCGAAACGTCCATTTCGGGCGCCGACAAACGGGCCAATTTCTCAAGACCTTGAAGGATGCGTCGCGTACGCGAACGGTGAGGCCCTTATTCGCGTGCGCGAAACTTAGCGTACGCGAAAATTCGCAGGCGGGTGGCTGGTGAAAACATTCGCGTACGCGACCCGGAAAATTTTCGCGTACGCGAAGAGTACTTATCTTTCGCGTACGCGAAAATTTTCCGGTGCGCGTACGCGAAGGTTTTCACCAGCCACCCGCTTGCAAATTTTCGCGCACGCGAAAATCTCCCGTTCCATGTGCGCGACAATTGTCTAGTTCGCGTATGCGAAGGCTTTCGTCAGCTACGCGCCTGCGAATTCTCTCGTACGCAAAGAGAGGTGGGCAACTCGTTTTCCCGCGGGTACCACAGGCGTTTCGCAATCGCGTACGTACGCGCAGGCTTTCATCATTCGCGCGCCTGCAAATTCTCGCGTACGCGAAGAGAGATGGGCAGCCGTTTCTCCCGCGGGTGCCACAGCCGTTTCGCGTGCGCGAAATCTAGAAACTGTTTTGCCTCATTGATTCAAGTGAAGATACCTGGTATTCACTTTAACTCTCCACCGACTCCGAACGTGTGGACAGAGATACGCTCTGTCATCGCGGGCTCACGAACCGCCGACATTTTACCACCCCGGTTGGGTGGCGGCTTTCCTTCCATTAGTTGAACCATACTCCCGCCAAAATCCACCCTTATCACGGCGCGGTAGCTGGCACGCAAGCGCACACAACTAAGGGCTAAGCCCCGACCATGAATACCTTTGTTAGAAGCCCTACGATTTCAGCCTTGAAAGGTCACAGACGAGTCCCTTTGCAAGGACACTCTCCCAGTTTTGCTTACGCACAGACTGGTCACTACTCGAGCGCTCCTAGGGAGCATATGCTTCCCCACGTTTCATGAATACATCACGGTCTCACGTGGTCTAACCCGTGGAATAACTCGGGAAGTCAGAATATTCGTCAAATACTCACCTGTCGCGGTCGGGAGGTCCGTATGACGATTCCGAATGAGTGTCCTACAACACTCGCAATGGACTCAGTCGGATCCGCTCAGGCCCCTTGCGGGTAGCGAAATCTAGAAATGGTTGCAAGCTATCTCTTATCCGCGCACGCGAAACTCGTCTACGCGAAACAGGGGCGATTCTGCGATTGCTACAGCCATCATCCGCGCGCAAGTCGCACGCTTGCGAGCATGATTTTCCACGCGTAAAATGTATTGATTTTTGCTGCAACCGCCGTATCATAATCAAGTTGAGAAAATGAGGCGAATAAAATAATTAAATAGTTTAAATCAACTTGGACTGCATTTATTGGGACAGGCGTCACGGTACGTGCATGCTTACTCAAGAGTCGAGATATTCTTAACGAACATAGGAGAACAATACCAACGTCTTCTAACAACTGAACATAAAGAGGAAAATTTTTCCAAGCCATCGGAATTAAAGCCTACGGATATAACTGTGGTAAGATGGCCGATCAGTTTCACAAAAATGTTAATGCTCTAGGTAGAAGTCTTCCTCTATATGTATAAGATGAGAGAATTATAAATTGTCCCACTATTGTTACCTCAGTATCCCTGAGATTCAACTTCAATTCCTGCTTAGAAAAATTTTCCTACCATGTACAGTTTTTTGGAGACGTAGGTATTGTTTCTCTCTGTTCATGAAAAATATCTTGACTCTTGAGTGAGCATGCACCGTTCGCCTGTCCTAATGAATGTAGTCAGAAGGGTTTATTGGAATAATTTTATTTACCTCATTTTTCCAAATAGGTTATGATACGGCGGCCGCAGAAAAATCAATACATTTTACGCGCGCGAAATCATGCTCGCCACGCGTGCGATTTGCGCGGAATTTTAATTACGTCAATAGGACCCAGTTGCGATTGGCAGCGGAAAATTTTCACGTACGCGAAGGATCTAGTGTACGACTCCATCGAGATCGTCATCAAGAATTGTGTCCCGTTAATTTTCTCTTCCGGACAATTACGTCGTGCTCCGAGCTCCGGCCTCCACGCGGTCTCGACAATAATGTTCACCAGCTATAATACAGTGAGCACGAGCATCGATCATCATCTTCGGAGACTCTACTTGAGTATAAAATCCTCACCTCCTATCTCTTCAATAAGTTCTCGTTATAATTAAACTCTGTTTGTAATCATGAACCAAAAAGCGTTTCCTAACCTATTTCGTAGTATAGTCAGTCGTGTTAGTAGTTCAGCTATAAGAACTATTCAAATATCTAGTAGGAATAGTTGAATAGACTTAATCATATTCCTTCTTGTAATGAGTTTATAATGTTATAACAATGTTAATTCGTAATTATAGTTTGCAAGATTTGATTCGCTATATGGTGTATGGTTTTGTCAAGTTCCATGATTGCTCATCCTGAATCTTTCAATATCGACTGGGCTATGATTGGAAATAAAATTAACCTTATTCATAGAATTCCATGACTTCTGCTCGTAAAAACAATGATTTTTGGAAATTGTGAAGAAATTAAGGTATTCCATACCAGCGATTTCATCCTTCCGATAAGTCATCGCAATGTTTTCGCAAATGCGATATCGCTTGCGCGATATCTTGATTGCGATAAGTTTACGGTCAACTACAGTTGACTTAGAGTGTACTATAAGTCAACTTCGAACTTATCGGCGATGACATGCGATAACTCAAAAAGTGGACTTTTAGTTAACTATAAGTTCACTTTGTGTTCACTGAGGGGCTCTATCGAAGCGGCGCGGAGAAAGGTTCGCGTGTGGTAATCTCGCGCGCGCCTGGTGACCATAGACATAGAAGCATAGACTGCTGGTCCCGTATACTTTGCGTTGACGCCGAGACCCGTGAGTGCGAGAGAGAAAGCATACTCCAAGGCTCGCGCTCTGATTGGTCGGCTCTTCCCCGCCACCGCCGACGACGGCGGTGAGCAGACGGCTCAACAATAACATAGGTTTTCCTAACCCGATAACTTTATTAAAAAATGCGAAAATCTCCGCACGATAACAGCAATATTGTATTGCTAATTACATCCTCGAAGGTAAAGTCGTTAATATCCTCCCTAAAACAATTAAACCCAAGCCCCGAAGGGGCCCGCGGTTTATATATAAGTTTTGTATCATTACTGACATAAGTACGAAGTAGCCGTGAGGCGTAAAGCGCGGGGCGCGTAGATTTTTGTTGCAGTCGGAGGTGACCCGAGTTCAAATCCCGCAAGAGTACTATTTTTTTTTTTTTTTTTTTTTTTCGTTCCCTTTCAAGTTATATGATTTTTTGTTAATGACTATCATAGATGCTTTGCTAAATTTATGCTGACTAAATATACGAGGCGAAAAATCTAGTGGGCAGAAATTGATCTTGAGAAGTAGAAGGGTTTCCAAACCCGCATCGGAACATCGTTCTGAAAATTTCGATGAGAATTCAGTAATTTTTTGAAATGAAAATATTCAAGAGCTCACACATCATTATTTTGAATTCCCAAAACCGACTTTTAAAGTTCAGTAATGTTTACAGACTACGGATAGATATAAAATGAAAAACCATAAAAAGTCTAATACAGGTGGGTGAAAAAATACCAATCCACTCTATATTAAACAAACACAAATTTTGAGCTGATCTTTGAATACAGACCATTGGAATGTATCAGGACCTCGAGCTGATGGGCTTCGAGATTGATATTATTGAGAGATTTTTCTGCTTTGGCATTGATTCTTCGCCATCTTTTAATCCTTTCCCCTTCTACATCTCGGAAGTTTATGTGTATTCGATGACGAATTTGAAAATAATTTGTCCAATATACAATAATTTCTACAGTATCAATATAGCTATCTGTATTAGATTTTTTTTGGTGTTTTGTTTTATATCTCCTCGTAATCTGTGAATATTACTGAACTTTGAAGTCGGTTTTGGGAATTCAAAATAATGATGTGTGAGCTCTTGAATATTTTCATTTCAAAAAATTACTGAATTCTCATCAAAATTTTCAGAACGATGCTCCGATGCGGGTTTGGAAACCCTTCTACTTCTCAAGATCAATTTCTGCCCACTAGATTTTTTGCCTCGTATATTTAGTCAGCATAAATTTAGCAAAGCATCTATGATAGTCATTAACAAAAAATCATATAACTTGAAAGGGAACGAAAAAAAAAAAAAAAAAAAATAGTACTCTTGCGGGATTTGAACTCGGGTCACCTCCGACTGCAACAAAAATCTACGCGCCCCGCGCTTTACGCCTCACGGCTACTTTGTACTCATGTCAGCAATGATACAAAACTTATATATAAACCGCGGGCCCCTTCGGGGCTTGGGTTTAATTGTTTTAGGGAGGATATTAACGACTTTACCTCCGAGGATGTAATTAGCAATACAATATTGCTGTTATCGTGCGGAGATTTTGGCATTTTTTAATAAAGTTATCGGGTTAGGAAAACCTATGTTATTGTTGAGCCGTCTGCTCACCGCCGTCGTCGGCGGTGGCGGGGAAGAGCCGACCAATCAGAGCGCGAGCCTTGGAGCATGCTTTCTCTCTCGCACTCCAGGGTTGGGAAAAAAAAGATTTCAATATGGCGGACCGTGCCTCCCGCCCCTCTCACCCCTCCCCGCTGCCGACAAGCTGAGAGGCGCGCGCGAAACGGTCTGCTTTACGATTTATCGACACTCAGGAGGTTGCAAATGCAAGTAGATTCTGGGTTAGAGCTGATGATACGTGATAATATGCTTTTGCTTTTGCATCAAACCTTTACAAATTTCAAAGCAAAATTTCCGCGTGCGGGGGTTTCACTGCAGTTTACTGCAGCGTGGTGAGGGTTAATGTGTCTCATTGGCTTTTTATCGAGCTTTTTAAATGAGAATTGATAATTGACGAGAATTTTGGAATTTTGGGAGGAAAGAAGATAATGGGATTTTTTTATAAAAGAACCGATGTCTTTGAACAGCTAGGTATACAGGTATGCTTTATTTTCCAACGAGAAAGGATCGGAAAAAATTTTGATGGCCAAAAAAAAATTTGTTGCGAGCTTTGTTACCTTCTTCCGATATTACATTCCAGTTTTTGACATTCAAAAATGAATGAGGACATATTTGTGCCTATTGAGGGGGTTTCAAACTAAATTAGCAACAATCAAAACCCAAGCCCCCCACGGGGGGCTGATGAACATATGTAACATTTAGTACACATGTAAGCATTACATCCGTGGTCTAGCGGTAACGGCCTAGCCCATAACCCGCGAGGTCTAGGTTCAATCCCCACCCGATCCGATATTTTTTTATTTTATTTTATTTTTATTTATTTATTTTTTTTTTTTTTCGTATCTTTTGAGAATATATACACCTCATTTTTCACACGTTGTTACACATTCATTATTATCGATAGAAATAATGTACTTTCAGTGCATTTACCTGTATAAATGACACTGGACCACACAATTCTTTCTCATTTATTTATTGACGTAGATATCGAAACCGTGCTCAGTTCTGCTCCTCTGCGTCAAGAATTTCTTTTTTCAATCACAAAAAACTGATTTCGTACAAAATACTGATTTTTGGATTTTTATCCAATTTCCGAAGGTGATGATTGCTCAGCGAGGCAGTACCATTTGGTCAAAATGCATCTCAAGATATGTTTCCCTATCATTTTTGACCCGCTCAACACGACCCAGGTGGTTATAGAACCCCACAATGAAATCGTGAAGTTATTAGTCTAATTAGTCCACCTAGTATTTGGCAAAAAAGGCAATTCTGCACTGAATTTCCAAAGAATCATAGAACGAGCTAGGATGGACCGAATTAAACGATCAAGATCGCACTTTCTTCGTTTTGTTATGAACTTTGAGGAAAACATTTTTTTGGTACCCGTAAAAAGTCTGATTTGATGCCACGAATATTTTTTTGAACACCTGTTCTTGCAACAAGTTTTGCTGTGTTGAAATCACGAGCAGAAAAATTCCTCTTCGCACGGGGTATCCCAACATGGTTGTCGGACGCAAAATGACCCCTGAACACGGTCCCGTCGTCAGTTTTGAGGTACCAAATCAGGATTTTTGTAGAGGTCAAAAATCCCCGAAAAAATAGGTTTCTTTGCTATAGCACAGAATCCTGATGTAGTAACTCAAAACTAACGACGGGACCGTATTCAGCGGGTCAAAGGACCTAGGAAAATATATATTGATATACATTCTGACCAAATGGTACCCCCTCGCTAAATAATCATCAACTTTGGAAATTGAGAGAAAAATCTCAAAACGACTGTCCTTTGAAAAATCAGTTTTTCGGCACTCAAAGAAATCCTGACGTGTAGGAGCAAAATTGAGCATGGAGTCGGTCTCTACGTAAGAAAAAAAAACATGAGAAAATCATCTTCTCCTAAGATAGAGACAATCCAGACCTAACGTTCTGTTATCTAATGTATTTGGAGTACCATGCACCACTCTTACTGGTGGCGTCGAGGTGATCGATATAGTAAATTCGCTCAAATCTTTTCTCAAAATGCAATATTAAACCAACTATTCTTCATAGGTTTCGTGGACATTCTGCCCAGATTAGGCCCAGAGCCATGCATCTCTTTCTTGTCATGGGATTATCACTGAAAATCAGAAATGTTTCATAAATAACAAGAGCGCATCCCGAATCCACTTTAGAGGACTTTGTCACGGACGAAGTTCAAGGAAAAATGTCAAACAATACGACCCTAGTGCGAGAAGAGGCCCAGAATTCAAAATCTGAGTGCTGCATGAACATTTTTAGCCGAAAATTAGCCTTACTGTAAAGAATTGGTTGAAGTTTGAACCAACATTCCAACCAGCTGGTTGAATTTTCAACCAAGTGATTATATTCCGTGAGGGATGGATGTTTGTATGGATGGGAGGATGGATGAATGAGTAAATGGCTGGGATCGATGGGTGAGTGGGTTGATCAACGGGTGAGATGGATGAGTGTTTGGATAGATGAGTGTTTGGATACATAGATGAATGGGTGGGAGAATGGATATATAGTCGGCTAGGTATACTGTGAATTTGAAACTGTGAAAATTCACAAATTGAATTTGCAGAAATTATTTCTATAGCTGTAATTTCTGCAGATAAGTATGTAACTTCAACAGATGAATATTCAACTCCAACAGATGAATTCGTCTAGATCTTAGACTTGGCAATATTCACATTTGAATCTGTAAATTCTACGAATCCAATATGTGGACTATAATTTGCCATAGAGAATGCCCTGACGCACGTGTGGATGTGTAAGGGATAACGGACAAGTAGAAGAATTTTCTGGATGCATTTGCTTTGCCACGGAAAAAAATAGTTCGTTGGATTCACAAATAACAAGAATAAAAGGTTTTGTTAGATTCACAAACCAAACCGATCCCGGACAACAAACTAACTTTTGTTAGATTCACAAACTAACATTTGTTAGATTCACAAACAAATCCGGTCTCGCTCTGATTCCAACAAACTGACTGTTTGTTGAGACTCATCAGTTCAACAAATGTATAGTTTGGGAAATTAGAGTGATGGGAATGATATATCCTTGAATAATATTGTATTACTAGGTGGCAAAGAAATGAGCATTTTCATAGTTTTACCAGTGGTGTGAGAGCTAGACTCTCCAGTATAATGAGCCATGAAGGTTTTTGGGGCCGAATTGTAAAAATGCTTGCGCAATGCTAGCCCAGTCCCATTCTCTAGACGATGAGCGATATTCAGGAACATGAATGCCACTTTATGAGACACTGTGTGTCATTTGAATTATCTGCGAGCTCAGATCCTTCTGCACTGAAAGAAAAAACTGCATAGCTTAATTTGTGCGACAAGTATCATCTCGTATGGAGGTCATACATTTGTCGGGCGCGGCATCACAGCTGATCTTCTGCTGTGTAGGGTAGAACTAATTATGATAACGTAGAAATCTAAAACATTTGTTGGACTAACAAAACATCCATTTGTGATATCCACAAATTCATTTGTGAATATAACAAATACGAAAGCCAACAAACGGGCGTTTGTGATTCCAACAAATTAATTTTTTCCGTGTGCCTCCTCTTGCAGATGCTTCGAACAACAGTTTGAAGTTACGGAGAGTCGAGAAATTTCATCTCACTTGAGATCAACAAACAATAATGAATTTGAAAGTCTAATCTTTCCAATAAAGTTCCCGGATCTGAAGAAATTCTTCCCACAAAACTGTGGGTTTTGATGACATGCTTAGGCAAATTACTTCCTCTCAAAATATGGTAGAGGATGCAAGTTAATTTTTCCCAATGAAAATAGTTTGCAATGCTTTCATAATAATTTGTTGTTAATAATTTCTGGTAAATTGTTATAGCTCAGCACTACCCAAAACACGTTGCGTAAGTCAAATCGAATACAAATCTCCATTTTTCATGCACGAGAAAACAAAACGCCACGAAATCCGCTGCACGGAATAGTACTGGTATCTCAAGAGAGCCGTGGCCATACCTACAAAATTCTAACCCGACGATCTACGAATCAATCCCATGACGGACGAAATCAATTTTCGGAAAAGGATTTTCAAATTATTAATTGAATCCTAGGATTCTACAGTACCACTTGAACCGGTTAAAACTCTTTCTAGATCAGCAACTTGCCATCTTATCAACTTAGAAAGCTGTCAGTTAACAGTTTGAATTTGTAAAATTCACAGATTTAATCTGCAGATTCAACAAATGAACTGCATCCGAGAATTAACAGATTGAGTCTGTTTCAGGGAACATTTGACTATATATTGCTTTCTCCAAAGAGAAGGCTTTATTTTCGGTCCAGCAAATTCTTGACCAACTTTTCCACTCAATCCAATATTTTCTTTAACAAAGTTTCTCTTATAACAAAAATGCTTTAACCATCTTGTTCCTCTCGCAAAAATTTAACGATTGTTAGTAACTCTTTTTCTCCTCAAATCCTCCAGAACCTTCGAAGGACTCGTCTCTCCGTCCCTTTGCCTGTGTGTGTGTGTGGGGATGTATGTTGTCTTTTTTGCCCCATGCTTTCTCTCCTACACTCCACTTTATTGATTTTCGCTTTCTTATCAATTGTGTAGAATCACTCAAAGATGAGACCAGGGCTTTGGCTGCTCTCCTCTCCCAATCGAAATTGATTTAGAGGTTTCTTGAGGTAAAATCGCTAAAATTGTTTACTTTCATAGTAAAATATCTCTTTCTAAAATGATCTTTCTTAACTTGGGTTACCTAGGCTATGGTTTTTTTGGCTTAATCTATTGATTGTTTAATACCGAAATTTCGCTTTATCTCCATAAACCTATATTTTTACAAAAAACTAAAATTTTCAAGAAAACTCCATTTTGAGCATATTGGGACCAATTGTATCAAAATTCCCTTATAACCAAGTTACAGACTTTGCTGGAAAAATCTCAGTCTAGATAGCCCAAATCTGCCTAACTAGCTTCCTCAAAGAAATAACTCAAAATATACAAAAATATTTTTTTTCAATATTCATACTTTCCTCATATCTCCCCCACAAACTAAACCATTCAAATTTTGATAAACTAGGTTGATACTTTTTCCTCATTCTGAATCGATTGGTTGATACCAAATTTTTCCAAAATTCGTTTCAACACAGTCAGAATTC
Source organism: Eretmocerus hayati (assembly GCA_029851415.1). Taxonomy (NCBI): domain Eukaryota; kingdom Metazoa; phylum Arthropoda; class Insecta; order Hymenoptera; family Aphelinidae; genus Eretmocerus; species Eretmocerus hayati. The sequence continues at coordinate 51,139,570 of CM056741.1, read as the reverse complement.
AATTTATTCTCGAAAAATCCAAAAATTTTCCAAACACTCCATTTTTATCATCTTTATACCAACTGTATTAAAATTTCGCCTCAACCAGACTATATATCTAGCACAAAAAACCCTAGAGTAAGTGATTTGAATTCCTCTGAAAGGGGATCTTGTAAAAATAACTCAAAACATGATGAAGAAATTTCAACTAAAATTCATTTTGTCTTAGATCTCTCTACAACTAATCTATCCACCTTTTAATAAACTAGAGAGATGCTTTTCCAGTATTCTACACCAATTGGTTGAAACTGAATTTGATTCAACTACGCTTGAACCCGATTAAAATCCAATTTTCCTTCCAAAAATCAAAATTTCCTCAAAGCACTCCATTTTTATCTATAAACCAACTGTATCAAAACTCCGCCTCAACCAAACGATTGTTTTAGTATGTTACTATGGGTATAATATGAGGTGAGAATAAAATGGATTGGACCACAGGGGGAATAAACTATTTGGTGGGAATTTCAATCATGATTTTGGAATTTATTCAGTTTTCCAAATCTATCATTAGTTTGAGTGATCATCTGAAACTATTGATCGCTAAGAGGAAGCATTGTGCTAATCTCTTTTAGCAGCGTATTTTTTCCAGATTGTGACTTACACTGCATCCATCGACCCATCATCCATCCATCAACCCCCCGACCCCGCCCCACGACCACAAGCCATTATATTCCACCCCTCTCACGTATTAGGCAACCAGATATGCGGACAACCGGACGGATAGATTGTGGCTGGGCATCCAATTATCATGATAGTTATCATTGGCTGATTATTCAACCAAACTGGGTGATTTTTCAACCGGACCGGCTTTCATTCAGCCAGGTGGTTGAAGTTTTTGCGATAAATTTTATACAGTGTATCTATTTTATCTAATAACGTAAAGAGTAACATTTATAGAACTTTCCAAGATCTCCGTAGAACGTGCCTCGACATTTTCCTGAATGATGTGTTCTTTCCGGATTATGAAAAATTTTGTTTTGCTCCTACACGTCAGGATTTCTTTGAGTGCCGAAAAACTGATTTTCCAAAGGACAATCGTTTTGAGATTTTTCTCTCAATTTTCAAAGTTGGTGATTATTTAGCGAGGGGGTACCATTTGGTCAGAATGTATATCAATATATATTTTCCTACGTCCTTTGATCCGCTGAATACGATCCCGTCGTTAGTTTTGAGTTACTACATCAGGATTCTTTGCTACAGCCAAGAAACCTATTTTTTCGGGGATTTTTGACCTCGACCAAAATCCTGATTTGGTACCTCAAAACTGACGACGGGACCGTGTTCAGGGGTCATTTTGCGTCCGACAACCATGTTGGGATATCCCGTGCGAAGAGGAATTTCTCTGCTCGTGATTTCAACACAGCAAAACTTGTTGCAAGAACAGGTGTTCAAAAAAATATTCGTGGCATCAAATCACACTTTTTACGGGTACCGAAAAAATGTTTTCCTCAAAGTTCATAACAAAACGAAGAAAGTGCGATCTTGATCGTTTAATTCGGTCCATCCTAGCTCGTTCTATGATTCTTTGGAAATTCAGTGCAGAATTGCCTTTTTTGCCAAATACTAGGTGGACTAATTAGACTAATAACTTCACGATTTCATTGTAGGGTTCCATAACCACCTGGGTCGTGTCTAGCGGGTCAAAAATGATAGGAAATCATATCTTGAGATGCATTTTGACCAAATGGTACTCCCTCGCTGAGTAATCAGCACCTTCGGAAATTGGAAAAAAATCCAAAAATCAGTATTTTGTACGAAATCAGTTTTTTGTGATTAAAGAAAGAAAATCTTGACGCATAGGAGCAAAACTGAGCACGGTTTCGATATCTACGTCAATAAATAAATGAGAAAGAATTGTGTGGTCCAGTGTCATTTATACAGGTAAATGCACTGAGAGTACATTATTTCTATTGATAATAATGAATGTGTAACAACGTGTAAAAAATGAGGTGTATATATTCTCAAAAGATACGAAAAAAAAAAAATAAATAAATAAGAATAAAATAAAATAAAAAAATATCGGATCGGGTGGGGATCGAACCTAGACCTCCCGGGTTATGGGCTAGGCCGTTACCGCTAGACCACGGATGTAATGCTCACATATGTACTAAATGTTACATATGTTCATCAGCCCCCCGTGGGGGGCTTGGGTTTTGATTGTTGCTAATTTAGTTTGAAACCCCCTCAATAGGCACAAATATGTCCTCATTCATTTTTGAATGTCAAAAACTGGAATGTAATATCGGAAGAAGGTAACAAAGCTCGCAACAAAGTTTTTGTTGGCCATCAAAATTTTTTCCGATCCTTTCTCGTTGGAAAATAAAGCATACCTGTATACCTAGCTGTTCAAAGACATCGGTTTTTTTATAAAAAAATCCCATTATCTTCTTTCCTCCCAAAATTCCAAAATTCTCGTCAATCATCAATTCTCATATAAAAAGCTCGATAAAAAGCCAATGAGACACATTAACCCTCACCACGCTGCAGTAAACAGCAGTGAAACCCCCGCACGCGGAAATTTTGCTTTGAAATTTGTAAAGGTTTGATGCAAAAGCAAAAGCATATTATCACGTATGATCAGCTCTAACCCAGAATCTACTTGCATTTGCAACCTCCTGAGTGTCGATAAATCGTAAAGCAGACCGTTTCGCGCGCGCCTCTCAGCTTATCGGCAGCGGGGAGGGGTGAGAGGGGCGGGAGGCACGGTCCGCCATATTGAAATCTTTTTTTTCCCAACCCTGACTCACGGGTCTCGGCATCAACGCAAAGTATACGGGACCAGCAGTCTATGCTTCTATGTCTATGCTGGTGATTGTCGGATTGTTGTTGATGACATAACCTCGGACGTCAGTCATCCAATATTATTATGTGATCTTTCGGTGCTGAGAGTTGAAAACTTCTTTCCACGCCGCTTCGATAGGGCCCCAGCTATTGGTTGCATGTGAAAAAACCCGGAGCCCTATTCAGACCCACGAACAGTCTGCGTACTGCGTCCGCTCGCTGCGTCGCGTAGCGAATTGCGAGAGAAGTGATCAGTCCGTGCGTACCAATTCCTAAGGCTCTCGCTACAATGAAAAGTTGTTTTAGTCGATGGACGCACGGAAATAATATCATTCTCGAGAAGTATTGCCGTATCTCTTGATATGTTGAAGGTTGTAAACAGTAGATATGAATGTGATTGTGGGTGATAGGAAATCTAATGATAAGTGAAAATCTGAAATGAAAACGAGAACACCAATAACGTATCCAAGTCAAAGGATGGTTATGACGACATTGACAAGGGTGCCTGAGGTTTTCTCGTTAAAAATGGTCGAAATAGTATATTTTGCACCGAGTTTATGAGGTTGTAGGAAACCTCATATGCGAGGCGCGAGAGTCATTTTTCGCAATTTTGTAGTCACCCAAACCTCGAAAAATTGCGAAAAATTATATTTATGAAAAACAGACTACGCCATCGTTTCTATATCAAAAAAATGCCTATATATATGGTCTAAATAATTGCTCGAAAGCGGAAAACCTAGTGAACGAGGCACGAATTCGATCTTTTGCATTTTGTAAGCAAGTAAACATTGGGAACATGCAAAAAATATATTTTCAGCTTTTCGTAACGTATTCACGCGTCACATTCTTGGATTTCCATTAAGGTACGGGAAAAACGGCAAAAATGACACAAAACTACGGTTTTAGCTACTTTGATGGCTCTCACACTCTTACTCGCACGATTTGAAAAATAATCAAGAAAAAGTTGGAATTTTCTATTATTAAATTTGTTGCAAACAGGAATTAACAAGAGAGTCTTTGTGGAATTGCTCCATCTTTATTTCATACGCATCCAAATGAAAGCTGACACAGTAATAACATTTTCTTTTCAAAATTCTTGCGACTACATCACCTGTTTGTGGCTGAAGAATATTTACAGAGATAAATGCTATCTCTAGTTTTTTGAAAAAAATTAGCATACACTTTTTACATTTGAACTAATACCGTTTAAAAGTCAATTGGCCGAGATAGTCATAGAAATCGATGCATAATACAGTACGATTCAGTTTTGACAATTACACAAATAAACACTGTAAAAAAATTTTCGAAAAACTTCAACCAGATTGTCGAGTTTTCCATTCAACCAGCTGGTTGAAGTTTTTCGAAAATTTTTTTATAGCACTGCGTGACCTAAACCCGCGTTTATTAAACGCATTTGCGGGACTTAACTGGCCTATTATTCAACTGTGAAATAACGCGTTCGCTCACTTCACGCGGTTGCGAAACATAACAAATCGGTTTATTTCACTACGAAATAATGAGGGTATCTTTGGTAAACTCGTGAATTTCGTATGCAGTCATCGAAATTGTGAGAAAAATTATTAAATACCTCTGATTGACCGTGTCTGAAGCAGTGCACCCACATCAATAACTCCAGAAAGCAAGGAAATTAGTTGAGATTTTACACACTATTTTCCATGGTTATAGATCATCAGCAACATAAACATAAACATCAACACGCGGTTGAGTTTTGCACATGTGTACGTGCTAACCTTGCTGTTCATGCCATTCTTAAATTGACTCGCGCAACAAAATCTTTGGCCATGCTACATCGTTATTTCGATTCGATACGTCCTCGTAAAGAAATGACAATGAATAACAAGATTACAGACTTATACAGTATGATGGGAGAATGTATTTGATTATTTTTAATAATCAACATCTGATTATTATTTGAATAGATTAGATGCGGATTTATCATCTTTGCGGTAAAGATGTTACTACACAGTTATCAATTCCAAGACAACCGTTATGAACAGTTCAAATGACAAGATACTAATTTTTCAAGAACCTATGAGTTACAAGTGTAAATTTGAAAATTGCTTTTCGAATTAAGTCTGTAAGAGAAAATTCTAACCGAGATTAGAGTTGCACAATCATTGTATGATTATGGTAATTAACGATGATGCTCATTATGACTTATTATTAGTGTATGAGGGGTTGTGTTATCCATACGAGCAACGTCTTTATCATCACTCGATGAGTTTACTCGCAGGTTTGTGATATCTATTCTAAAGGACCAGATTCTTAACTTTTTTTCAGCCGGGGGGGCGGCAGCCCCCCCGGCTGCTGCCCCCCCCGAACCCCCCCGTTTGCCCCGCCCTAGCCGCCCACCTCCACCCTCGCGCAAGCGCTCGGGTGTGTTATAACCCACAGACCACAGAAAGGGCGGGTTTATGTCAATCGATGCTATAAAGTAGTGTACGATACACGGAACCCAAGAGCCTTGGTTATTACACGGCGTGTTTGGCACCCTCGCGCAAGCGCTCGGGCGCCAATTTCACGCCGTGTAATAATAAGGCTCTTAGGTCCCTTGTATCGTAAATAACTATTACAGTGTTTATTTATGTAATTGTCAAAACTGAATCGTACTGTATTATGCATCGATTTCTATGAATATCTTGACCAATTGTCTCTTAAACGGTATTAGTTCAAATGTAAAAAGTGTATGCTAATTTTTTTCGAAAAACTAGAGATAGCATTTATCTCTTCAAATATTCTTCAGTTACAAACAGGTGACGTAGTCGCAAGAATTTTGAAAAGAAAATGTTATTACTGTGTCAGCTTTCATTTGGATGCGTATGAAATAAAGATGGAGCAATTTCACAAAGACTCTTTTGTTAATTCCTGTTTGCAACAAATTTAATAATAGAAAATTCCAACCATTTCTTGATTATTTTTCAGATCGTGCGAGTAAGAGTGTGAGAGCTTTCAAAGTAGCTAAAACCGTAGTTTTGTGTCATTTTTGCCGTTTTTCCCGTACCTTATTGAAAATCCAAGAATGTGGCGCGTGAATACGTTACGAAAAGCTGCAAATATATTCTTTGCATTTTCCCAATGTTTACTTGCTTACAAAATGCAAAAGATAGAATTCGTGCCTCGTTCACTAGGTTTTCCGCTTTCGAGCAATTATTTAGACCTTATATATAGGCATTTTTTTGATATAGAAACGGTGGCGTAGTCTGTTTTTCATAAATATAATTTTTCGCAATCTTTCGAGGTTCGGGTGACTACAAAATTGCGAAAAATGACTTTCGCGCCCCGCATACGAGGTTTCCTACAACCTCATGAACTCGGTGCAAAATATACTATTTCGACCATTTTTAACAAGAAAACCTTATGCACCCTTGTCAATGTCGTCATAACCATCCTTTGACTTGGATACGTTATTGGTGTTCTCATTTTCATTTCAGATTTTCACCTATCATTAGATTTCCTATCACCCACAATCACATTCATATCTACTGTTTACAACCTTCAACATATCAAAAGATACGGCAATACTTCTCGAGGATGATATTATTCCCGTGCGTCCATCGACTAAAACAACTTTTCATTGTAGCGAGAGCCTCAGGAATGTTGGTACGCACGGACTGATCACTTCTCTCGCAATTCGCTACGCGACGCAGCGAGCGGACGCAGTACGCAGACTGTTCGTGGGTCTGAATAGGGCTCCCGTGACCAGGGACAAGACGTCTCCTGTTCCCGTACGCGAATCCAAAAGGCACTTTTCGCGTGCGTAAAAATCAGTGACATGTACGAGTGAACCTTCAGATGTGTGCGCAATAAAAGATCTGAGAAAAGATGGAACTCATCTCCGGTTTGCGCACGTGAGAGGTAAATGGCCAGCTCCACTTCTGCTGTTGCACTTGTTATCACCCAACCTGGCGAGAATAAGTCATGCACATATGTTTTTACCGGATTCCCATAAATTTGGGCGGTTCTCGCCAGTAAGACCCGTCGCACACAGAGAAGGATGATACTTTCGTGTGTGATTAGTCAAATCGGCGGAGCCCGCAAAAATTTTTCGGAACTGAAGGGGACTGATTCAGATAATCAATCAATCAAATCCAGCCGAAGAGTGGAGCAACCGTGTCTTCATTGGTACTACTCAACCAGAATCCGAAATCCATTCAAATTGCATGGGTAGAGAGGATTGTTGTAGTGGAGTGTATTATTGGGGGGCCTCGAAACCTGAGTTAGTTGTAGTAGATGGACAAAGCAATCTATGAACGCTCTTTTTCCACCCTCTTCGCATATTCTCGATGTAGTTTCTACTTGTACCAGAATCGGGGCTGCTATCTCAGGATTTCCACACACATCAGGGGTAGTCTCACACAAGATACAGAAACATGCTCCACGGCATCCAGAAGGACCTCGAAAAACCTATCGATATCGATCTTGTGGAGTTAATGTTGAGTTTATGGACGCCTTTGATGAGGAAGAAGTCGAAAAACAGAAAAAACTCAATTTCTCTAAAACTAATTTTTATGAAAATCTGAATATCCATAATATGATGTGGGTTTGTGTGTTCTTTCAAAAACCGCTGAAAAGAAGAGTGATCCACGGAACGCTTCCCTCTTTCCTGCTGGTGATTTGAAAATTGAAAATCGTGCAAATCTCCCTCTGCCATTCTTATTCATTCAACGACCCTCAATTTCTTCCACACGGTGATCTTGAACCAATTTATCTCAAAACCGGAGACCCTCTAACGATTTTCATTCTGAATGGTAGTTCATGGTGTCAAAAACAACATCTCATTGAATAAAAATCACCCACGTAGGGTTTTTGAAAAAATCAGATTTTCGAATGTTCGAATCACTTATCTCTAATAATGGTCAAAACAAGTTCGGGAACATTCACTGAGCCATCATTTCTCGTGAATTCTCGGATGTAAGAGTCAAAGCCCATGATTCTCCCAAATGTCAGCATTTCTTCTGAAACGCTTAAAATGGTTGGTCTCGAGAACAGCGTCTTTCGCGCCCCTTGCAATGATGTCAAACTTATCAACTGGACGAGAATCTCTCTCTTGATTGAAGAAATTCTGTCTCGACGATTTGTTACGGGCGCAAGCTACACAGGCGCCCGCACTTCAAGTGTATCGCATATAAGGACCGCCGCTTGGTGCGGACGGACTAGCTCAGTCAACAGCGTGTCAGTCTCTTGATCAAGAGGTCACCGGATCGTTTCCCGGCGGCCGCACTTTTTATTCAGTGCATGAAGGAGAATAAAATCATAACAGATTTTCCCAACAAATTTGGACCAGCTGATCACGAGGCTGGTAGTTTAGAGGGGCTAGGATGTGATCGGAACTAGTGACGAGCTGATCTTCTGAGTTGTCATCATCGAGATTCTACCGCTTTTGCACTGAACCTGGAAATACTCACGGAATATGGATAGCATTCATATTTCGAGCCTACGAGGAGTGAGGACACCATCCTATAAGAACGAGAAGAGCCAATTCCCGTAGTTGTAGCAGGACGTTGAGCTAACAATTAAAAAAATCGTTCCTTTACGAATACACTTAAGGTCACCAATTGCATAAAACGTAATTTCTCGACTCATTTGCTTATGGACTATAGACCAAAAGCAAATGAGTCGATCCAGTATACTGCAAATAAGCTTCTGCACTCATGTGTGAGATGGAGAAAATATACTCTCAAAAATCAAATGTGATGAATTTGGCCCATACTGTGAGCATCCCAAAATTCACAGCATCATCAGTGAAATTTTGCTGGTAGCAACTCCAAAAATCACTTAGTCACTCGTTTTGGACGCATCCTAGCCCTCTTAAACGACTCGTATTTAACAACTCAGAATACGTTGGAAATACTGTCGACAAAAATTATCGTCTCATAAGAAGAGACCTTTTTGTCCAGTTTATCACTTAGACATCATAGTAGGGAACGCAAAAGACTCTCAAAAAGAATCAGTTCTCAGCTTGTTAGTAAAAATTGTGACATTTGGGAGAAAAACGGACTGCTTATTTGGCTCCCATGCCTAAGAGTACATGGAGATATGATACTTTACTGAATAATCTGCCCGATCAAAATACTTCCCTGACCAGTATCGGCGATGAATGAATCAAAAATTTAAGAATGTGATTTCTTTCAAGAACCCTACAGGATCGATTTTAGTTCCAATCGGATGTTGTTCTCGACACCAAAAACTACTATCTGAAACAGAAGTTAGCAAAAAGGGTCTTTAGGTTCACTTGAAGTTGGTTCAGGATCAACGTGTCCATCGACATCTATCATCAAATTAAACGGTGCATTCATGAAACAATTACAAAAGAAGTTTACAATACTCGGGGCTGAAAATTAACTGAGTGCATGGCTATATGATTGTCTGGAACCCCTGAAAGATTTTCAGTCGGAACGTCTTCGAGATGTGAAGGAGAAATCATAAGTTAAGAATCAGAATGAACAAAACTCAAATAAAAAAACTCCGAGGGTCATAACAAATTGGTGGTTATGGCCCAAAAAAGACTGGGGTCATCGGGCGAGGAGAGTGAACAATACCTCGAAATTTTAACAAGAATCGGCGGAAGTGGGCGCAAGTTTCCTCTTTGATATGGAAATAACGATAGATGGAAATCATTCTCTCGCAAAATGGGAATGTTGAGGCCAAGCAAAAGCTCTACCTTACCATCTGAGCAAAACATGGCTAAATTGAATTTTCCTAAAAAATTGTGCGATATATCAAAATTATAGATAGTTCAGGTTATAATTCGTGATTAGATCTACTGTTTGGTGGAAACTAGAAACCGATTGAAATTGTTGTTTTGCCAGGAGTCTGAGCACTGTAATTACGATAGTAAACCATGCATGACAGTGCTCAGACTCCTGGAGGACCAATCATCCCAATCAACTCCAGACTTTTAGCAAATGATAGATCTGACCCCCAAGTACAATTCTGAATGCCGTGGAGCACGTTTCTGTATCTTATGTGAGACCACCCCTGATGGGTGTGAAAATGCCGAGATAGCAGATTCGATTTTGGTACAAGTAGAACCTACACCGAGAATGTGTGAAGAGAGTGAAAATATAGCATTCATAGATTGCTTTGTCCATCTAGTTTAACTGCTCAGGTTTCGGGGCCCCCCTCAATACACTCTACTACCGCAATTTCCATACCTATGCAATTGGAACGGATTTCGGGTTTTTGTTGGATCGTGCCAATGAAGATACCATCATTCCACTCTTTGGCTAGATTGGATGGATTGATCATCTGAATCAGTTCCCTTCGGTTTCAAAAAATTTTTGCGGGCTCCACCGATTCGACTAATCGCACACGAAAATAGCATACTTCCCTGCGTACGACGGGTCACACCGGCGAGACCCGCCCAAATTTATGGGAATTCTGTAAGAAGATATATGCCTGATTCATTTTCACTAGGTTTGATAATAACGAGTGCACCGGCAGAAGTGGAGCTGATCATCTCAATGTCACGTACGCGAACCGGAGACAAGTTCCATCTTCTTCCAGATGTTTTGCTCACGCAAATGAGGGCTCACTTGTCCATATCATTGATTTTGGCGCAACCGAAAAGTGCTTTTTGGATTCACGTACAGGAACAGAAGATGTCTTGTCCCCGTTCACGGGTGCTCTCACGCGCAACCAATAGCCGCGATCTCGAGTCGCGGTGACTTGCGCGTAAGCGAAGGGAGAGTATCCTTCGCGTACGCGAAAATTTTTCGCTGCCAACTGCACCTGCGCCCGGTTTCTTGCGCACGTGGATGATGACTGTACCAATCGCAGAATCGTCCCTGTTTCGCGTAGACGAGTTTCGCGTGCGCGAATAAGAGACAGCTTGCAACCATCTCTAGATTTTGCGCACGCAAAATTGCTGTAGCACCCGTGAGGGAACTGGCTGCCCATCTCTCTTTGCGTACGCGAGGATTCGCGGGTGCGCGCCTGATGAAAGCCTGCGCATGCGCTAACCAAACAATTTTTGCGCACGCGAAGCGGCTGTGGCACCCGCGGGAGAACTGGATGCCCATCTCTTCTGGCGTACGCGAAAATTTGCAGGCGGGCGGCTGATGAAAGCTTTCGCGTACTCGAACCGGAAAATTTTCGCGTACGCGAAAGGAAAAAACTCTTCGCGTACGCGAATGTTTTCACCAGCCACCCGCCTGCGAAAAAGGGCCCTTTCGCGTGCGCGAAAAGGGCCTCACCGTTCGCGTACGTGACGCATCCTCCAAGGTCTTGAGAAATTGGCCCGTTTGTCGGCGCCCGAAACGGACGTTTCACGTACGCGAATTCGCGCACGCGAGTCCGGCCGTATAGACAAGCCGAAAAAGAATACAATGTCTCAGATAATTATCTTATTGCACATCATACGTTTCACAAAGTAAAATTACAGCTGGAATAAAAAAGAATAATTTCAATGAAATCATTCCGCAAAATCACTAAACTGGTCTCTTTCCTGTTTGCACAAGTAAAATATTTCCAGTTGACGATGCTGAGCGCGGTATCATGTAAAAATGAGACATCAGTATGACATCCACAGTTATCGTATCCTCAGTGAACCGAGACGATAAATGTGTCCTCAACTTTGTTTCCTCATATTTTAACATAATTGAAGGTGAAAATGGCTCCAATCACGACTAGCTGGATTATAGACGGACTTGTTTTGATCTCTGTGAGTTTGGCAGCGATGTACTTCTATCTGACAAGAAACCACGGATATTGGAAAAAATTAGGGGTCAAGGAACTGCATCCAACATTCTTTTTGGAAATTTTGCTTCTTGTATTTTTGCTAGACAGACTCCCGAGCAGTTTGTTAAAGATTTATATGCGAAAAGTGCCGGTGAAAAGATGTTTGGATTTTACATCTTTGACAAACCGTATTTGATGCTTCGTGATACAGATTTGATAAAGGACGTGTTTATAAAGGATTTTCATAACTTCTCAAATAAAATTGCGGCTGGGAATGATTATGACAAACTTGGCGATAAGAGTGTCTTCTTAACCAAGAATCCACCTTGGAAGCACATTAGGCCTAAACTGTCACCAATCTTTACTTCTGGAAAGCTAAAGAAGATGTTTCAGCTCATGCTAGAAATCTGTCATGATTTTGGAGAATACCTAGAAAATCTGGAAATAGATGGTAAAGTACTGATTTTATATCACAATATGAAATTTTAGGAAATATTCTCCGAGTTCTCACAGTAGATGTTTCGAGACCAGCATTTTCCAAAATAGTCAATCGCATGATTCGGTTTCATGAGTCCATTCAGGTGGGAGAGGAATCTCGTCGAGAATTTCGTAGCTCAAAACCAGATCATAACTGAGATTATTAATAATCGACAAGCCAATGCTAACATGTGCTCTCTACTCGACAGATAAAATTGGAAAACCGATTGAGGTCAAAGAAATGTTTGCCAAATTCACCACAGACTTAATTGGTACGACGGCGTTTGGTATGAAGTTTAATTCTCTACTCGACCCAAACGCCGAATTCCGTAAACGTGGGAAACAGATTTTTGAAACTAGCTATAGACGATATTTGGAGCTAATTGCCATCTTCCTCGCACCTCCCTTGAGGATATTTACCAAACCAACATTTTTCGAGAAAAACAACTCTAAATTCTTGAGTGATACATTCTGGAACGTTATAAATCATCGCATGACAACGGGAATAAAGCGAGCTGACTTCATTGACCTCCTGATTGACATCAAGAAAAGCCAAGATGACGACTTCTCCAACTCTTACAGTAATTCGATCTTATCTCCTTACCAAATATCCCAAAGATTAAACATTTTTTCTTGAAATATGATCCGAACAGGTAAATTCGAAGCAAACATTTTGTCTTCATCTTAGAATATATTCGATCGGGGTCTCTACCGTTTTAAAAACAGTGAATTTTATAATCGTTGTTTCACAAGAGACTTTAGAAGATTGCCATCTGCTGTGGAGAAAGTCTGATTAATCCTACATCAATAGCATAGACTCAATCGCCGGTAAATTGGGATAAATGTTATGCAATCCAACGTATTGTTTTTCTGATGATTCTGGCACGAGAGCCGCAGGAGGTCGTTTTTAGGTTTTTCTCTCTCCTTAGCGAGCAAAAATTTGTGAGAAAACTTAGTATTCAGAGACGAAGACAGTCATTGGTCTCTCCTGCCATCTATAACTTACAAGGGGAGGACCTGACCTTTGGATCGCCAATCCTTTCCAAATTTTTTTCACAGTTTTGTGTCACCTAGAATATGAAGAATCTAGAGTAACTCCGTCAAATGGGCCTTCTGTCCAGAGCTACAAGCAAAAATGTTAGCGTTGCCAGTATATCTATATATATATCACTTTTTAACATGGGCCCATGTGGGCAATGTTGATGTCATGGGCTGTAACTCTGAACAGGAGGTCATTTGACGGGGTTACTCTGGATTCTTCATATTCTAGGTAATACAAAACTGTGAAAAAATGTTGGACAAGATTGGTGATCCAAAGGTCTGGTCCTCCCCTTGTTAGTATTCTGAACATACATATGATATTAAACCAGACCACTGTAACACTGTTAATCTTCTCTCCAATCAAAATAGAGCGTGGTCTTGCATAAATCATTAGTCTCTTTTTCGGCACTTGCCATCCTTGACACTCTTCAAACAGCGGTAAGGCTTCATTAACCTCTGCTGATTGATGATATTTTTCTACGATGATCTTTCATTTCGCCTTGGTGGTGATTATCGACATATATCAGGATACCGCCAGATAATTTTTTCAAATTCAGTTAAGTTTCTTAACAATACTCGATATGTACCTACAAACTGTTCTTCTTATTATAGAATTAGATGACGATGATTTAGTCGCTCAAGCAGCAATATTCTTCTCTGGCGGTTTTGAGACATCAGCGACGACCTCATCATTCGTATTGTACGAAATTGCCAAGAATCAGGAGATTCAGACAAAGTTACGAAATGAAATCCTCAATGGTTTGGAAGAAACCAGTGGAAAGATCACGTACGAATTGGTAAGGTAACATTATCTCTAGGAGTTTTCTTTTAATTGACTGATAAATTATTCTGATCAAATGCCTTTCTCTAGCAAGGTTGGTGAGTCTGGGAGAAGTAAAGGCTAAATCGAAGCTTTTTCTATGAGTGATTTTTTGCATCGAATTCTGTTATGATATAAAGTACTCTAGTGGCTCAACGTTGACTTGTTCAGGTTGTGCACAACTATTAGAAAGTTTACATTCCATGAAATGAACAGTATGAATTGATTTTGATCTAGTATGATTTTTAACCGTGGGTGTACTCAAGCTGTTATGATTTATTGGTATAATTATGATTTCTAAAGCGGTACAACTCAATAATTTATATTTGATTGAATCTAGAATGAGCACCTCGTCCTCTCAGCCTATCGAATCGTCCACAGAAATTGAAGGGCTTGTGCTACTGGTAATACAATTTTTTGACTCATCATCTTTCTCTTCAACAGGTGACAAACATGCCATATGCAGATATGGTAATCCAAGAATCAATGAGGATATATCCAATACTTTCGTGGCTTGACCGAGTTGCCGAGAACGATTATACATTTTCAGGGACTGATATTACGATAAAAAAAGGGACCCCAGTAATTTTACCAACACGGGCTCTTCAAATGGACCCCGAACTTTTCCACGATCCAGAAATTTTTGATCCAGAGCGTTTCTCACCAGAAAATAAAGGTAGCATTGTACCAATGTCATATTTTCCGTTTGGCAAGGGACCCAGGAACTGCGTCGGTGAGTTCTGTCCTATGCAAAACATTTTCAATACGGATTTGAAACCCTCGATGCTCTAATAGTTCAATATTTTTTGATCTCATAGGTGGACGATTGGGAATGATTCAGATAAAACTTGCCTTGATTAAAGTATTATCCAAGTACGAAATATCTCATTGTAAAGACACAGTGGATCCAATAGTATTGGATAATTTTACCATCTTTACACTTGCTCGTGGTGATTTGTTTTTGAACTTGCGGAAAATTTCATCATGAGAATGTTACAAAAGATTTAGAGGATGATCACAGCACGTAATGTCATTATTAAAGTCTGTGTCTAGGTAATATTTGAGTCGGAAAATCATATTTGCACTCTGATTGCAATAACTTGTGAGCTGAAATGAATTAAATCCCATTCCCGCTCATGAGTGCTAATATACAAACAAAAGTGATGCCAGTTTTGGATTGATTGAATAGAATCCCTGCCTCGACTCAGAGTGATATTTTGCCCCAAAATTTTTTTGAATTCGTGGTGGAATACTAAATTAGTTTTTGCACCATGTTTGGTATGATTTGGTGCAATGGAAAGCTCGCATAAACCATGACAATGATGCCTCTTTTGGAAAATTATAGAGGAAAATATTTTTGAGGGCTCATTTGAAGAGTAAGCAACGATCAACGGCTCTTCATATACTTTGTGCTAAAAGTGCGCACTTCAGAGAATATTTTGTCACAAATTGGCGGATAGAAAGTATGAGTGTTTTTTGAAGTTTAGTCTTCGACTTTCGATGTTTTCAAGAATTGATCAATTTCAAAATGCTATAGCTCTCGTAAAAGTCATCACTATCCACTTGTACCAATGATAAAGGACACCGCAGAAAAAGCGAGGATTTCTGCCCTCGGTGGATTTTCATGAGAAATCAGAGACAGATAGATGAAAACACGCTGACTTCGATGACACCCTGGAAAAGTCGGACTTAATTCGCGTTTTGTAGCACGATTCATTAGAAAATCAGTATTCTCTTGGTTAGGTTGACTATCTATTTACACTGGCGAGAGAGTTGTGGAACACGAAAATCGATAACAGCACATCAAGATATCCGATCCGTGCTCTCGAATCGCAGAGTATTTGTATTGGGGGTTGTGCAGTTTTAAGAAAATCTTGATATTTTTATCACCTCTAGATCAGTTAAAACTAGCTCGTTTTTCTGTTCGAACAAATTGATGAATTCGGACTGCATCATCAATGTTATGACTAAATTCGAAAAAGTGTCACTCTAGAAAAAACTGCGTATCGTGCAGCATACGTGTAATGAGCACCTTCGGCTAACAATGAAAATACCACGAATAAATCGACACGGTACGCAGCATAACGATCATCTCGCGTGAAAAATTCATACTTGTCATGATTCAAAATACAACTGCCAATTGCTGGGGGCTGAACCTAATTCTCCGCTTGATGTCTGGTTTCAGACTCGTACTGTAGCGTAACTACCCAGCCCTCAATACGAATACTCTGCAACACTCAATTGATACTAAGGTAAGTGTACCCAACTTGCCTCTGCACCTAACTTGCCCCCATATGCCGATCTCAGGAATGGGCGCTCGTTGACCTTCCCGCAATTTTTTTTTACGTTTGTTATGTTGAAATATGAGAAAATACGTAGTTTTCATCGACCCCGGATCATTTCTGCGTTCTCCAGAAAATATAAAGTGAGTTTTCCATTTTTCGTGTTTGCACGGCTAAGAAATCACCGAGGAAATCGCGTTCACTAAAACCGGTGCCAACTTATTTTTATTCGACCAATCTTGACGTATGTACCTTAGCGCATTCGATTCCTTGCCTCAAGACCTTCGAAATCCGTTCTTCAGAGTTGCAAAACTTTGATTTGGAGCGATTTTATGTACAAAACACGGAGATGATTTGAGAATCAAGAATACCACCATCGGAGTGTACCCAACATGCCTCCATATGGTTATCTCAGAAAGGCGTGCAGTACGGCTTTTTTTACCACTCAGAACGTGTTTATCACGTCAAAATAGGTCGGAAACGATGTCTTGGGCCAGCTAAAAGCTATAAATGTCGCTGCACGGTGATCAAAACGGATCAAAGCGATCCCATTGATTTCATCGCCGATTTACATTGTTTTAAATGATGGGGGCAAGTTGGGTACACACTTTAGTGAACTCTCAAAAATCACCTTTTGGGAGAATTCGAACGGCTCGGCTCCATTCCATGCAAATTGGACGTATCTTAGCTCAATTTAAAGGTCTTGAGACAAGCTTTAAAATGAGCTAAAGTACGTTGAAAAATATGGGGATGGGCCAAAGTTATTAAGAAAATGGCTTAATGGGGGCAAGTTGGGTACACTTACCTTATAAATGATTCCTATTCTATGCAAAACCAAGAGTGCGGACCGGATGGCTTGATGTGCTATTATCGATTTTTTGCGTTCTACGACTCGCCAGTGTAAACACAGACAGTCAACCTAACCAAGTAAATACTGATTTTCTAACGAATCGTGCTACGAAATGCGAATTTAGTCCGACTTTTCCGCGGTGTCGTCGTAATTAGCGCGTTTTCATCTATCTGTTTCTGATTTCTTGTGAAAATCCACCGAGGGCAGAAATCTCCGCTTTTTCTGCGGTGTCCTTTGTTAGTCCTGACAGTAGAAGTCTACAAAGAGAAGAAGAATTCATCTTCTAGTTGGAGCTAGACCGTGTCAAAGATTCCCAATAAATCCCTGAGCTATAGCTTGCAAGCAAACATCCTCTGATAGCACCAGAAATCAAAAATCAGTATTATAGCCCACTGTATTCTGAAAAATACTTGCATCCACGAGGAAAAAAATCCCATATATGTCTTGAATAGTTGAGTTTAGTTAGAGCTATCTTTCTTCCAGAAATATCAGAATAGTACCGAGAGTTTTAGTGTGGACCCAAGGGCTTACAAAAACCTCTAAACATAGTGAATAGTACATTATGCAGCGATGCGGGGTTACGAGCGAAGTACATATACTATTTTTTGGCATCAGGGCGACTAAACGCCAATTTTCTGATTCGAGCCGGGAAGAAAAATGGCCGTTTAGTCGCACTATGCCAAAAAACAATTTTTCGAAATTTTCCGATGTTTGGGTGCCTACAAAATTGCGAAAAATAACTTTCGCGACTCGCTCATGAGGTTCCCCACTTCTGAGCGATCATTTCAACCCTCGCCTGCGGCTCGGGCGGAAAATCGATCGCTCAGAAGCAAGCTACAACCTCATGAACTCAGTGCGAAATATACTATTTCGACACGCTGTCGGAAAACTGTCTCTTCCACACTGATTTTCCACTTTCTCGCACAGTTTGTCGAGAAGTACAGTTCGATACACGAGTGTAAAACCGATTTTTCGTATCCTCGTGTCGATTCCGACCTTCGCTTACGGCTCAGGCCGGAAACCCATCATTCGGACGCGAAATAGTATTATACGCACCGATGGCGGAAAGTTCACATAGACTAGGCGAAACTACCGCCATCGTTTGCAATTTTGTAAGGTAATTTGGGATATTTTGGATCGAAAAGTATTCTTGTCATTTTTTTCTAAAAGCCATCATTTCCGAGCTACAAGCGTTTCAAAGTTGAAAAAACACTAATTTTGCGATTTTGAACGTTAAATAAAGGTAACAACAAAGCGAGAAATCGATGTTCTCAAGGTCGGGATCTATCCACTAGGGTGTCATCTACAGGTTCCAATAGCAAAAGTCCATGGTCCCGGCTCAGAACCTTCCGTTTTCCGGAAGTTTTCAAAGCACTGTTTCTACAGGCGCCAGTACAGCTATATACATCGCGGACCTATATATACAGTCAATCTCAGATCCATTCAAAACAGTGCATTGAAAAATTCCGGAAAACGGAAGGTTCTGAGCCGGGACCATGGACTTTTGCTATTGGAACCTGTAGAGGACACCCTAGTGAATAGATCCCGACCTTGAGAACATGGATTCCTCGCTTTGTTGTTACCTTTACTTAACGTTCAAAATCGCAAAATTCGCGTTTTTTCAACTTTGAAACGCTTATAGCTCGGAACTGATGGCTCCTAGAGAAAAATGACAAGAATACTTTTCGACCCAAAATATCCCAAAATACCTTATAACATTAGTTTCAGGGCGAAATAAGTGATTTTTCTCAATTGTTTAAACAATTTCGGTTTCAACAATGTTGCATCGGAATTCGGATTGGGTCCATACGTCTCTATGGTCAGGAGGATCTTCCGGAGAGGATCTCACAAAAAAATTCCACTCACCTATTTTTGCAAACGATGGCGGTAGTATCGCCTAGTCTAACACGAGGGTGGAAAGCTTTCGCCGAGTTGCGTATCGCATTTTTTATAATACTGACCGGAAAGTTGCGAACACGCAATTAACAAACCCCACACTGTAAAAAATTTTTCCGAAAAACTTCAACCAACTGATTGAATGGAAAATTCAACCAGTCTGGTTGAAAATTCAACCAGTTGGTTGAATATTCAACCAATGCGGGCTATCACAATCTGTCCGTGCGGTTCCTGCATATCAGGTTGCTTACACGTGAGGGGTATAGAATATGATGGGTGGTCATACGGGTGGATAAGGATGGATGGAGGGGTGGACTTATAGATGATGGGTCGATAGTCGATGGATGGATAGTTGATAAAGGCGATAAATGGATCGAGAAATGGATGGTGGATGGACGGATGGATGTATGAATGGAGTGATGGGTGATAGGTAGATAATGGACGGATGCATGATGGATGGATGGTCAATGGATATTTCATTGACCATCCATACATCCATCACGGAATATAATTGCTTGGTTGGAAATTCATTCAGTTGGTTGAATGAAAAATTCAACCAGTGTGGTTGAAAATTCAACCAGCTGGTTAAAATGTTGGTTGAAAATTCAACAAATTTTTTACAGTGCAGATATTTGCGAGTGAGCAACGCGCAAGAGCGAGGTAGGGTCGAGGGAAGTTTTAGACACATCATGGATATTACTTTGTCCAAACTTGAGTTAAGGTCATGGTATTATCTAAAGATCATTCTAATCTCACTTGCTCTGAGACTTATCTCGTGATTACCGATGTGCTAGCAGCGTTGAAATGAGTGCAGAAATCCCGCGATTGACGTATTGGTCGGACCAAGAAAGTACTGCTGTGATGACCCGTGCTAGTTGGTAATGGTGAGCCTTGTATATGCGGGAGCGCGGCAATGTTAGGCCACGTCCACAGACTACGACTTGACTGTATTTACAAAAGAATTGCACGGTTCACAGCTCGTGGATGAAATTCGATTTAAACACTTGAAAGTGTATGGAGGTTGGGTGGAGAACAGAACACTCACAAATCGGCACAAATTCCGATTTATTAACTGGTTTTCCTCAATACAATTAGATGATACTTCGATGATTAATCAGTGTTCAGCTGTCTTCGCACACTGCGTGCACGTAGGTAGATTCAGGAATTCAGCGTCGCCGGTGATGATGTAGTACTTGAGCTGGTAGAAATTCCAATGTTGGTGTTCGCAAGGTCGTTTGTTCGATGACTTCGTTCCGGATGGGACTCCTCCAGGAATCTGTCTGGTAGTTATTGGTGCCGCTTCAGCTGGATGAACGGGCGTAGCGTGGGAGTCCAGTGTGAAGATTGAAGTAGGCGTATGTCAGGAGTAACTCTATGCAGAGACTGGCCGAGAGAAACTTTAAGACACAAGTGAGGGAGAGCCACTCCGTGGCTCTCCTTATATAGGACCGGGTGGCTGGGGAATCCGATGCTCCCCACTCTTGATCCGGAAATACTTCGCATTCCTGGGCGGCGGCACATCTTAAGAGCTACTTGACATTCCACAGCTGCAATCTGAGCATCAAACGGGTGGGCCGCGCCATGGGTCTCATCCGCATTCCAAAAGCTGGGTGGTCGCCTGCAGCTGCTTCCGCATTCCAATCTCAAGTGGCCAAGCCACCCCATACAGCTGCATCCGCATTCCAACATCAAACGGCTGGGCCGCCCCATGAGTCCTATCCGCATTCCAAATTAGCTTCCGCATTCCAGTGGCTTCCGCATTCCAGTCTCACGGTGGCAGGGCCACCCCTCCTTGTTCACATCCGCATTCCAGTGTCTTCCGCATTCCAGTCTCACGGTGGCAGGGCCACCCCTCCTTGTTCACATCCGCATTCCAGTGTCTGTGTGGTCCAGGGACCTGCGTCCGCATTCCAATAGCTTCCGCAGTCCAGTGGCTTCTGCATTCCAGTACCTTCCGCATTCCAGTCTCACGGTGGCAGGGCCACCCCTCCTTGTTCACATCCGCATTCCAGTGTCTGTGTGGTCCAGGGACTTGCGTCCGCATTCCAATAGCTTCCGCAGTCCAGTGGCTTCTGCATTCCAGTACCTTCCGCATTCCAGTGCCTGGGTGGTCCAGGGACTTGCGTCCGCATTCCAATCCTGAAACCGAAGTTTGTCCTGCGATGCTCGCGACTTCGGTGCCGAAATCGCTCGCCTCGCCTTTGCATCATCATTTATTCTTAACAATTTCTCATCTTTCAACTCGTAATTTGCTCATTAGCGGAGTATACCTGGTGACGTACTCTGTGGACTGCCCCTGCCATCTCGGCGCGAGCGCTTTGCCGCGATTCGCGGTGGCTCCTCCAGAGCCACATCACACTGCGACGGCGCGGCGCGGTAAATCAGGCACCGCGTTCATAGAAGTTGAGTGTAACTATAGTCGAGGACGTGTGGGGGAGCGGAGCGGGGTCCGGGGGTGCAACCTCTGGTGGTGGTCCGTGGAGCAAAGCCCCCGGCGGGAGATGTGGGGGGCGGAGCCCTCCACTTGACAGAAAATTATGATATAAATGCAATACATCTGATGGGAGCTTTAACCGGAGTTTGGGCTTAACTTAGTTAGCTTAGTGGGCTTAGTCACAGATTTTTTCAAACACAAGACGATCGATCTGTTGGCAATATTAGTAATCCTCTGTGATCGATGCAGCCCTCCGTTTACAAAAATCCAAGTGATGGAGGATAGAAAAATTCTCATTAGCTTTTAACTGCATTCCACCGACGAAAACAAGAGGATTCTGAAGGTTCCTTCTTTTGATGAACAGCTTTCCAGCCATTGTAAGATACCGTATTGAGAACTGCCATTGGGTTAAGAAATTATCACTCATCATTGATGGAAAGATTTGCAAGGAATAAGTAAATGGAGTCCGAGATTCCTCCTACGAGAATATGGGCCAAAGCGACAAACAAATAAGAATTTCTATACAGTTGATTCAATAATATTTTTCGTTTTTGAAACACGAGCTCATTTCGAGACCAGAGAGAGTGCAATGGTTGTTATTAACTTCTTCGGTCAGTAATAATTTGTATTCCGTTGGAAAATGATACCGGAAACGGTAATGAACGACCAGGATGGCACGGGCGTGGGCGCTTCTTGCGTCTTTGTGGGCAACTGAGGCTTTTGGATTCGTCGAAAAAAGAAAACTGAAATTTCCTCCGCCTGTATACATTTACAGCACGATTTTCTTCGGATTTATCTTAGTTTTGCAAATTTTTGTGAATTCAGAAACGAGGTGTACAGCAGTACAACCGTGCGTAAAGCAATTGCTTTACGATCACTCATGCGTAAAGTACTGCTTTACGCACGGTCACTGTGCTTTACGCATCAACTTTACGGTCAAGTATTATGAAATACGTTTTTCGATCGACTGGGCGTAAAGTGAACATAAACTACCGTGCGTAAAGCAAGGCTTTACGCCCACCGTAAAGCAGTGCCTTACGCCCACTCGATCGAAAGAATTATTTCCACCCTGTATTAAAATGTACTATTTTAGTATTATTTCAACATAATTTTGAGCCCCTTGACTCCTCTGGTGACGGTCTTTCCCAGCTTGTTTCAGCATTATTTGACTTCATTCTTGAAATACATTTTTTTGAAAAATTATTCTATTTCCTGGTTTCTACCTAGGGACTCTGATTTCCTGAAATATATTCAACATTCTAAGATATATTCATCCGAAAGATGAATGATTCAAACAGCGTACTCTTCACTCCAAAAGAGCGCCAGTTACGGGTGCTCAATTTTTCAAGTATACTCGATCTTATGGCCCTCAGAATTGGGATGCCCACAATGCGTAAGGTGACATTTATATTTCGCTTCTCATCATCAGCTGTCGTTTTGTTTGGAATCGTTGTCACTGACATTTCGATTAACTACTTGGGACCGTATGTCGTTGAGATGTGTAGGTTGACGTGGAATCGAAAACAAGAATGGGGTTACATTACAACAATCCTTTCTCGGTCAAGATCACAAGAGTCAGCTCTCATCATTTTCATTCCCTGTCTTTGAAATCAGCCTATTGCAACAATTCGAGGAAAATTTAACGTCTTTGTAATATGGAGCAGAAGAATTTCTCATTCATTCTCAGAATAATTCAAAAAATTCCCATCAAAATCTGTCCTTCAAAGAAGAATCACTTTTTATCATTCGTTTGATGACTAAAATTAATATGTAAGTATAGGTACATGTTATGTAAATCATTTCTATATTTTTTGCCTACGGGCGAATAAAAGGATATTCTATTCTATTCTATTCTAAAATTAATTTAAATGAAGATGGAATTTAAAAATCTATTGAACTTTTCACATATCCTTCGCTCAAAACATGCATATCCAAATACCAGGGCACTTATCTCTAATCCCTGTTCCCTGATAACAATTGTGTTCTTTCAAATATGTATTCACTTATTCTATAATGATGTCTATTCGGGTGAGGAAGATGGATGAAATTGACTGGAACAATAACTTATATAGTAATCGATCATCCGACTACAAAACCCCTTAATTTCCAAATGGCATGCATCGCTTCTTGGTCAAATGTCATCTAATTGGCTAAGAATTTTCTCAAGGCCAAAAGTTTTCTGGTTTTCGATCGATGTAATGTGTTGGGTGGTATGCGGAAAGAGTTGAAACTTTTTCCTGCTGTGTGAGATTTAAGAATGCAAATTTGAAAAAATCTGCGAATCCAAATATTCTGCTAAAATGTGAGATGCGTTCTTGCTACTGCACCATTAACAAAAATCGAGGTAAGTTCTTGGTGTTTTGCAGATATCTCGAAGACCACTGCTCAATACCACGAATCTAACTTGATTTTCCACTTTGGCGATGATTCGAGACTCTGAAGAGATGTATTAAAATCTCTGAAAGTTTTGATTTTTGCTGTCACAGCTTAGTCAAATTGGTCGCCGCCTACTCCTTCAGGTCTGACCCATCACATTCTCTTCGTTTAGATGTCCTGAAAATTGTTGACGAGTTAGAGGTCGATTGTTGGATGAGTGCAGATACTAGAGTCAAACATGTGCGAAGAAAATACCTTTAAGTGAAGAAATTCACATGTCATAGGATCAGACTCTTGAGATTCGGCAAGCTCTCGTAACTGAAGCGTTTTTGAGCAAGTTCTGCAACTTGTTGGACTCATTTTTAATGATCCAAATTTATGGTTCATCTATTGGAGAGAGGTGGGGTGCTCCACTGTGCTCAAACGTGACATGTGTGAGATGGGATTGTCACAAATTTTTGGGGAAAAGCCCTTATGTCCTTTTAGATACTATAGCTTGTAGAGCGTAATCCAAAGACACTCCACAAGCATTTCAGCGTATCGCTCGAATAAAAATGAGAAATCTCAGCTATTATACACTGTAAAAAATGTTGAATGAAATTCACCATCTAGCTTAGTAAAAATACAACTCTGGGAGTGGTGAGTTTCATCCCATTTCTAGTAACTGTACAAACGCTTGTAAATTTACCAGTCTCAGAGGGGGTAATAGTTGGATACCAGTCTCAGACTGGTAAAATTTTCTGTAAAATTCCCTCGCTCAGGCTTGTAAAATTCAGCTCAACCGAGCATGCGCAGATCTAGAGTTTGGTCTGCTGGTCCCACGCACAACTAACCTAAAAAGCTCCTCCGCGGTCGAGTGTTTATGTCTCGAGCGATGAGTTTTCGACTCGCACGGGTTTTTCACCCTTTTCAAAATTATCGTGGATTAAGATGCTTCATTCCAAGACTCCATTTCATTAGAAAAAGCCCCCGAGTAGCCCGTACGCTTCAGTTGAACAAGGTTTCTTCAGGTCTGAAATTTACCGTCAGCCGGTAAATGAAATTTACAAGCCGCTTGTAAATTTACACGTCCCAGCGCGGTATCCAACTATTACCCTCTCTGAGACTTGTAATTTTACATAAAAATTTTTTACAGTGTATACCTGTTTGCTCCATCAACGAAGGAGTCAGAAAATGGAATACTACGGATAAAGATAGTCGTTATATCATGTAAAATTGCTTAGTTTCTTCGGGCGTTCACCCACTGCAGGTCGGATATCGACTTCGAAATACTGTGAACATGTTATGAATACCTTTGAGATATCATAATGTTTTCTCTCCACTCAAAGTCTGATGCGTTTTAGAACTACACCTGTTTGGATGAGGGCTGTGCAGCCCCTAATTTGCGAGAAATGCACCAACAAAAGATGGAACCATTAGCCAAGCTTTCAGTGTATTTCAACTTTGAGTTTTGGAACTATCTTTTATTTTCTCATCTCCTAATTTTAACAATTCTTGTACAATAAACCATCAATGAGGCTGGATAGAAGACCTATTCCCGTCATTACTTCAACTTTTGAAACTAAAAGCCAAACGTTTCAGAGACATCCTCATACAGATCCAGGCATTGAGCATTAGAAACCAATATTTCAGAAGCGAATGTATTTCAATCGCAGGATTTGTGAATTTTAGTTGATGAACCTATATCGACATTTCAAAATGAAATCATTGAAGGAGCACGAATGCACTATACGTTGGACGTACAAGACTATTTTGAGAATTTGGAAAATTCTCTTCAACCTACTCGATGATATAAGAAACTTGCATTCATAGAGGACTATGATATTAAAATTTAAAAAATATTTTGATATTTTTGAGTAAAGTGGAATCGGAAGAAGATAAGAAGCAACATTATGTTTTTTTCCCATTCCACAGATGGAAGAAAAAAATACTGACTTCATCAAGGCACCCACCATCTTGGTTCATCTTTTGAAAAGCCTCCACTAACCAAAAATTATTAATTCGCGTGGTATACAAACTGAGTGTGATATGACGTGCGTCGTTGGTGCTACCATAATCTGCATTCAAAACTGTCTCGAAATTGCAGTGGCGATGATTTTTTTTTGAAACATAGATATACTGTAAATATATATGAGCAGGCACTTCTATCTCTATTGAGAACTCTGAAAGGACACTGTTAGGAATTTCTACCTCTTTGAGAAGCTTCATTGCTCCCTTGGTCAGATTTACTTGAGCTAGAAATAATCCGGCCGATTAGAGTGAGAAACATTTTGTGATCCAAGATGCATCAGAATGCATTTGCAATCAATCCGTGCTATATATTGCGGATGTATCTAAAACTCTTTCCATCAAATCTACGCATTGGTGGAATATTTAAAGCGTATTCTTCGAATGACAACGTTGCGGAATCATCCAATTCATAGAGCACTCCTGAAAAACGTTCCAATGAGCATTCCTCGAAAGAAGGAGCTGATGCAATTTCGATGAAAATGGACTTCCGATGTGCTCGAAAAGTAGAAGAAAAGTCCATTTCCACTTTCTTATGTCAGTTTTTTGTAACCTATTCATCGTTCTCCTCCACCGTGTATCAGCTACAACTTTTTCGAGAGAATAGAGCAAGTTTTGAGTAGATTTATGATCTGAAATCGGGTTGACGCATGTTTTCTTCAACTTTATCCGATTCATTTGGTTCCAAGTTCAAAACAGATCACAAAAATCGCTCGAGATTAGACCGATGAAAATAGATCAGATAATTAAGAAAACAGGTGAAAAACATCGTACAATCATTCATAGTTCATCGTTGAAGATTTTTGAGCACCAATCATCAGATAATAATGAATTTATTCTGAGAAATGAGTGATATATGAATCTGCAAAGAATATCACGCATTTTCGCACACAGATAGGATGGTAACACAAAGCACAAATACCATTCAAATAATCTCGAATTCTATTTGTTTATCATCGGTATCAATAAATCGCGGGCTCAATTTTTCGAGATGTGGAATCTCACACATATCTAGTTTCGGTTCAAACGTGAATCTATCCATGTACACTTAAATCTTCCTAAATTGAGCACTTTTGGTTTCAGGAAAAAACGCCCAATATAGACAGGTGCCCATTATACAGCGGGTATTTAAATTGTAATGAAGAGTACTTTTGGTTCCACATTGGAGTCTCAATTGAGACACGTTTGCACAGTTGCCTAATATAACAATATAATAGGTTTCTACCTTAGTATATCTTAAGGGGAAAGTAGCCCCTCTGCCTGCATGGATTCACATACAACAAATACTTTTTATAAATCTTTCATCATTTTCTGATTCAAATCCCATAGCTTTTGGACACAGATTAATTCAAATAAAATTGATTGTCTCCGGGTTTCAACGTACAACAATTCGATCGTGCTCAGCCGAAGTATACCCACATCGATTATAAATTTTTCAAAAAATTACGATACTAAGAGTAATTCTTCCATCGAATTACGAGCAAAATCTTCATGAGAACCGATGAAACAGTTCGATAAGAACGAGAGACTTTGCAATCAAACTAATCAATCTGTGAAATCTCTATCGATAAATCAATCATCCAAGCAACGCGTAGATTAAATACTTATTACTCATCAATCATTTGCACGATTTTTCTCTGAATCAATTTCTATCTACGTGTAAAAGATTGTCATCATAAAACATAACGTTGAATAAGCATTTTTTTCCCCGCAACAATGCGCAATTTTTTCAAAACCCATTTGTTTATTTTCTCAGGTGAAATATCAATTTATACAAAAATTCACTCGATGCATTGCTGATAATTTGATTTATAATGACTCGCCACTATAAATCAAATTTATAACATCCCAAAATTATCAATTGATGTGTGTCAAAA
The DNA here is from genome assembly GCA_029851415.1 of Eretmocerus hayati. Taxonomy (NCBI): domain Eukaryota; kingdom Metazoa; phylum Arthropoda; class Insecta; order Hymenoptera; family Aphelinidae; genus Eretmocerus; species Eretmocerus hayati. The sequence goes on along the minus strand of CM056741.1, from coordinate 51,111,990 downwards.
GTTCTTTGAATGCCACAGAATCCTTTTGTATAGTTCAATCAGTCTACACGCATGTACTTGTTAAAAGAGTGTGGAATTGGATTGTCAATCTCTTTTCTTTCTAACTCAAGGGAATCAAAAGTCATCAGACCTTTATAATACGAGTACAAATTTATTGAGGGGACTTCTCTACTTGTGATATTAGATGATTAATACGTGTGAATGAAGAAGATAATGAAGAGAGAGGGGGAACCTTAGCACTATAAAGCAAGCGTACGTCAATTCAATGGGCCTCTCGAGCAATAACCTTCACACCGATTTTATATACCATCACAGCAAAAGTATCGCATCAGAAAGAAAGAAAGATCGGTATAAGACCAATTCAGTTTGAATTTTGTTCTCGACTGAGGAACAACACCTGTGTAGTGATATATAGGTAGTCCTGACTTTAAAGGTTTGTCAACACACACACACATATATAAACACCTTGGAAACCTGTGCCTCGTGCTGCAGTTATTTCTTCACTCGTGTGCAAATTCAAAGCATAACCGGTTTTTTGGATAATTCAACGATTCAAGCTCATTGTGTACATACAGAGTGTACGTCAGTTTGTATCTCTCAGTGTATCAGATCGTCTGTAGTGTGTTGCATCTTATCGAAGAAACATAGACGCGTCAAATTTTTTGACCTGATTCATAATACTTGGGTCAGAATAGATATGAGCGAGAGAAGAAACTATTCATTCTCGTAATAGTTGATGTAACGCGTCTGATCAAAGTCATCGTTGCATATCATTCCGGTAAGAAATCTTTCATAATACTATCAGGTTTAGATCAGCGGTAGGTAGTCTTGTTGGAAATCGTTCATTAGATTGGTGAATGGGTCCCAGGATATTACTATGTAATACATGCTCTTCGCACCGGAACGAATTTCTTTATTTTGATTCATTTTCAAAATTACTATTATTTAAAAATCGTCTTAGCTCGTATTTTCTTTCAATCTTTGCTCATTATCTATCAGAAATTCGGCTCGAGAAAGTGAAAATAGTCAATATGTGTCATTCAGACTATAATTTCATGGTTTCGTAGAGGATTTTTTCAACTCGTTAATGTTGTAGGTGCATACTAAAACAGGGTTACAAATTTCTGACTTCAACTATGTTTTTCGATATAGGACAACCATTCAGACACTCAAAATGTTACTCAAAGATTCGCGAGGTGCTCGGATTTCTTTGGGTGTCGTTCTCATTGTGGGATTCACCGTTTGCTTGGCCAGCCCCAGAGATGGTAAGAAATGATTACATACAGGTCGAAATATGATACATTTTGTTTTGAAATATTCTGTCTTGACTGAAGTGCCTTATATTTAGTGAATGTCACGAAAATGTAAGATTTCGCCATTCAAAATTGGTCAAAAATGTTCGGGTTCTTATACAAGTTTATGGAAAAATGCTTCGGTTATCAATCGCAAAATTCGGAATATGGCCATTCTACTTTTTTTTTAAATCTCCAAAAACGTGTTAATAAGCATGCTAATAAGCTGCACCTCATTGTCACATTATGAAAACGAATGATGATCACCTGGGAAATACGTGCTTATTAAATTCTTTTACGTCACTCTTCTGGAAATTTTGGTACCCTCAATTCGCATATTGAAGGAAATTTCACACGGGTGTCAAAAAATGAGAAATCTGTCGTCACTCGCGTGACGTTATTAGAATGTCAAGAGACATCATTGATATTTTGATATTTCCGTTTTAAAATTTCTATTTATTCTGGTCTACTTCGAGCTCAGTTGTGTGCTCTCGGCAACTAGGCATTGATTCGCTTGTTTTTTAACAAAATTTAGAGTGACTAGAACGCCAATTTAGGGATAATATAGCCATTGAATGGTTTTTCTTTGGAAGCCAGTATTACTCTCTCTTCTTGGTCATCCAAATTGGTACAATAGCAATGAAGAAACAACCGTTTGGCTTTTTCTTACAAGGCCAAAAGTCGAATATCTCGCCGAATAAAATCCATATTATACCAGAATACTATTCATAAGAACTAAGCAATATTCTTCAAATTTCTCGCGCAAACAGAGTTGAATGAAAAAAATAATTCCAAGATTCGACTTAGATAAAATATCTTTTTCCCCATTAGTTCGACCCATAAGATTAGTGGAAGAGACAGATCATGTGCAAAGACCAACCAAAGTGTCTGATAAAATCTGCGAAACGCGAGGCTGTGTGCACGCAGGTTAGTCATTTTTTAGAAATTTTAAATATTCCAAAAAAAATTATTAATTTTCGGATTTGATTTATTTAGCTGCAGGAATTTTGGATGCCATGGATACGAATGTTAAGCCTTGCGACGACTTTTACCGATTCGCCTGTGGAAGATTTATCAAAGAAACAGTGATTCCCGATGAAAAATCAAAAGTAGACACATTCTCAAAAATCAATGATAAACTACAGGTTCAGCTAAAAATTAGTTTGCAACAGGACATAAATGAGAAAAAAGATCCACGTACCTTCCAACTATTGAAAACATATTTTAAGACTTGCATGAACACCAGTAACTATCTTTGACCATATTTTATTATCTCACTTCCATACTAAATACAAAACAATAAAGTGATCAACGAATTCTTGTGCGTTTTCTAGCAAAAATAGAGCAAACCAGTGATAAGGATTTCAAAGATATTCTTAAAAAACTTGGTGGATGGCCAGTGTTACATGGATCATCGTGGGATGATTCAGATTTTGACTGGAAAAAGACCATTTACAAACTTCGTAAGCTCGGATATTCATCTGATATATTTGTGGGCCTCGATATTGGTGTCGATATGAAAGATAATAGTAAACGTATCATAACGGTGAGTCTCTTTCAAAATTTGGAATGTTTTGGAAGTAATGTACAGAATAAACGAAGCATGCATGCCTATCTTACGAAGGAATTCGTAATCAATATGAGAAAGATATAATATTTTGTTAATATTACGAACAATTTTCTTGATGTTTAAATAACTCTCTCTAAATGGTGATCAAGACACATATTTATATCTGTGCTTGTGTTTTCAGTTGGATCAGGCATCGCTTGGCATTCCTCAGGAATATTTATCTAAAGGCCTAAATGAAAAAGTCGTGCAAGCGTATTACAAGTTCATGGTGGATTTTGCAGAGCTATTTGGGGCCACGCGCAGTAATGCAACGAAAGATATGGCTGCTGTATTAGATTTTGAGATCCAGCTGGCTCAGGTGAGGTGAAACTACAGAATGATGTCAAATTTGGTAAAATTTTGACATTCTTCTCGAATTTGTGATATCACACGTTGAGAGACACGCGAAATGGGATATTCCAATCAAAAATTACTGTCAGTATGGTGGACGGATTGAAGAATGAAGTATTTTTAGAAAAAAATGTGTAACAGGCGGCCTTGTTCTCGTGTCAATACGACTAGACGGTGATAATACTCATTTTGGAAAACAACTCATCATACCGGTACGAGAGACTGAAAAATCGCGCCCCGTTCCCGCTGCACACAGCATCTCCGCGATCTCGGCAGCTCTTGGAAATTTAATCTTCATGTAAATGCATTTACTTTCGATTGAAAAATAAATTGTCACCTCGAGAATTTTGGCTACGGTGGCTGTAATAGACCGTGTATTATATGAATTTCGTATTATATTTTGATTGAGATAGCATCAAAGCAGGTCTAATTGTGATCAATGAATACAGAAAATTCTTTGACCGTGTTTGAATCTTCTGGAGGCCGATAAGATAATAATCGCGACTGCGCTTGTGATCAGATTGTGAGGGTACGCCACTGTAACACCGATTTATTTCAGAGGTTACTCAAGTTTTGGATGCTGCATCTCTATATAACAACAGCATTTTTCAGAGCTTGGCCTCATTCAAATCCTAAATTCATAATAATAATCACTATTCTGGACCATCGTCGGGAAAAAAAACAGGCAGTAGTTGGATAAAGAAATCTCGACTTCTATACTTTCAATAAGTATAAATGATCAAAAAGTCTGCAACTCCAATGCTCGTGCTAATAAACAATCTTTCTTCACAGATATCCCTGCCAAGCGACGAGCGTCGAGACATTGAAAAACTTTACAATCCGATGACAATCGAGCAACTAGAGCAACGTTACTCAGAAGTAACTCGATGGTCCGAGTACATGAATCAACTTCTTGCTCCTCATACTCAAGTTCAGCCAAACGAACGTATAATTGTGGCAGTTCCAAGTTACCTAGAAAAATTGTCAGGAATATTAAAATCTGCATCACCTCGTGTACTAGCCAATTATGCAATATGGCGTGTCGCATTTGATTCTGCCGATTCTATGGGCGAGCGCGTGCAAAAAATTCAAAGTGAATTTTCGGCCTCGATGACTGGTACAAGTGTAAAACAGCCTCGTTGGAAGGAGTGCGTCAATGCCGCAGCCGACAACCTTTACATTGCCACAGGTGCCATGTACGTGCGCAACTATTTTGATGAAAGCTCCAAGGACAAGGTCACAGAGCTCATAGGTGAAATCCGCCAAAGTTTCCACCATATGCTCGAAAAGGTACGCCCCAATATTAGTGTATTTCAATCATTCAGCCTGATTAGAATAAAATTGCTCAGTATGTTGAACTCTGTAATCTCGAAAAATTGGCCATACATCTGTAGATTTAAAATTCAGAACGAATATTCATCGAGTGTAGAGGTCGTACTTTGACCTTCAACTAGAACTTTTTAGATATTCTAAATATCTCAACACACATGGTTTCAAAAAAGTCTCTCACTAACAATGAGTATTATATGATAGATGATATCATTTTTTGAGACAAAGTACTTTTTGAGAGACCATTAACAGATACACATATACTATAAAAAAAAATTAGTCAAATCTGTTCTAAGGAATTTTGATGAAAATCTTCCAACTATTTCCTGCCTGGGGAATGGATGTCAGTATCTCATTTTTTTATCAAATTGAGCCTATCTGATATGAGCAAATACGTATGTACCAGGATTGGGTATTTGCAGACGTGACGTTCTTCATTGTTAATAATGGAGTAGTTGGCTGATGTCTCGATCAAATCATATATTTCCATCACATTCTCTGCATTCAAAAGGAAGTACTGACATATAATCTAGAAGTCTGTAAATGCTTGGTAATATCCTTATTATTAACTTCCAAGATCCCGAAAACTCGGCGGCGATACCGATGATGCGCTCAATAATTTCTTATCTGGTTCCTATGTGCAGTTTTTTCTAATCCTGAAAACATCCACTGATAAGTCATCATCGTGCTCACGGGTCCTAAATTCGTGTTGCAGACCACCCAAAGGGTTGTTGTGGGATATGTTTTTGGGGATTTCTGGGATCATACTCCACCTAGAATCAAAACCGCCACTTGAGCCGTTTTGAAAAAAGTCGGAAATAGGCGTTTTCCGACAATTTCCATTTCTCTACCCTAGATATCTCGACGGGAACGCGTTTTGTTGAAAATTTGTACAGCAATTTTTTGTATATCATGAAAAGATGAACAAAAAAGATCCCTACTCATTTTCTCGTATAAGGGCTCCAGGTTCCGTAGTGAGCGTATTCCCGTTCAAGATCCATATTATTCACGGCCCCGACCCCATGAATCCAAAGAAATACATTTTATCCAAAATGGGTGAAGTAACTTTTTGTAGATCTTCGAAGAATGAATGATAAGGGTCTTTACACATTTCTCCATTTAAGGCTTCGTGTCGCCGTAATTGACGTATTTTTACCCAAAAAATGTATTTAGTTTTCATTGCCGTCGGTTCCGAGTGAGATGAGAAAAACATGAGTTTTGGTACGCCGATTATAAAAACAGGAGGCGTTAAATAGAAAAATGTCCAGACTTTTTCTGTTCACCTTTAAAGATCAAAAAGTTACCTCACACAACTTTCGAAAAAATGTATTTCTTTGGATTCATGGGGTCGAGATCGTGAAAAATATAGATCTTGGCCGGAAATAGATTTACTACGGAATATGGAGGCCTCATACGAGAAAATGGGTGGGAAGCTTTTCTCTCCATCTTTTTAAAATCTACAAAAAAATTGCTCCTCTTTTCAATAAAATGCGTTACCGAGTCGAATCATCGAGGGGAGAAAAGTGAAAATTGTCAGAGAGACGCCTATTTCCAACTTTTTCCAAAATTGGCACAGGTGACGATTTCCATTCTAGCTAGAGTATGACCCCACAAGTCCCCAAAAATATACCCCCCACCATTTCCTTGGCCGGCCTGCATCACGAATTCAGACTCGCTTCTAGAGACCCGTGTGCTCTGAATCCACCGCGAGTAATATTTTAAATAGTTCTACAAATTGAGTATATGACCTATCGAGCTATATGTGTGTTACTAGACTCACATATCTCCCACGTATTTTTTAGGTGGATTGGATGGACAAGAAAACCAAGCAAGCGGCGTTAGATAAGCTCAACGCAATTCAGCCTTACATTGCTTACCCGAGCGAGTTTCTTGACGACAAGAAGTTGGACGATTATCACCAGTTCTTGAAAATGTACCCCGACAGCTTTCTAAAGAGTCAACTTAGCATAAATCTATTCAAAATGGCTTATGAACTTGAGCAGTTCAGAAAACCAGTCAACAAAACCGATTGGATCACTCACGGCCAGAGTGCTATTGTCAACGCTTTTTATGAACCATCAGAAAATAGTATTCGTAAGTATACAATGAATCGTGTACAAGACATGATATACCAGCCTCAGATCGTTCATCTAAACTTACCATGCATGTCACATATCGAGCTAATATCTATTGAACTCGGCTCACGTGAAGGGAGTCGACATTATTTTTGAAATGATAACCATGTGAAAATCAATTTTGAACGACTCGTGCAAAGATTCCAACGGATCCGCTCGATTTTTTATTAACACACATTTAAAAATTCTGAGTATCAATTTCAGGAGCTGTAATCTTGATAACATCAATCCAGAATATTGTGCTTTACATGAATGGCACGATTAGCGCATAATTTCGTGAATTCAATTGATAGTCACGATAGTCGCATCAGTTTTCATCGACTCCATTGAAATAGAGAATCGCGCACATCAAACAGTCAAACAAATATTTTTTCCAGAATTCCCGGCGGGTATTTTGCAAGATGAATTTTTCGGGAACGACAGACCAAACTATCTAAATTTTGGCGGCATCGGTTACGTTATGGGCCACGAGATGACTCACGGTTTTGATGACCAGGGTCGTCAATTCGATAAAGAAGGAAATCTTGCCGAGTGGTGGGAACAGGAGACCAAGGCAAAGTACCTGAAAAAAGCTCAATGCATCATAGATCAGTACAGCAATTATACTGTCAAGGAGGTTGGACTTAAGGTGAGTGACTTTCCTCATTATCCGTTAAAGTTAAGGATTGTAGAAATCATTCTGATCATTCAGAGACGAGGGATCGTGATGACTCCGAAAACCGATATTTGGGATAACCTTACTTGGATTAATCATAAAAATCTGAAAAATATCCCAAAAAATCTGTGACAATGCCTGGAATGTATTCCGCCAACAATAAATTTTCTATGTCTCTACTTCGTGAATAATGGTAAAAACTGGAAATTGACAGTTTTGTGACTCCGTCATTTTCATCATTTCACAACTAGCGATTGACTTTTTTCGAGTCAGCAATTTTTCTCGTGGCTGGGAAGTGGGGTCCGAATTGAGTTTGTTAAAGGGTCTCTTTAAGGTACAAAATTTGACCATTTTTGATAATGAATTATTTCACCTTTTTCTATATCATGATCGTTACAAGTCTGTTTGCTTTCCAGAACAGATAAGAATTTCTTGAAAATTAATGATCCTACCACAGGTTACCCACTTTTCTCATCAAAGTGATCAGAGTGAATCGAGTTTTTTGACTAACACAATTATAATAGTAGATTTCTTTTAGGATTATTGATTATGGCCTTGGCTAACTAGACGGTTATAGTTCTGTCTGGGACTACGCTTTAATTTTGTTATTAAATCTGAGACCCGCTTCAGTCGATCAAGAATTTTAATTCAAAAATGAAATTTGTATATGAATCCTATCCTGTAAGTCTGAGGCCTTGCCCCTGCACCAATATGGAATATTAATCACTCGTGAATGCGAACTGCAACTATCGGTCCTTTGTTTGTAAAAATGCTTTTCGGTCCATAGCTCTGTTCATGAGATACATGAGCCAAATTCTTGTTATATTAGTATTTGTGATGAGTTCATCATAAGAGGATCATGATTCCATCTGAGATGTCTTTCCACCCAATTCACATCTTATTATATCTTTCAGATAAACGGCAAAAACACACAAGGTGAAAATATTGCAGACAACGGAGGCATCAAAGAAGCTTACTATGCATACAACGCATGGGAAGAGCGAAACGGTGTCGAAGATCGGTTACCAGGATTACCATACTCAAGTCAACAAATGTTTTGGATTGCTGCCGGAAACATTTGGTGCAATAAAATGAGGCCAGCAGCACTAAAAGCTCGTGTCGTGACGGATCCTCATAGCCCTGCCGAATTTAGAGTGATTGGTCCCATGTCGAATATGCCTGAATTTGCGAAAGACTTTGGCTGTGCGCCCGGGACGAATATGAACCCCGTCGATAGATGTACGGTTTGGTAATGATACGATTTGTGTGTATGACGAGGTGTATGAAGAATTTCGAAATATGGAAGACGCACTTATCTCTCATCCGATTTGGATGAGCTCTTTTTGATGTATTGGATACATGGTATTATGATCCATGATATGATTCATCCAAAAGGTTTTAACTCAAGATTGAATGTGACAATGATATTTCAAAAAAAGGATCAGCAATTTTTCTCATTCCATTTGCATAGTATTGGACCCACTTGGATTGAGGCTGTGTAGAGATGTGAATGAATCCGCGGGTCTAGAACTGGAAGATGTTAGTCACCATCGATAAAGAGTTACTTTTGATGAAAAGAGAATCGTACGCTTGGTATTACCAACATAGATTTTGTTCCACTAATTGCTGAATATAGTATTGAGATGATAAGTACCTAAGTAGAGATCACTTGGATAATCTGTAAAGTATGTTTGTATTCATGAAAGACTGTGTAAGCTCGGTGGAAGGTGGAATGATTTCGCAAGTGACCTTTCTTTGACATTTTCAAAACCACCTACAATCGCACATGTATATGCTTTTTCGCTTGAGCAGAACTGACAAGGAGAGTCCGGAGTCTCCGGGTCCTGAAATCTCACCAAAATTTTTTTACAGTCTCGTACCACCTAGAATATGAAGAATCTAGAGTAACTCCGTCAAAAGGGCCCTCTGTCCCAAGTTACAGCCTATGACATTAGCATTGCCCATATAGGCCCAAGTTAAAAAGTGATATATATAGATATACTAGCAATGTTGACGTTTCTGGCTGTAGCTCAGAACAGGAGGCCCATTTGACAGAGTTGCTTTAGATTCTTCATATTCTAGGTGGTACGAAACTGTGAAAAAATTTTGGTGAGATTTCAGGACCCGGAGACTCCGGACTCTCCTTGTGAGTAGTTCTTATTCAGCTTAAGGGACAGTTCTTGCATTTCTCTATTAGTCTGGTTCACATTTTCCAAACCTGGAAATTTTTTTATCTGTCTCGAAACTAGTAAGAGATCGGATTAATTTTTGAGGGTAAAAGTTGTATCAACTTCCAGAAATACGGTGTGTAGATGATAATAAGATATATTACAGATGTTCATGACAAAGCGCAATGGAAATCTGAATTTGCATACCTATATGTGAGTTTTAAGGCATGTGTAAATATATTTCAGAGATTTTGAAGAATCGACTAGAGTGCCCATGTATATTTTATAGCAGCTTAATTGAGGAGTGGGTCAACAACTTCTGAATTGTAAATGTGACATTTCTATATACCGATCAAATTCAGACCAGTGGTGATTTTTCAATATGTACAATATACACTGATGTAAGAGTTTTTACTCAATAGCTTCGATGATGAAATGTGTTGCAGGCTATAGGCAGAGATCATGTTCAAGGAAAACCATGTAAATTATTGAAATGCGCCGCAGAAAAGTTTGGTCGAACCATAATCTCAAAATTCACTGAGCACGCGGCTATTTGGAATCGAATACTTATTTGTTTCTCCACAAAATGCATCTTTTGGGAACATAGTTGCCTGTTTGTATCAAAATATTGTAATAACCAAGTTATAGAGTTTAGAATTTCGCCATTCATCAATCTTTTTCATGATATTGTCACCTCATGGCTCGGCTATGTATATTTGAATCGAATATTCGAATCATCATGCTCAGGTAATAAATACGTTTTCTGCATTCAATAACTTCTTAACAGTCTATCTCATCCCAGTGCTTTTGATCCAAATAATGTTGAATTTCTCATACAATTCAACTAGTAAGAGAGGAGATGACGTTCATGAACGAATAAAGTATCATCATGACATATTGCTGATTCTGCCGCTATTGTCGAATTTTTGTCCAAGAGGTGCCTGATGCCGGAAAATGAGTTCTGAGGTTAAGACTCTAATCTGAGTTTTTCGTTCCCCTGAAGATTTTTAAAGATTCCACAAATTCCATATGCATCTAATATTGACTTCAACAAAGTCAGAGCCTTTGTTGTTCTTTGAGTAATTTGCAACCCAAATAAGACGTATGTACATTAGGGTGGTCCTTATTTCCCAAGTTTCACCGATCCTTTCTCCCCCCCTCTGGATACCTTCTTTGAGCCAAAAAAACGTGGGGGAAACTTTTCCCGAGCCCCTAGAGAGTGATTAAATAGTGCCTCAAAGAGCATCTTGCTTTGAAATTCAAGTAAAAAATAACGCTTTTTGTGATTTTTCTGTCCCTATGTTCGAGCTTTTGAAACTTAGTGTTTCTTCGCGAATGTAAAAGTGGGGATACATATTTTCACGTAAAATTTGATGCTGAATCGGAATTCATCGTGACATTTGAACTGCGATGCCACCCAATACTCGTAAATTGCGTTTTTCGACGCAGAAAACATTTTTAGCGCGACTTTTTCATCTCATTCGAGTGTCTCAGGCGCGACTCACTCTCTCAAGATTAATCTAAATCACCTAATTTCATGTAAGAAAACACGCTGAATTGAAATCCATCGTTATTTTCCAGCTATAACGTCGCCCAACGTGAGAAAAATGCGTTTTTCCACCGAGAAAGCACCTTGAGCGAGTCTTTCACGCCCGAATCGAGTGTCTCAGGCGCGACTCACTCTCTCAAGATTAATCTAAACCACCTAATTTCATGTAAAAAAACACACTGAATTGAAATCCATCGTTATTTTCCAGCTATAACGTCGCCCAACGTGAGAAAAATGCGTTTTTCCACCGAGAAAGCACCTTAAGCGAGTCTTTCACGCCCGAATCGAGTGTCTCAGGCGTGACTTACTCTCTCAAGATTAATCTAAACCACCTAATTTCATGTAAAAGAACACGCTGAATTGGAATCCATCGTTATTCTTCAGGTATAATGTCGCCCAACGTGAGAAGAATGCGTTTTTCCACCGAGAAAGTACCTTAAGCGAGTCTTTCACGCCCGAATCGAGTGTCTCAGGCGTCACTCACTCTCTCGAGATTGATCTAAACGACCTGATTTCATGTAAAAAACTACGTTGAATCGAAGTTCATCGTTATTCCTCAGGTACAACGATGCTTTACGTGAGAAAAATGCGTTTTTCCCCCAGAATGTATCGAAATCCACGAAAGATGACGAATTCCTGGGTGAAATTCATAAAAAGTCTGTCATCAACCGAGTCTATTTGAGAGACAACTCAAAGTCCTTACAAACCGATGTGATTCTCAAAGAACTCAGTCTTCATTCTCCACCAGAACGTTTTGACACTCGACACAAATAGGGATATCATGAGTCAAAAGGAGTTACAGCTCAGCCATCTATTGGAGAAAAAATTCAGGATATCTGATCCGGATGGAATAATCGATACTCTTTACCACGCTTTGACTAGATAGATACATTTATAAACAAGAGTGGAGATATCGAGCGACTCAAGTTAACAACATAACACGAGTCCTCGATTCATATTATTATGAAGATCTTTCTTCTTCGATCTTCATCTTTTTCAGAACGGTCATCTTATTTGCATCTGGATACTGTCTTTTGTACGTCCGATTGTTCTGCAACAAATACTGTTTCTGATCTTCGTCTGTCGTTAGAATATTCATGCAATCGCCCGCTTGCTTCAAAGTTCTCTCTGCGCAGTCGTTGACCACTTTGAAGTGCTTTATTACAGTTCTCAAGTTCTTTTGGTACGCAGGACTATTGCTCCACGTTGCACAGTCCTCTCTCAATAATGACGTGTCCAGTCTAAATCGTTCAAAGAGTCTCATAGATTGAGCATTAATGAAATAGTCAACGCCAACATTTATCAAGGCTACCAGATCTTTTCCAGTTCTGAACTGAATTCGCTTTGGAATAGATCCAGAGCCAGGGTCTAGTTCCAATGCTTTAACCATTTTTTGTTTCATTTCATCGGGCAGCTCTTCATCGAAAAATTCAAGCGCGCACGCTTCTGGGCTCAAGTACCATAAATGATTCTTGAATTTTTCCAGGACCGCGTCAACTATCTCATTATCAACGCAACGATACGCGTGGAGATTTTTTATGAATTTCAAGTCGTTATTAGCTGCTTGAACAGCTGAAGGCGCATCAAACCATACTGGAATATAAACGAAGACTGAAAATGAGATGAAAACTGGGAAATGAGGATTTGACTGTGAGATAGGATGATCCACCGGTGATACAGTTCATGGATTGAGACTGACATAATTTCTTTATATAAATCAAAGTGACCCACTCAAATTGCCATCAGATTGTGAAATCATTCAACTCAACAAATTAATTCATCAGAGGGAACGCTCATCACATAAAGGGTAGAACTGAGCTTACCAACTATGGACTGATATGAATGAGAAAATCATTACTGATGTAATCATCGATACACTTTTTAAGCAGGCAGCACTGACTTGTTAGATTATTCTAGTTGCGCTTCTTTAGCCAATATTGCTTGAATCCAAATACATTGGAGAGACTTTGCAATATGTGATTTGTCCCTTGTTGAACTTAGCTGTATTGAATGTAACTGAGTTTCTGGTATATTTTGGCACTGGAAGACCCCGTGGAAACTGAGGAAAAAGAAAGTCCGAGGGAAAATCTGGAAAAATTCGCCCTAAGTAAGTCGCATTTTGTCAACCTAATGCCGTTGTCAAAAATGTTTGCTCACCCTCCAATTTTTTATAAATAAACATTTCAGTTATACCACTTAGTATTGCCCATTTCTCCGCATAGAAAGCCGATACGAGGACAAAAACATTTGCTCATCTTTGCTTTTACCTCACTTGTATTTGCTCATCCCTCAGAATTGGATGAATTATCATCAATTTTTAATAAACAATCAAAAACACTTTTTCCAACTCCAAGCACTGTACAACGCGCAATGCGCATATGTCGAGTGGCGCGCATGCGCACTGCGCATTTTACAGTACTTGGAGTTGGAAAAAGTGTTTTTGATTGTTTATTAAAAATTGATGATGATTTATCCAATTCTGAGGGCTGAGCAAATACAAGTGAGGTAAAAGCAAAGATGAGCAAATGTTTTTGTCCTCGTATCGGCTTTCTCGCGCTGATTGAAGGTGATTTCAACAAGACGCCAATGACGAATTCGATTCAGCCAAAATTCTCATACGATAGTGAGCGCCGTTACGAATGGTTGTGAAGAAAGTTTGTCACGGATGACGAAAATCCCAAATGATGCCAAGTGAGACAGTTTTTCGATTTTGGCAGAAACTCTTTCTTATCGTACAGAGACCAATTTTACGTCTGAAATGATGGTGAACTCTGATTTGGCATAGATTTGGGACGTTCTGACCATTCCTACGTGAGTCAGTGACTGCCGAGAACCTCGAATCAGACGGAAATGAAGCGCAGGAAATTTTTACCGCGTCAAGAAACGCAATCTTCTCGCTTCAAGCATCATCATTCCTAAGGAATAACGATGGATTCCAATTCAGCGTGGTTTTTTACATGAAATTAGGTGGTTTAGATTAATCTTGAGAGAGTGAGTCACGCCTGAGACACTCGATTCGGGCGTGAAAGACTCGCTTAAGGTGCTTTCTCAGTGGAAAAACGCATTTTTCTCACGTTGGGCAACATTATACCTGAAGAATAACGATGGATTTCAATTCAGCGTGTTTTTTTACATGAGATTAGGTGGTTTAAATTAATCTTGAGAGAGTGAGTCGCGCCTGAGACACTCGAATGAGATGAAAAAGTCGCGCTAAAAATGTTTTCTGCGTCGAAAAACGCAATTTACGAGTATTGGGTGGCATCGCAGTTCAAATGTCACGATGAATTCCGATTCAGCATCAAATTTTACGTGAAAATATGTATCCCCACTTTTACATTCGCGAAGAAACACTAAGTTTCAAGAGCTCGAACATAGGGACAGAAAAATCACAAAAAGCGTTATTTTTTACTTGAATTTCAAAGCAAGATGCTCTTTGAGGCACTATTTAATCACTCTCTAGGGGCTCGGGAAAAGTTTCCCCCACGTTTTTTTGGCTCAAAGAAGGTATCCAAAGGGGGGGAGAAAGGATCGGTGAAACTTGGGAAATAAGGACCACCCTAATGTACATACATACGTACAACAATATCAACACCTAACATTAGGTGAATGTGACCAACTCGCCTCCATCACGTCATTTTTGCAATAACCGGGGTCCACTCCAATGTTCTTCAACGTGCTACCTACTATTCATTTCAAAGCTTTTTTCGAGACCTTTGGGACGCGGTAAGTAAGTTGGATTTTGACCAACCAGAACTGAGTTATCACAATTTTCTCAAAAAGGAACTTTTTGCGAGTCCACGAAGAGGTATGCACCACTGACGATGCTCCGATTCAGATGTCTGCAGCCCCTAGGAACAGCCAAATCCACATGTTCCATGAGAGTTTTGCAGCATCGCGATATGGGTGATTTTGCCAAAATTGTCAACTCTAAAATCCGAATAACCTATTCTTTTTTAATACTCAATTCCCATCTGCTCTTCGGTCACCTTGGGAGTCGAAGTATGAATTATTTCGGGTTGGGTATCGCTATGACAAATAATCTTGGGCCCAGAAATATACCCTCATTATCTACACTATAAAAAATTTTTCCGAAAAACTTCAACTAACTGGTTGAAGTTCTCATTCAACCACTGGTTGAACGCAAAATTCAACTACTGGTTGAATAAAAACTTCAACAAGCTGGTTGAATGAAAAATTCAACCAGTCTGGTTGAAAATTCCACCAGTTTAGTTGAATATTCAACCAAAGTGGATTATCACAATCTGTCCGTGTGGTTCCTGCATATCAGGTTAGCTACGTGTGAGGGGTGGAATATGATGGATGGTCATAATGGATGGATAAGGATGGATGGAGGGGTGGACTGTCGGATGATGGATCGATGGTCGATGGATGGATGATGGATGGGGTCGATGAATGGATCGAGGAATGAATGGTGGGTGGACGGATGGATGTATGGATGGAGTGATGGATGGCGGGTGGATGGATGGATGAATGGGTGATGGGTCCATCCATCCATCCATCCATCCATCATCTATCCGTCCATCATGCATCTATCATCCATCCAATTACCCATCCCCCTTCATCCCTCTTCTCCACTCATCCAACCATCAACCATCCATCCACCCATCACCCATCCATCCATCTATCTATCCATCTATCCATGTATCCATCCATCCGCCCACCCATCATGGAATATAATTACTTGGATGAGAATCCAACCAGTTGGTTGAATGAAAAATTCAACCAGTCTGGTTGAATATTCAACCAGTGTGGTTGGAAATTCAACTAGCTGGTTGAAATGTTGGTTGAAAATTCAACCATTTTTTTACAGTGTATGCAGTTGGTGCTAGATCGATATATTGTTTTTTTCAGAGTCAGGGAATGCGACTAGTTGAACTATGAGACATCTTCTTCCACCTTGCAAAAAAGTCAGTAGATCTTGGATTCCGGGGTCAAAATTTCCTAGCCAGAGTTCCCTGCGTCATAGTTCCCGGCCATTTATTCCCGACTAAAAAGAGACTGACCAATATGTAATGACTCCTACTTCAGAATCTCTCGAGGCCCAGAATTCCCCGATGTCAATTTCTCCATTTTCATAACTCCCCGTGCAGATTCTCTCAAGAATTTCGTGTATGCATTTTGTTTCATTATCTGCTATTCGTGTTTCCAGCACGAAGCTACGAAAGGACTCAATTGCAACTGTCATGGTTTTCTTGAATTTGATGATTTCCATATCAGAGAATGTACATACCTGTAGTAACAATAGCACAATATATCAGAGCTTTCATGCTGCCGTCGGAAGAGAAACGGTCGGTAAGGGCCTCGACAGAAAGTGCGCATACTACGAAATTTTATACTCCTCGGTAACTTTGTAACATCTTGATTTCTGTCAATGAGCCATAAAAATACGATCACGATACTCGTAGGAAAATGATTCACGATCAGTTTGATACCAAAAAAGTGGAGATTTTCTCTGTGAATATAAGGAGCGGAGTATTGCAGTTATAGTTATTGACCTTTTCCTTACGGCGCGGTGGCAGTGTGGACCCATGTCTTGAACTGGCATATGCATTATACATTGGAACTATTCTTTCTCTGTTCTTTGTCGATCGACTCGAGGCTTACTTCAATCCTTTGCTTTTTCAAGTTCAGAATGCCAGTTACGATATTATCTATACAATGGAACATTCCATACCCCTCATGATTCTACTGAAATTATATCGAGTTACCCATAGTTTCACGTTCTATAGGCGCGTCAGGCTCGGAAAGGAAGGCGGAGGTGTAGATGTTGATACAAGATCTTACTAATATCGTGTCAAAATTCTTCACATATCTAATCAAATATATTCTGCTGTTCCTGAATTCGTGATATTAGAAATGTGGATTCACAAATCAAGGCTACTCTTCGCTACAGTCTATTGTCAACCTAATATAGAAAATCCCGATGATTTTCACGAAATTCTGTCTCCATCCCTTCCTCTCTCCAAGTCTTAAGCTTCAACGTGGTTGTTAACAAACTCCAGTCTCAGAACATGGATGATCTTCTTTGGCCATACCTTCTCCATCTGGTGAGCAAGGGAACCACGCATCATATCATTTGCTAAGATGATAATATCACAATATTAATGCATGTGTTTATAGTACCTGCCTAGATCTCTTTCTCGTTCGCGATACTCACAAGGGGGGACCACGGGGTCCGGGTCGCCAATCATCCCCACATTTTTTCCACAGTTAGGTACCATCTAGAATATGAAGAATCTAGAGTAACTCCGTCCAATGGGCCTCCTGGCCAGAGCTACAAGCAAAAACGTTAGCGTTGCAAGTATATCTATATATGTCACTTTTTAACATGGGCCTATATGAGCAATGTTAATCTCGGTGGCTGTATCTTTGGACAGGGGCCTCATTTGACGAAGATACTCTGGATTCTTCATATCCTAGGTGGTACCAAACTGTGAAAAAATTTTGGGGATGATTGGTGTTCCGGACCCCGTGGTCCCCCCTTGTCAGTATGTCATATAAGTCTACTTCGCCATTTGTCGCGGGCCATGATTTCATCAATATGGTCCACAAAATCGTGCCATAACCACCTCCACTTTAGTAAATATTCACTTGCTGCTTTGCAAAATTTAGCGAAGATGAAATTTGTGCCTTAATCAATTATCATCTTGAATCAATAAGGTCTGCTGACGTTTTGTGGTCAGTCACGTGAAGTGAAAAAAAATCCAATTTTAGGAACTCAAACACAATTCACCCCTCTCACTTCATTTCGTTCTGATCCCAAAATCGCAGCGAGCCGTATTATGCAATCGAATTGACCATTCTTCATTAAATTCTATCGTCAATCATCTTGAAGCATTATTCGATCTCGAACCCTGTGACCGGAGCCGGTATCGAACGCATAATATACAAAGATCAAACTTTCGAGCTGCGAAGTAGATCCTTTATCATCTGGAATGCTCAAGATGGAATATCCTGCCATTGTCAATCAACTTGTTCCTGTCGAGTGGACTCTCCCCTCGAAAATGGAAACGAGACTCTGTCACTCCGCTTATGAGAATCCTAACACCGAGCAGCATGTCTGACTCTAGGCCCATCGGGCAACTACCTGAATTCTCAAAAATTTTGGAAAAAGTTGTATATGAACAACTCTGATCATATCAAATCGCTTATTCCCTGCTCGACCCGTGGCACTCTATAGTATCCAGTCACTACACTCCAACGGCGAATCGCGGTATGGTTGAAGAAACCAGGACTGCATTTGAGTAACGAGAATTGACCATCTTCCTATCATTCGATTCCTCAAAAGCTTTTGATGCAATATCGCATACTAAACTACTGCAAGAACTCAGAGAACATGGCAGATGTGGACGTGTCATTCGCTGGTTTGCGTCAGATCAAATCCGCGAATGCCTGGATGCTCGGACCAGATACTCTGTGGGAGAAGGACGGATCCCAAAACCTGGAAAGGCAAACAAACCCGCAAATTCCCGAATGCTCGGACTTGCAGATATTCTGCGGGGAATTAGCGAATCCCAAGGCCTGGGAATACTATCAAACCCGCAATAGTGCCCGGATCCAACTCAATAAATCTGATCCGAGCATCCGAACATTTCCAGATTTGCTATACGATTCTGAGGATTGAGAATTCATAATGACTCCGCCGAAAGTCTGTTCCGGGAATCCAGGCACTTGCGGTTTCGATTGCTTTCTCGAAATTACAGATTGTTGCACGCCCCGAAAGGATTTCTGATTCGAGAATCCGGAGATTCGCGAATTCGATTGCCTTTCTAGAATTTGGGATCCGTGTTTTTTCCCAACATATGGCCCAAGCGTGAGGATTTTGAGGCTTCGTTGATCCCCCGACAGAATTTTCGCCGGTCATTCGCGGGTTTGGATGTCTTCCAAGGTTTTCGGATTGGTTGTTTCCCCGCACAACATCTGACTAAACATCCGGGAATTTGCGCGTTAGGATGCCTCCCTATATTTTGAGGTTTGTTCTTCCCCCGCAAAATATCTGATCTGAGAATCCGGGGATTTGCGGGTTCGATTTCTTTCTTGGGATTTCATCAGATATTAGATGCACGCCCTGATAAAATATCTGGTTCAAGCATCTGGGCATTTGTGGATTTGATTATGCTTGTCTAGGTTTTAGGGCTTCATTTTCCCCTAACAGAGGATTCTCCGTCCGAGCCCCCGGTCACTCGCGGAGGCGGATGTCTTCCTTGGGATTCGTTGTCCCTCCTCGGAATATCTGATTCGAGCGTTCGGGCATTTGCGGATTTGATTGCCTTTCTAGGTTTTTGGGCTTCATTTCCCCTGACAGAATTTTTGGTCCGAGTATCCGGTTATTCGCGGGGTTGGATCTCTTCCTAGGTTTGATGAGTTTTGTTTTTTTCCCGCAGAATATGGTCCAAGCATCTCTGCAAGCTTACAGCACCACCCTTGACCTGGCGCCCCTGTCCGCAGGCCAGGTTCGCCCCCCCCCCCCCCCAAGGCCGACTCTGATTGTCCTTTTCAATCCTTAAAGAACTCAGTTACGCTTCAGGATACCCATTAGTCGATAAAAATTCATTCGAAGCATGACCGTCGAGGGTAGATCTATTTCTTTGAAAAATTGGTTCGGCGAAACGGTCGTCGAGGAAACGGATATGAGTATCTCCGTGTTATTTTTTTAAGCATTTTTTGAGCTCTTGCTGGCGCAATCGTTAGTTTCTTGATTCAGCGCTATCCAAAAATATTATCATCAAATAAGAGGTCAAAATTTCAGACCCATGTGATGTGGTTCTTTCTCTTTCCGGCCTATGTGATTGTATAGGGCCACCAAGAAGCTCGTTTAGAGGGATTCCGGTTAGCAAATTTATCAATTCTAATGGTATTGAGCATCAAGTCCCACAGCTGTAAGCATAAAAAGGCCACCTTTTGGGTGTACTACGAGCACGGATATTTTGTGGAGCAGTTTGTCTAAAATTTTACTCGCTCAGTTTTCCTCAATAAAAGTGTAGCTTTTCCGCACCAATTTATTCTGAACGTAAATTGTCAGTCGCAACTTTTCCATGCCTCAAATTATCGAAAAAAATTCATTTTCCCACTTCGCAGAGCAGTTTTTGCACCAAAAACTAGTTTTGCTAAACTTTTATGTCAAGTCCGTGTGGTACTACCTAGTATGGCCCTTATTGATCGCTAGACAACAGAGGTTCTGCGGTCACTTTTCTCAAAAGTATCTAATGGTTAAGTCAAAATTCCAAAACCCCAAAACTGTAGCTCAAACCGTTTGGCCGTGAGATCGATTTGAGTGGCAAAATGTCAGATCCGTGTGTTGCTTCAAAGTGTCAGGTCCGTGTGACGCTATATCGCGTTATCTGTTACCGATCTGTGAAAGTATTTGTACTTATGTGCGATTAGTACTTTTTATGTTTCAAAGAGTCGAAAAATGCATCTCAAAACCTTCAGAAGTGAGATTTAGGGCTGTCACATTTTCGATCCCCAAATATCGAAATTTCCGCGGAATTACTGATCATCGGGAAAATGACCAGAAGAATGATATTTGCCACCAGTGTTATAATCAATAATAACTAAATATCTATTATTTCATTAAGTAGTTTATTGTCGCTGCACAAGTTTCGGGCTGATGATAACACAATCAAGAAAAAAACTATCTTCCGTCACTCCGTCATGCATTTCTCCGAATTAAGATAAGAACCTCGAATGGAATTTATTAGCGTGATGAGTGCGTTCAGAAACATCAGATCAGAAGAGAAAAAGCGTTCGACGAGCTGTGCATGGATCACTATCAGCTCATTCATTCCCCTCAACTCTATTCATCAAGTTTTAGGATTCACTAATGTAATGCGGTCCCCCTCTTTAATTAGGTCTCATTATAAACAATACTTACTGAACTGCCAAAACACGCTGCATTAATTTAGAATCACTCATATCCTGGAATCATATTGTCTAAATCGAATAGAAAGAATCTGTGTCATTGAAAATTGAGAAATAACGTCAGGATTGCGGGAGGACTAAACTTTACTATCTCTTATCTATACATATATGGTCTCGGCGAACGGCGCGTTCATTCTTTTGCAGCGTCCGCCGCGCGCGAACACACCAAAAATAAACATACACGAACAAACGTACTTGTGTAGGTGTGCCAGGTCGTCCGCTATTGGGCTCTCACCGATCCGCTTTCCGCTCACCTCACCTCTCACCACTCTTCATCGTCATCGTTTCAGTTTTCAGTGCTGTATTTTTCTTCGCGTAATCGCATTCAGCGCGTCCATCCTCGCACACCCCCGATGTGATATTAGAATCAAACTATCGTTTTCATGCTGAACTTGAAGGTAATCATTGCCAAAATTCGAATCCCTCTTATCAAGACAGAAAGAGAATGTGAGATATGACTACGAGAGCTTCCCTTATCGCGCTCTTTACAGGTTATGTTGTTGCAAAACTTTTGATTTGAATCGTCTTCGTCGAAAACGTGTTTCGAAATTCTGCCGTGTTGTCCCGGTGTATTCTCGCGATTTCTGCGAATATTTCAGTAACTCTGTTGTGTACATTCTTCGTGCTCAAGTCCATGAACTCTGCTTGTTATTGATTGTTACATCTGGGCTTGTTTCCTATGCAAAATGTTGATGCTACCAAACAAAGTGTGATACCTATATACTCGTAGAGTGTAAATAGAATGTCTTACTCATGATTCCTGTGTTCTATACTTTCTTGCTATGAAACTTCTCAGAATGTAAACCATAGGATCACTGACCATTGCATTTGTTTACATTGGATTACACTAACACAATCAAACACTATAACAAAATATTCATTTCCATGACTTGGAATGTCTCTTTCATGCGTGCATTTTCCCTGAACAGGAAAACCAGACGATATGTCGGGCCAACAACATTTACCTCCAGACTACAAACGTATGTCTCTGGACAAGATCATTGAAGCTATGACTGCTGATCTAGAGAGCTCTGCTGGACAGTATGTACAATTTGGTGCACCAAATCAAACCACGCGACCACAAAATTGGACAGAATACCCTCCCAGTCAATCACACCCATATGTGGCTAACTCAGCACTCCATCCACGTACATCTCCTATCCAGCCAGTGAATCAAGTTCCGCAACCAATTTATGTACAAGACAGGCCTCAATTTGAAACTCCCCCAACAACAGAACGGATGTATTTTCCATCCCAAACAGTGAATCACCTTGGAATTAACGAGAATAACGATTTAGTTGGTACAATTGATGTTGGTGGAGGTAATTTCATCAATGTAATCTATGGGAATGCTTCCCAGATCATAGCTGATCGAAGAAATCTGGCTCCATTCAATGGCAGCCAAGGATCAGTTGATCAAGAATATGGACTCTTTCATAACCAATCATCTCAGGTCAGTGAGCATTTTACTCGTATTTTATAACTGATATGTATTAGACAGCTTGAATCTCGTGTCAATCTCAACATGAGTCATTGAATATCAAAGACCTCACACCTACTTTGCAAGATAGCAATATTTCTTGCATACATATTACATTCAATTCTGATATTCACTCTCAATGAGATAGAGGAGCAAAGAAGCAATCCATCAAATGGTGCTTGAAATACCAAATAAAATTGTCCATTTATAAATGACAACAACTCGCAGGAAAATTCAGGAACTTTTTTTCTATTTTCCATGAAAATGAGCTCAGTATTACTTGAACTCTGAAATCCACCTTAATTGCCCATTGATGAAATTAAAGTGACTGATGATTCTACTGACCATACCATTTTTTCAGATGCAACCCTCTGCTCATGTTCCCTCTCAAAATTCAAATGGAAAGCAATTGATTGATAATCTAGTTGGGAACTGGGTGCCTAATCAGTCAGGAACATACAGTCCTTTTGGTAGCTCTTCGAATGTCACTTTAGCACCCCAACCAAGTGCTGAAAACAAGGAAATTGATGAGTTACCTAAGACAGCAACAGATTCACATGTAAAGAAACCACGGATGGTTGCTGAAGTCAAGCCAATGAGACCTTCCTATTCTGATGTTTTAACTAAATCTATTCCAAATCCACCATCTCCCCTAACAACTCCCCTATTGAAACCAAAACAAGACACCACAAGTAAAAAAGTTCTAAGTAAAAACTCAAAGAACAAAACAAAGCCTGCATTGTTGAAGAGACAAAACTCATCTGGCAGTGATGAACACGGTTCTCCGAAAATTCAGATGCCTAGAAAAGCTTCTGACAAAATGAATTCAAATCTATCAAGACGTTGGGTATCCCTAGATAATCTTGGATCATCTACAGAATCTCCAGAAGTGACATTTGATCGTCCCGATCATTTTGAAAGGAAGAAGAGTTTCAAATCTTCCAAGAAAGGTGATAGAGGAGAAACCCTGAATAATTCAAAAATTCAGAACAACAGTACAAAGAATACCCCCAGTCTTCAGAAGCGTCCTATCCAAATCAATAACAATCTGAATACAGCCAATAGCTTTAGTCAAACAGTATCTCATGAGAAAAGTGAAAAAAATCAACAAGCTAGTAACAAAATGAAGGATGACAAGAAGCTCATTAAAGATAAGAGCTCAAAACATTCTCAGAGTGAGAAAGCTCAGCAAATTAAGAAAGGACAAAGGAATCGTAGGAGAGAGAACAAAGATACTCCTCTCAGAGATGCTTATAGGACTGCTCAAAAGTATCTGAATCGATGGAGCAAAGTGGGGTTAAAAGTATTTTTTTGGTTTCTACATTTGATCTCTGATGTAGCCAGCATGAGTGCTAATCTCGTCGTTCAGTTGTAAGTATACCCATTTTAGTTCAGAGCTATGTTGACTACACATTGATCGACACATATTTATTAAATGATATGATTACAGGGGGAAGTGTGCTTGGTATCATGTTGTACTGTACGTGAAATATTCATGGTCTTCTGTAGTTTCTGCAGTGTCGAAAATTCGGTTCTTGAATGCAATCGCTAAGAAGATAGACAGTTGGCTAGGAAATAGTCGATTCGCATTTTGGAGAAGACTGAATTCTCAGAATGAGGATAAAGACGAAAATACGCATTGGATACGTGGTGGATTAGAAAATAACATAGCTCTACCAAGTACTGGAGAAGAAGCAATGAAAAGATTGCTTGCATGCAAAGGCAAAGATCCTTACAGTATATTAGGGGTGACCCCAACTTGTACTGATGATGATATCAAAAAGTATTACAAGAGGCAAGCTTTCCTGGTTCATCCTGACAAGAATAATCAACCTGGAGCTGAAGAGGCTTTCAAAATTTTAGTACATGCATTTGATATCATTGGTGAACCTGTAAGTTAACTCCTAATTTGAATGAATGAAAAATCCACGCGCTTACATTATTGTTGTTTCAGGAACGGAGGCAAGCATTTGACCAGACTAGACAAGTTGAAGCTGCTTGGGGTGAATTAAGCGATCTTTTATCTCAACTGCATAGAAAAATGGAACAAGCTGCAAATACAATACGCTGTACAAATTGTGGATTGAGGCATAAACGTATTCCTACCCCACGCCCGTGTTATGCAGCTCGTTTCTGTGCTCAATGTAAAATAAGACATAGTGCAAAAGAAGTAAGTACTCATTTTCAAACCCTTCTTGACTACGAATAGTGTGAACTAGCATCATTTTCTACTCAAAGCTTTTGATATTCTCACATTATTGCTTTTCTTCAAGGTCCTACCATCTAAAATTTCTCTCAAATCTTGTGTGTGAGATCCTTTGATTCAAAAAGTTTCCTTGATAACAGTGTTTCGTTTTTAAACTCGTATAATAAGTTTCTTTGAATTAATGATTCATGGCAAGAGATTTTTCTGCAACCCTGTATGTATTAGTAAACAAACCACCGTTTCTTGCAGGGCGACATATGGGCAGAATCTCGTGTTATGGGTTTTCTTTGGCATTATTATGCTTGTATGGAAGGAGCCGTGTATGATGTGACAGACTGGGCCGCCTGTCAAGCTGGTAACTTGAAACATCTCAAAGCCAATACACACACTGTCCAATATCGGATAGTTTTGGGTCAGAGACCTCCGCCGCACAACTCGGCCAGCGGCAAAAAGAAACAAGCGGATCATGATACAAGGTTGGTATTTAACACAAGACTGTGCATCGTTACTGGTGACTCATGGTATCATCTTTGAAATATAGGTAGTAAAGTATTACATTGAAATTTAGTTACATGAAAAAAATTTTCTATGCTCTAGCAAAGCGGAATTTGAGGACTTCTTGAATAACTTGTACAATCAAAGTAAAACTGGAACTTCGAATGGGGCTCCTGATCCCAATGCCATGAAAGGAGATAATCGGCGTCGCAAGACCAAACGTAAGAAGTAAATTAATGGGATGAGTGCTTTTTCAATGGATATTGAATCTCAATCAATCATATTTTATCACTCAAATGATGGTTCTTCTCCCTTTGCATAATCCAGCAAAATTTTTCTTCTGAACGTTGAAACGATAAACACTCAACAAATTGTAAAAAGTATGCCCAATATTCAGAATTCTCACAGTCGAATCGTTGTAGAAATGAACGATTTTTCAACGTTATGTGAGGTGTATAAATGTTTTAATGTAAGATGACCGAGACGAATTTTTCGTGATGGGAAAATAACTTCACACAAAACAGAAGTTTATCAAGATCATTGTGATTTCAAGAATTCAGTAAACATTCTATTTTACTGAAAAAAACAAAAAGTCAGAAACTTACTGAAAAGATCTTTGAAACAGAATCAGACGACTAATTAATATTGGAGAGATTATTACTGCAAATGAATTGAATGCGAACATTTCTTAATTTAGTCGCAATCTTACTCCTTATAAAAGGTGGCTGGAGTTGAGCCTCTTGAATGGATTTTTTCCACCCATAGGTGTTCTCAGCTAATTGAAGCTCCTTGGCTACATCTTAATGTAAATGATACATTACATGTGCTCACTATATCTCTCAATAGATATAACTATACATTTTTCTGTAAATTTTGAGAGTATTTCCACCATTCATGTCCATCCTTTATGTTAGAAGTGTTAGCATTAACCATTTGCTACATGATGTTTTTACAGCATCAATTAGTTTGTTTAAATCTCTGAACGATAAGAGATAAGACTGATTTGTTTTTTTTTCTTTCTCTTAAGAGGTTAAGAGGAAGTTGAGCATTATATCAGTATGATCTAATAAATTGCCTCAAAACAACTCCCAATGAACTATCAATCTACCACACTGCTCCATCATACTTGAATTTTTACGATCAATGAAGAATTCCACTAGTTTACTAAGAAATTAATCATCTTTTACTTTCATGATGTGTCTCTGAATACATATTCAATCTCACATTCACCATTACAGCAATGCACTTACAGTTAAAGTTATAGTAAACACATTCACCCACTATCAAAAATCTATGGAATTATGTACCATCTAAGAAGATCAAAGCATCCACATTGTCTATAGCACTTTGTACATCATGTTTTTGTATAGTTTTTTTCTTGGACTGGTATGTATATTTGTACGATTCTTTTGTCATACAGTTGATGAAGAGCTCCTGTAAGGTAAATGATGTTGTAAGGAATTTAATCTCCTAAAGCATCAAGTGATATAATTGTTGGTTGTTCATAATATGCTTTGAGTGCGATTGCTAGTATGGATCGATGATGTGATCATTGCATGCAGGGGAAAATACTATAATATATAGTTATAACACAAAAATGTGTTGATCTGGGTAAGAAAATGAGAACTCACTGTAGCTTTGGTGATGAGGAATACAGCCTCTTGATTGACAAGACTAATCTCTGGATCAGTTTTGATGATCTTGCGAACTCTTGCTATAGGCAAATTTGTTAGTTTTACAGTAGGCTCATCTTCATGCTGCGTATCATTTTCAGCTGTTTCTGTTTCATGGACTGGTGACTCATCTTCGTTTTGCACATTACTCTCTGAAGATTTTGCCCCATTAATTTTTGGCTCGTGTTGCATGTCATTTTCTGCTACTTCAATTTCTTCATCACCACCAGGATCGTCATTGTCCTGAGTATCATTTTCTCTTGGTTCTGTCTCAAACAGTAGCTCACTTTCAGGTTCAGTTATTTCTTCTGGTTGAGGCTCTACTTCTTTGGGAATCACAGGTTCAGAGTTGTCTTTATATTCGGAACTCTCTTCATTAATGATTGGCATCTCTTCATCCTCCGTTTGGTCTTCCATGGTTTATTTTGTTAACTTGTGTATTCGAATTAGTTTTTAGCAAATTTCCAGCATCTTACGATTAGAGCGAAGAAAAAATATAATCCAATGGATCAAAAGCGCGCGACAAAATCGGAGCCGGCCGCCGAGGGATGAAAAAGCGCGGAATCCAGGAATCCACACCTGACCTGGGTATCCCAGGCTGGGATACTGTCGTCTGCTAAATCAGCTGGTTTGTCGTCTGCACTTGTTGTTATTGCGGGGATTGCCGACATTGCCGTCTGCCGAACTCATTTACTCATGGCTTGTTGAACCGCATTTTATTTACATCGTAAAAAGAATAAGTTTTTTGGCATTGATCCTTCAGTAAGGAACCTGGGATTCTATGTTTGATCAGTCTTCCGTGGTCATCAGAGAAACTGATAGGTCTCTTCAAGAAATAAAGTAAGCTTTCAATCTGCATTGGCAATCTTTCAATAAAGTACATCACATCACTTAATATTCACGCAATGAGTTTATCTTTTTACTAATCTAATAAAATTCAGTTAGGTAAACCCATTCCGTGAGATAGGGAGGAGACTTTTATTGGATCATTGGATTTGATTGAGCTTTATTGGAAACGTGATAACCTACAGAGTTAGATTGCAACTCATTTGGAAATTTGAACATTGATGATATGAGACTTTGGTAGCTGATCATCGACACTTTGATTGATTGTGTCAAGTTTCATCCTTATTATAACATCCAAGATTATGACGACTCTTTTCAGACGACTCCTTGGCACTTCGCACCTCACCATATTCAAAAGGTATAAAAGCAGTCTTATTCTTCATGTTGAACTGGATCATAGTGACCTGAGTTTTAAATTTTCTACTATAGAAACTTGAATGTTTCATCGTCTTGCTTATCATATGAAGGTGATGGCAAAACAACAGTTACAATCCTCAACAAAAACTTTGATTATGGCCTCATGATAGACTCTGTTAGTGAGGTAAGAGATGATTCAAAATCAATTCTATTGATATTATACAATCAGTCAAACACCTCCACCAGTAATCAATTCCTTTCTTACAGCGAGGGTTTGTTTTGAATAATTGCATGAGGATTGTTGGGCCAATGATTATGTTTCCTAAGACTATGTTGAGCTGGAATGTGGCTTCATCCCCAGAAATGACTGAAGAGTCTTTATGTCTCTTTCTCAATCTTGAACCAAAGCTAGACATCCTTGTAATTGGATTGGATGATGAGTATCCCTATAATGCTCCATTCCTACAGAACCTTAGAGAACTTTTCAAGAGACATAAAATACCTACAGAAATATTACCTGTCTATCATGCTTGTTCCGTTTTCAATTTTGTAAATTCAGAAAATAGATATGCAGCTGCAGCTCTGATTCCGCCCAAACTCAAACGAAGAGAAACTCTTATGGGAATCAGTGATAGTAAGCTGGATAAAATACCCATTCGAGATCCCCGAACATTCATGTCTGACGACCCACACGCGCCCGTCACTATGCCTGAGGATGAAGATCCACTCGAATACAATGCAGAAGATTTGAGAAAAAACAAAAATCTCGTCAAACCTTTCAAGACAAGGATACCTTGGAAGATGGAGGATAGAATAGTTCATCAGTCTGAACCATCAGATGGAAAGAAAAAAAATTGAATACAAGGAAACATTGTTATTTCGGCATTCCTGCGGCAATGATGAACGCTTCTAGTTTGAACTGATATTTCTGGATCAAATAAACCTATTGGACCCGTCGTCACATCTCTAACTAGATGACGCAAAATCAAGCTAAATGCGCCTCAGAGTGCCCAAGCACGTAAAACGTTCAACCATATAAGTTAGATGAAATAATATTATTGATGGAATCTCTGTAATACACTCATCTTATTGCTGTTGATAGAAAACTGCTCAATTTTTCTTTGGGTGTGCATCCAAGTTTTATATGTTGTAACTCATATTTTATTAACCTCTCCTCTGAGACATTGAAAAAATTCGAATCATGTGAAAGGTCTAAGGATATCGACGGGATTGTCTGACATTTGTTCCACCAGTGCTAATTTAGCTGACTGTGTCGGTTTTTTGAAATCGAAATATTATATATGGAATTTATTCAATATTAAATATTATATATATATTTATAATATAAATATATGGAAATATTTATAAATACCTGAAAAAAATGGCTCAAATTCCCGTGCTACTAGTTGCATTTTCATTATTAAATTGAGCAGGTCAGGAGCATAGGTTTTTGAAATACTTCCGAATCTGATATCAAAACATAATTCTTCTGAAAAGAGATTTGGTACTCAGTAAGGATTAAAAGAAAATTTCTAAGATCAGTAGCCTTTTATTAATTTATTTCGAATTTTTTTCTCACAAAAGACAGTGGATATTATTTACATATGAAAAGATTGATCAAATCATAAAATTTGTCCCAACGAAATTTATGACTAAGGATTGAAAAATAAGTAATTGTAGAGAACTTTTTACATTAGAGGACAAGCCTCGGTTAAACTTCAACATCTGCCTTGGAATTCAACAATAATAGTGACTATTTTTCAGTTAACAATAAGCATTCAATCACTTTCATGTCCTGTACCAAATTGTTTCATCAAGAACTGAAGAGGAGATCTATACATAGAACATGTAAATATCTCTTTTTCAATTTTTCATGTGCATCTTTTTTACCAAATGTTGAATTGCAATGCTAAATGACATTCAACATCAAACGTTGAATGATATCTAAAGAGTCATGATGGCTCGTTTAATTCCTTTTTCTTTTCTACGTTTTTTCTCCATTTTTTTAGACTGGTTTTCAAGAGCGCCAGAAAAAAGCTCCACATCCTCTGCTTCCTTTGTGACATTATCTACAAAAGCCATGCTGTGCATATTATAACCGATAATATTTCGCAAGGTAAGAAGCTTTTCAGAAGCAGACTTCTCAATTTTCTTCAAGATAGGCAGAAGATCTTGACTGGCTGCAATTGGCTCATGATGCATACGAATGAGACTTGAAATGAGTTTAACAACAATCTCTACTCCATTCCAGTTATGCATTAGATTAGGGAGAGTCATAAGAATTTCACGAACATCAGAGTGCTGAAGCAAAATAGAAACTCCATCAATATCACTTGGTCTGATATGCTTCAACGTACCCATGACATATTCTTCAATTGAACGATATCCATATGTTTCTACTATAGGAGGTAATGGTGGCATTGGATGAGATGGCCCAACACCTGAACATTCTTCTTGATAACTTTTGCAGACTTCCAAACACTCCAAGATCAGTTCAAGCGCTCTATCACTGTTCATTGCCCTGCGTCCCAATGGAATCTGATTTTTCTTCCCATGAGCAGTTATTGCTTCATGCGTTGCTAACTCTTTTTCTTGCTCTGCTCGCTCTTCTTCCGCTTCATCTTCAGGAACAAGAAGTTCTGAACTCCTTTCATAAATTCTAATGATCTTATCAGAGCCAGATGACAATATATGGATACCATTTGGAGATACTGCACAGTCATATGCTTGTCCTTTATGATATTGTAATGAGATGATTTTTCTATGAGAGTCACCATCCCATTGCTTCACTCCACCATCTTTCCCGCATGTTATAATGTAGTGAGTTTGAGGTACAAAAGCCAAGCCTGTGACTGAATCATCATGAGCAAATAGTGATTTGTGGCAATCACCAAAGTCCAATCCCCAGATCTTGATATTTCGATCAGCAGACCCAGTTGCAATTAGTGTAGAATCACTGGAAATGTCCAAACATAGAACTGGTAATTTGTGTCCATAGAGTGAAGTGAAAAACTTGAACGTGTCAACAAAGAAAATCTTGACCGTAGAATCTAACAATGAAACTGCTAGGAATCTATTGTTAGGACTAATCTTCATACATAATACACTTTCCTCTAATTTGAGAGTTTTGTAATGGAGCAATGAAAGAACCTTTGATCTAATTTCAGATTTACTGTCATCAACAAGTTCATAAGACCAGAATTTAACTGATTTATCCCCTCCACCACTCACAATGCCTTCAAGAGTTGGTGAAGGCGTTATGCTCCAAATTTCAGCCTCATGTGCTTGAATCTCTTCTAAAATGTCTCCTGTGGCTATATCAATGATAAGTATCTTTCCATCAGCCAATCCAGCTATCAAATGTCTATCACCAGGGACAAATGTCAGGCTCAAGGGGCGTTTACAGTCTACAGTCCTGAGACATGACAGTGTGGGCCTATTCCAAAGTTTGACTGATTCCTTACTAGCTGTTGCAAATGCTAAATTATCTGAACTGAAGCAAACAGCTCTCACAGCAGTGCGGTGTCCATGGGAACTTACACTCCTCAGAAGTTTTGATTCTGTGCTATCTCCTGCAACTGATAAGCTATGGAGTTCAATAGTATTGTCTTCAAGAACTGCACAAACCCTCAGTTCTTTTCCTCCCCCAAGAATAATATCAAGCGACTTTGGTTTCCTTGATACTGGAATAGTTGACAGACGATTGATCCAACGATTAGAAGTACTATCCTTATTTGATTTGTTGCTCTTCTTATCTTTACTGGTCAAGATTTTTTCATTTGAATTTTCTAAACGTTCTGACCCTCCACTGCCAACAGAATTACCATTTGATATACTGAATATTTCAATTAGATTGTCATTTCCATGGCAAGCAATAATGTGTTGAGAAAAGTCAGAAACTATAGTGCATACTCTACTTTTCCCAAGCCGCTGAATACCTCCAATATTATTACAACGCAAAGGATACTTCAACATATGCTCATCATCATCCTCCAGTGGAATCTCTGATAGACCCACACTTCCTTTCTGTTTGACACTTTCAGCACTGTCATCTATTTCCCAAACTTTCAAGGACCCATCATTACTGCCAGTGATGAGATATCTATCATTCTCAACCAAGGTGAAACTCCATACTTCGGAGTGATGTCCAACAACAGTTTTGAAATTGTGGTCATTTTTCAGATCCCAAAACTTAACTAACGAGTCTTTGCTTGAACTTATGATGACATCCTTATCTTGCATGAAACAAACTTTTGTAATGATATCTTTGTGTCCAGTCAATCTGGACATTCCAGATTCTGCAATGACATCCCAAACAATGATTTCTGTATCACTTGATCCTGAGACTAGCCGATGACCAGATTGATCGTATGCTAAAGATGTGATGTCAGAGTTGTGACCAAGGAAAATGCTTGTATTCTCTGCTGTCTGGAGATCAAAGATTTTAATAGATCCATCGTCATAACCAGCTGCAATTTGACTTTCAGTTGGTGAGGCAGCAAGAAAAGTCACATTCACCTTCTCGCCAGACAACACTTGCACTTTTTCGCCTAGTCGAAGATCCCAAATGTACACATGTTCACAAGCTCCCACAGCCACATACCTTCCTTGTTGTCCCAAAAAAGTAACAAATACCACATTGCACTTTGAATCAGCAATTAAATTCAGATTTCCTTTCGGTAGGAACCTCAGATATGTCTTCTGAATACCCATGATTCACGACCAAATCACACGTGGGGTAGCACACGAGAAACTCAGGTGCTCAGGTGGCAAAAACTTCGTGCTTTTATGGATTCATGAAGTAATAGAATTTGCGACTCGTTGGCGATAAACTTTTTTACTTTCACATCACGCGTTGATGAGATTCTCAAAATTAACAGGTGCTTCCTTTGGTACACTTCGGAAATTATTGACCCGACTAATGTCCGACGGCACCCGCATTCCGTGGTAGGTGTTCTGTGACCGGCATGGCATTGGCCAGGGCCCCGCAACTCAATGTTAATTTTATGGCTAAAATTTCTGCTACGATCCGTGGCCCGAGCGCAGCGCCATCGGGCGGATTTTTACGGGAAGTTGAGTGAGAAGCTCGAGCCACCGCGTGAGCGGGTATTACAGTCTGCTGCAATCCCACACTTGGCTCGAGCCAAAACTTTATGCTGCGTCTCCACTGAGCCGTCAGTTTTCACAAATTACTCTACGTGAAAAAAGCATTGAAAAAAGATTGATGCAAGAGTACTTAAACTGTCTTATTTACTTTATGATGGGGAATTCAAATTCGACGATTTCCTTTTATATGGATCGACCAATGGCAAAGATTCAAGGATTTCGGGAGAAGGGAAATTATGGAATTTGACAATGAAATTTATAATTTTAAACGCGCGGCTATTAGATATAATCTACAGTGTATTAGTTGTTCATCTTTCAAAGAAAAATGAGCGCAGCGTTTTTTTTGGTCATTAGGTTTAAAATGAAAATTAGAATACACTTTTCCAAAAAATACATCCCACTTTTTCAGATCCTGAAACCGATGAGGACACGTTATGCTAAATAAGTGAATCGAAAACAAAAATTAACAACACTGGAAACCCAGGCCCCTTGGGAGGCCGATGAACATATGTAACATTTAGCCCTAACTTGGCAAGCGTGCTTTGGTCTAGTGGTATGCTTCCCGACTTATACCCGGAAGGTCTGGGTTCGATACCCGGCAGCTAAATTTTTTTTTTCGGTTTTTTTTTCTAAATGCGCATTTTGAAATTTATCTTTCAAACTTCTATTGATATTTTTTTTCTATTTTCATTAGAAACTGTTGACAAAAATTGAAAGACTTCTCGATATAATTACATCGACTCGCATACCTTTAAGATCATTGAATTATAACATTTCGTCATTATCAATGTTAATAATAGTTACTAATAATAAATTATTCTGAATTCAATTTTCCCGAATTCCCAGGGTGATAATACAATTAGCAACAATGCCCGTGTGAAAATTTAAAGGACGTGGTCCCGCGGAATTCTACAGGGAAAATCTATCGATAATGGTCCGATATGTTCTGGAGAAATTTACCGCGTATACGGAAATCTGCAAAAGAATGTTTGATGAGCTTGTGAAATCCAATCTTTGCGAACAGGAGTTCTTTCTGGTTACAAACTTTGCAAACTTAGTTTGTAAATCCAACAAATACTAACCTCACAAACAGGTGTTTGTTTTGCCAGTTTGTATTTGTTGGTCCAACAAACTATTTTCTTCCGTGTACCCATCTAAAACATAAGATTCCATGAACATATATACATGATCGTGAGGAAAATCGGGTTCAAAGTTCTTATAATTCTGAATAATTGTTATGCATTAATTTGGAAGTGGCGCAGCATCACAATACCTCAATATATCAAACACCCACCTCGCACTATGAATAGATAAAATGGTGAAAGAAAAAAAGAACAGAATCTTAATATAATTTTTTATTGGAAAAAAGATTCAGTTCATACAATTTTGCATCTGGTTACGGGATTCATTGTAAAGTTTGCATAGGAATTTCTGGAAAAGGTATGAGTAGACCGTAGTGTCAATGATATCATTCTCGCATGAATTATGCGGCTGAAGATGAGTCGATCAAAGGTTGGGGTTGTGATTATGGTTACTGAAAATGTAACCGACGTGCTTTTTCTAGACTCGATTATGAAACATTCAATTATTAGTTCTCAAAATCCTAACTTAATTCATTCGATATAACAAATTAATTCATTGTGAAAACGAGTCTGTCTAGTTTGACAATTATTTGATTTTTCAATTTTTTCGTACCTAATTTATTTGATTTTTCGAATTTGATGATCCGAGTCGAATGGTTTTTCCGAGATTTTACGTAAAGTATCTTCCGCAATACCTTATAAATGAATTTCGTAGCCAAATGTGTCATTGTACGAACTGAATTTGATTTGAGTGAAAGATTATATCAAAATTTTGTCTTTTTTTCTTTCACCATTTTACTCTGCCATATACCCTGGTATATAGAGATGTGACAAATTTTTTTTGGCCACCCATGCAATATATAGATATATAGTGACAATGCGATTAGCTAGGTTAGACTTGGCTAGTTTTTGGCCAAAGAATGGTCACGCAATTACTACCAGGGTAGTACAAGATTGAATTTCAGACACATTTTGTGGGTGTTGTGCGGTCAATATTGTTAGGTATTGATGCTGCGCCAACTCTAAAACAGTCATGACAAGTTTTCCGACTTATAAGAATTTTGAACCCGATTTTTACATGATCATGTATATTCATAGAATCTTATGTTTTACATGGGTAGGTTTTCATTTGACAGTTTTCTCATTTCTACCCTCCATAAGTCGACAGGAACGCATTTTATCCAAAAATGTGTAGAGCAATTTTTAGTAAAAGATCTTTGGAAGATGAACAAAAAAAGTATGTACCGTCAAATTGGCTAATTTTGGTACGGTTTTGGTAATTTCCATTTTGTTTGGCTTGGAATTCCTATTACATTGACAATACCCACTCCTATTAGTAGCCAATCGAAAGCTCACAGTCTCAGCTTTCAATTGACGGGCTACAAAGTTCAATTTGATGTGTCTAAGCCAGATGAGCTGTTAGCAGTTTTGTAAGTGCACCATCAAAGTTAGATCCCGATGGGGCAACTTTGGTACACTTACAAAAAATTTCAATCTTACCCACCACCATACGGAGGAATCAATTTTGAACATTCATTTTTCATGTTCTAAGCTATTAAAAACATTTATACGTCCATACGTAGAAACAGCGTGTTTCTAGGCCTCCTCGCTACGCGAGGAGGCCTGGAAACAAGCTGTTTCTGCGTACAGACGTATAAAACTGCATACGCGTCTCGTGCGGAAACATTTTTCCTTCGGGAAAACCAAGCTGGACGGTGCCATCGCCCACGTCCAGCTCGGTTTCCCGAAGAAAAAAATGTTTCCAGCACTCGACGCGTAATGTACTATTATATGGCTCGACGCGCAAACTGCGTGTTTCCACGTCTCGCCGTATAGTGGCATATATGCGTCTCGTGCCAAAAACTTTGTTCTCCACGATGACCTTTGGACGTCTTCGATAACTTTGTTGGATCGGCTTCGCAGACGTCCAACAAAGTTATCGCATAGAACAAAGATTTTTGGTTCTCGACGCATAGTATACTAAGGTAACTGTGCCTAATTTGCCCCCATTCCCTAATTTGCCCCCACTTAAGTTCTCGAATGTATGCACCCACAGACCTTGCCACGCATTTTTTTCATGTTTGTTAGATTGAAGTATGAGAAAATAAACGTTTTGAATCGATCCTCACTGACACGCGCATTTCTTAGAACAAAAAAAGTGGTTTTGGTACTTTCGACTTCTTTTTTGTTAGTCACTAAAAGCTATGCCAAACAAAGTTGATGCAATCAATTTCAACGTGCCTTAAGTCATTTTTTTGTCTTTGTCCCAACTTTGGAATGCTTTCTGCAAAATTGCTCAATTCGATTTTTACTGGTTCTACGCCCATATTACTAGAAAAAGTGCAGCGTTCCTAATTTGTCCCCATAATCTTTTTCCAAACTCGTTTTTCACTCCATTCAAATATCAATCTCACTCAAGAAATTCAGAAGGGGGTAAAGAAGAGCTACAAAATGAGCTAAAGTACGTCTTTATTTGGAGGTCTGGGAGCCGAAATATCCCGATCATACGCAAAACCCGTATAATCTCATGCAAATAGGCCTCTTTTCTACGTGTGGGGGCAAATTAGGAACACACTTTTGAAAACTTGGGAAAAATCTTCTTTAGCTAAGATTCAGATATCTCGGGTCCAATTTGTTGAAATTAAACGTGCCTTAGCTCATTTTAAAGGTCTCAAAACAAGCTTTAAAATGAGCTGAGGTACGTTGGAAAATATGGAGATGAATCAGGATGGCGAGCAAAACAGAAGTAGTGAGGGCAAATTAGGCACACTTACCTTATTCAAGACCTCATAGACCATCACTCGACTCGAGATGAGTTGAATAGAAGCTGTCATAAAAAATTCAACCAAAGTTACCCTACCGTCTTACGTAGAGTGGGGTAACTTTGGTCCGATTATTTCATGGGGGTTTCCCGATTTTTCAACCGTTAAAATTCCAAATGCAGTAAATACACCAATGTAACGATGATTCCTTCAATATGGTGATATATGTGGTCGAAATGTGTCGTTATTCACCCGTAGTTCGTTCCAGAACACTTCTTGCCAGATATACTAAAAGGACCACTTGCGTATCGGTGCTAAATCAGCCTTTTCGGAAAAAGCTTCAATAAATAACTACAATCATCCACGCGGGATCTGCGTCGGCTCAACACATTGCTTTATGCGTGTGTCAAGAAGGAAGAATCGGTTTCACATCGATAGAAGCATCTACTTTGCCAAACGCAGTTCTGAAAGTCATTTTTTAGGGGTGTACCAAAGTTCCACCCACTGTACTAAAAGTTACCCAATTTGACGGTACTCAGTTCCTCATATGAGGCGTCCTGTTCCCGCAGTGACGTATCTTTGTCCAAGTGCCATATTTTTCACAGGTTCAACCCCATAACTCGAAAAGAATACATTTCATCGAAACTTGTAGAGCAACTTTCTGTGGGCCTTCAAAACAAAAAAAATTCCTACACATTTCTTCGTATAAGGCCTCCTGTTTCCATAAATGAAGTGTATTGATCCAGAAAAGATAATTTTGTGTTCACTATGTCGGTTTCGGCTGTTATCAGAAAAAATATGGATCTTGGACGAAATTACGTTTTTTTAGGAAACAGGAGGCATTGCATGAGGGAATGTGTGGAGGCCTTTTTTGTTCTTCCTTTCAAGATCTACAGAAACTTGCTCTATACACATTTTTCGATGAGATGTATGTATTCTTTTTGATTTATGGGGTTGAAACCGTGAAAAATATGGAACTTGGACGAAGATACATCTATTTGCAGGAACAGGAAGTCTCATATGAGAAAATGTGTGCAGTCCTTATTTATTTATCTTTCGAAGATTTAAAAAAAGTTGCTCCCACAATTTTTGGATAAAAGTCGATTTATCGAGGGTAGAAAAGCTGAAAGGATCAAATAAAAGCCTATTTTATATTTTTTTTCACGTGCGGCTTAGGTGGCGATTTCGCTTCTTATTGGGTTTTGATCCCATAAATTTCTCTAACCATATCCAACAAGAACCCTACTTGGGGTCGGCAGTCTGGATTACAACCTTCTTCAAGAGCACCGTGCGATCGATGGATGTGGGTTGAAATCAATAATTAGGCTCGTTGAGCTCGACCGTTCCAATGATAAATGAATGCCCCACCAAACAGTGAATGTTACCTCAATATTTCTGGAACGTTGCAATTGCAACCTTGGAACGTTCCGTAAATAGTCGGAAACCCCGTTGGTGGAACGTTTGAGCAACGTAAAAAGTCTACGAGATGTGTGTTGTCTCAACGTTCCCAGCACGTTTCTGGACGTTGCGAATATAAATAAGTAAATGGATTGTTTTTTATAAATTGTTGTTCATTAGCTCTTGTTGCATTTAATCTTCCTTGTACTATGTGGGTATGTTTCTGATTGAGCGCAAACGATGGGATTGAACGGGGATGGAGCTGATAGCTTGTGAGACACAGAATTTTAGAAACAATTTATTTATTTATTTAACAAAAAATTTTCTAAGTCTTGGTTGCACAAGAATCATCTCGGAAACGTTTGTGCAACGTTTGAAAAACCGTTGAAATGACCCAGAAACGTGCTGGAAACGTTGAGATAACACACATCTCGTAGACTTTTTACATTGCTCAAACGTTCCACCAACGGGGTTTCCGACTATTTACGGAACGTTCCCAGGTCGCAATTGCAACGTTCCAGAAACATTGAGGTAACATTCACTGTTTGGTGGGTGACAAAATGAGAGAGAGACAGAGAGAAATGTGAAATAGGAGTGAGTATTTGACCAATTCAAAACAATCTACGGCATCGTTCTACATTGCGGGCTAACAAGCCATTATACTCATTTTTTTCCAAACTCACAATCAACGGAACAATTGATTCTATGGTATTCGTGGGTAAAGAATGAATCAACTGGGTTAAATTTTTTTCAACCAACTGGTTGAATTTTCAGACCCTGGTTGACCATAATTTGGTTGGAAGTCAAACAATTTTTTACAGTGTATATCAAGAAGTCTTTCAATTTTTGTCAACAGTTTCTAATGAAAATAGTAAAGTATCAATAGAAGTTTAAAAGATAAATTTCAAAATGCACATTTAGAAAAAAAAAACCGAAAAAAAAATTCAGCTGCCGGGTATCGAACCCAGACCTTCCGGGTATAAGTCGGGATGCATACCACTAGACCAAAGCACGCTTGCCAAGTTGAAGCTAAATGTTACATATCTTCATCGGCCTCCCAAGGGGCCTGGGTTTCCAGTGTTGTTAATTTTTGTTTTCGATTCACTTATTTAGCATAACGTGTCCTCATCGGTTTCAGGATCTGAAAAAGTGGGATGTATTTTTTGGAAAAGTGTATTCTAATTTTCATTTTAAACCTAATGACCAAAAAAAACGCTGCGCTCATTTTTCTTTGAAAGATGAACAACTAATACACTGTAGATTATATCTAATAGCCGCGCGTTTAAAATTATAAATTTCATTGTCAAATTCCATAATTTCCCTTCTCCCGAAATCCTTGAATCTTTGCCATTGGTCGATCCATATAAAAGGAAATCGTCGAATTTGAATTCCCCATCATAAAGTAAATAAGACAGTTTAAGTACTCTTGCATCAATCTTTTTTCAATGCTTTTTTCACGTAGAGTAATTTGTGAAAACTGACGGCTCAGTGGAGACGCAGCATAAAGTTTTGGCTCGAGCCAAGTGTGGGATTGCAGCAGACTGTAATACCCGCTCACGCGGTGGCTCGAGCTTCTCACTCAACTTCCCGTAAAAATCCGCCCGATGGCGCTGCGCTCGGGCCACGGATCGTAGCAGAAATTTTAGCCACTTTTGCCTATGGAGTTGCGGGGCCCTGGCATTGGCATGGGCATATGGGCAATGATGGCACCGGCAATAAGACGACCTAACCTATGATAACAAAAGCACGTGTGGATCAGAGACAGTCGCAGGATCAAAACAGTCGACAAATTTAACCGAAGTAACTCGTTTTATCTCAAAAATATTTTTTAAAAGTAAGTTCCAAAGACACTATAGCATTGATATTGTGATGAAATTATACTTTTTAAGGATTATTAACCACAAACTTATGGCCGCGTAAACTTATTCTCTGTTCTTGTCATCAGCATGATTCTAAAAAATTTCCCACGGGGAGGCAAAAAACCAGATGTGAAACCCTCAAATAAGGTATGGCGTTATTATTCTGATACTGAACTGTGTGATGAAGAGTAGGCTTCTATTTAAATGATTTCTTTTAGCTGTTTTCTAAACGAAAGAAGATCAAAGTGAAAAAATCAAAACCAAAATCAAAAGACCCAAATACATCAGCTACACCAGATGATCCAATAGTATTGGGAAAAGCTGAAAATTTGAGGTTTTCAGCCTTGCGAGAAGGAATGGTTGTTTATGGGAGGATATTCAAAGTGACAGATTACTACATGGTTGTGTCATTGCCAGGACAAATCAGTGGGAAACTTCAAGCAACAGACATTAGTTCTCGTTACACAACTCTACTCAGAAGTATAACGGAAAGTGAAGATGTATCCAGTGATTTTAAGCCTTTATCAGACATTTATACAGAGGGAGACCGCATAGTTTGTTATGTGAAAGAAATTGATGCAGCCAACAAAAATGTGTCTGTTTCTTTGGAGCCTCAACTTGTGAATCAAAATTTGAACCCAGGTACACTGACCAAATGCTCAAAACTTGTATTGAGTGTAAGCAGTGTTGAAGACCATGGATATGTCCTGGAGACTGGATTGAAAAATCTGAGAGCTTTTCTGTCCACAACAGATTTAGGAGATAGTAAAGTTCAACTTCATCCAGGGAAACAAATCATGTGCGCAGTGAAAAGTGTGAAAAGTGCCGAGGATATTCTCACAGCAAAAATTTCAATCAAGCCCAAGCATTTGTCATCTGTAGAGCCAGAAGTACATTCTTTGGACAGTTTAGTGCCTGGAGCTTTATTTTCTCTTACTGTCAGGAAAATATTAAGCAATGGCCTGCAAGTTCATTTTGGGGAAAATAACATTGGATATGTTAATGAGCTTTATGTACAAAATAGGTTGTCATCTTTTGAGAAAGGACAAGAATTAGTCGGCACACTACTATATGTAGTGCCAACAGTGAAATTTGCTTATTTCAGTCTACTTCCTCATCAACCAGACAAGAAAGTATTGGATATTGGAGATAAGATTGATAAAGCAAAAGTAATTTCTCGAGATTCCAGAGGAATTCTTCTGCAGTTGAAGAAAGGTGTAAGGGGTTTTGTCACATCTAAACGAACTGAAGTTGATTATGAAAAAATCCCATCTGTATTCACTCCTGATTCTATTCACAAATGCAAGATAATAGCTTATGATTCAATTGCAAGAGTGTACATATGTACAATGGAGAAGAAATTGATGGAAGAGAATTTTGTGAATAAAGCTAAACTATCTCCTGGAGATCTCACAGAAGTCAAGATTCTGGAAGTCAGTGGAACCAATGGATTCCTTAAAGTTTCATTGGGTAAGTTTTTGCTAGGACCTAGAATGAGTATTTGAGAGCCATCATTATTTTCTTGCCTCATCTTAATTAATTCCTCAGTCATTTAATTTGTGATATCAAAGTTATTTACCCACTGCAATAACCACATAAATTAGAAAACGCTTCTTGGACTTGAAGAAGATTATTGATACCAATTTCATTAATAATTCAATCTCCTCACCAAGTCAGCAACCTTGAGATTTTGCAAGGTTTAGAAATGATTCAATTGCAAGAACAGAAAACATGACCTCAATTTGAGTTTGTAAGACTTTCAAACGTTTTGGAGAGTAGTACAAAATTATCTCTTGCAATCTGTCTATTTAACTCTTGTTTTATCATTGCACATAAACTCTCCATTTCAATGCCTCATATCAAGCTATAAGTTTTATCTTCATAATTTTCACGAAATTTTTCGATCTGTCAACCACTTTCGCTTTATTTCGACGGAAATCAATTCGCTAGATCAAGGCCTGACTATCATCCGCGATTGAGTTGTATTCGTAACCTATCGGCTTACATCGGGATCAATACCGATTTCAACAATTTTTCTGCATTTTTCAGGTAACATTTTTGGCAGCGTACCTCCTGACCACATATCCGATCCGGGTTCTCGTGAAAAATTGAAAATCGGACAAACTGTAAAAGCAAGAATTCTTGAAAAATCAGAAAACTTGTTTTTCACTCTAAAAAAATCTCTCATAGATACCAAATTACCCATTTTGAGTAAAATAGAGGATGCCAAGGTAAATTCGACGCACGATGGAAGTGTCATGAAGATCAGAGACCAAGGAGTACTCGTTCGTTTCTTTGGAAATGTAAAGGGATGGATACCAAAACGTTTCCTGGATAAACGAATTGAATCGTTGAAATGGAACATGGTTGTCGGACAGACTATTCCAGTTGTAATTAAAGACGTCAAGCTTGGCGAGAACAAACTCACGCTAGCTCCGACTAACTTACAAATCATTGGTAGTTCCAAGTACAAAATTGGCGATTTGGTCGAGGGAGTTGTCATAGATTCCTCAATAAATGGCGTCAATCTAAAACTCAACGACAACGATGGACTTGTAGCATTCCTGCCTGCAGGTCACATGGCACCTTGTTTAGAAGTTGGACAATTACTAGCAGCTAAAACTGTAGCGGGAGACATATTTCCCGCAGTTGTATTCTCAACTAGACCCAGCGTAATTCTTACTTCGACTTTTGCTCCAGCAACTGTGCAAAGGGTGAAAGATTTGAACATCGGCGATACTTTATTATGCTCCGTGAAAAGGATTCACAAAGAGTCTGTCAAAGTATTGATGCCTATCAACAAGTGTTCGAAATATGGTACAATTCCGATTAGTAAAATCGGTTATGTTGAGTCGTGTCACGAAAATCAACTTCTGTTTGGAAAAATCTTGGAAGTCAATAAGGAGACCCAAGAAATTCAGCTAACCGCACAGCTAGGCGAAGTTTGGAAGAGTATAGCAGATCAAGATGCAAGAATGATGGCAGCAGTAGATGTTCTGAGCTCTTACCTAAACAAACTTTCGGAATTATCGAAAAATGTTTACTATACGAGTAAACCGATTTCCAAAATCAACATCGGACAGCGTATAAAGGCTACAGTAGAGAGTATCATGGATCGAGGTCTCGTTCTGAAATTGGATCGCGATGTAAAAGGTTTGGTTCGCACAGGACACTACTCAGGCTCTTACAAACAAGGTGACACTGTAGAAGGTGTCGTTTTGTGGGTAAATTATCCTCACGAATTCGTTGAAATTTCGCTAAATCGTCACGTAATCGAAAGTATCAGTGAAGACAACAGCGAATTAGAAGAAATACCAATAGGTGAACAACTCAGGGGAGAGATCGTTTTGGCAACGGACTGGTTCGTTTTGGTTGCGTTGAAAGGTAAAGCAAAGGGAGTCTTGGTCACTTTACCAGCTAGGAGACATCTCAACGATACAGTGCCAGATCTTTCACCATATCAGATTGGAAAGAAAGTCAGATGCTATGGAGTATTAAATAAACAAGATGATGGACTTTTGGTGCCGATTTGCATGCTGAAATCTGCATTTGAAATCCGTAATAGTGATGAGAAGAAGTTGGTCAATGCTCCAGCAAGCCTTAAGCGCAAAGCTGAGACTACAACCAACGCTCAAGATGACACAACCGCAAAGAAATTAAAGCTTGATAAGAAAAATCAAACTAATCCCGACAAGCATGGCCAGTTAAAGAAAAACTCTCAACAAAGTGATGGAAAGAAAGCAGTGCAGGCTTCAGAAAAACTGACAGGAGCAAAGAAATCAGAGTTACAAGACGGAAGGAAATCGAATCAAATAGTTGTTAAACGCGCAGAAGAAGAAGACGATAGTGATAGCGAGGAAGACGATGAGGATCAAGATGAAATCGAAGACAGTGGTCTAGATCAAGAGATTGAGGATTCTGAAAGTGACATAAATAATGAAGAAAAGATGGAAATAGAAGAAAAATCTCCAAATGTCCCGCAAAAAGAGCCCGCACTAACTCTGTCCATGCCAGAGTGTGGTTTCAAATGGGAGAACTCGACAAGCAATCAGCCTCAAGAAGAGAGTTCAAGCGATGACGACGAAGATGAGGATGCAGATGGTGAGTCTGGTCCTCAAAAAAAGAAGAAAAAGAAGAAGCTCTCAGCAGCGGAAAGACGCGAACTCGAACGCCAAAAGGAGCGTGAAATTCGTGAACGTGAGGAAGCTTTAGCAAGCTGCCAGATGCCTCAAACGGTTGACCAGTTCGATAGATTAGTACTATCTAGCCCTGACAGCTCACTCGTCTGGGTCCAGTACATG
The DNA here is from genome assembly GCA_029851415.1 of Eretmocerus hayati. Classification (NCBI taxonomy): domain Eukaryota; kingdom Metazoa; phylum Arthropoda; class Insecta; order Hymenoptera; family Aphelinidae; genus Eretmocerus; species Eretmocerus hayati. Next base: position 51,067,395 of record CM056741.1, on the reverse strand, counting down.
GCTCATCATTTACAAGCTACTGAAATTGACAAAGCTCGAGCAGTAGCTAGACGCGCTCTCAAAACTATAAGTTTCCGCGAGGAAGAGGAACGTCTTAATGTTTGGCAAGCTTGGCTAAATCTCGAGTCTAGATTTGGTACTAATGAGTCCCTTGATGAAGTCTTTAAAGAAGCAGTCAAGACTAATGATGCTCGCAAAGTATATAATCATATGTTAAATGTACACGTGGATGCTGGAAGACAAGCTGAATTGGAGAAAACTGTCAATGCTATGATAGGTAAATTTAAGTACGAGAGCGATACGTGGACCGAGTGCGGAGCTGCACTTCTTAAGGTTGGAATGAAGGACAGATCTAGACATGTTATGCAGAGAGCACTACAGTCACTACCTGCTAAGAAACGTGAGTGTATTTGATCATTTTCATTGTGTGGAGTTTTGTCTTGGTCAGACTCATTTTGGAAAGGAATGAATCTTACAGTTGCAAAAACAATAAGAGCTGCCTTTAGTTTGAAGAAGGAATCTGACTGAGAGAGTTGTACTCAATGGTATTGTTGAATCAGACTTATTCTCATGCTATTTTTCTATTTACAGACGTTGAAGTGCTAGTGAAGTTTGCCCAGTTGGAGAACAAGTTTGGAGATAAGGAGAGATCTCAGACTCTTTTCGAGCAAGTTTTGTCCTCGTACCCTAAGCGCACCGATGTTTGGTCATCTTACGTTGATTCTCTGGTCAAGTCTGGTGACATCGATTTAGCCAGGTGAGTCACTTGATTTTTTCAAATGAGTTGGATTTATGAGGTTGTTTTGTCGTTAATCGTAGCGTAAAATATTGGAATAGATTACGGAATAATACGACACTGGATTGCTTTCTAGCTTTAGCGTTTTCTGTTTTTTATTATTAAAAAATTTTTTTTATCCCCAATAAGAGTGCAATATAATATGCACATATCTACAGTATGAAATAATAGAGCATCAACCATTGATCCTTACGTGATCAAAAGATAAGTCAGAACAAATATAACGCAACTGCCGGTATGCAGACAAAGATAAATGAGATCCATTGAAAGTTTGAGCCGATCATGAGTTATCACTTTGTCTCGGTAACATCCCTGACAGTAAATTAATCGATTCCAACGTCAAGTAGAATATAATCGAGTGATAATTTAAAGATATTGAATAAATCTTAAAAATAAGTATCGAGGAAAAATATTTTCCCTTTGGAGGGAAATACAGTGTTTCAGTTATTGCAAGGCTGTCCTTATATAGGTGTTCTGTGGCCCTTATGGACTCTTGTCCCCCACTTCGCGCCTTCTTTCCAAAATGGTGTCTTTTATCCTCTAGATCTAACTTATAACGGAGTTAACTGACTTCTTTAAGTAAATGCTATCTTCATCCAAATGGAATGATCAATATAATGATTCGACCATTCTATAAATTCCCCATTTCCATGCTAAAAAGTTATTGGTACAAAATCCGTCATACGCAGATATGGAAATCATCGAAACACTTCTCATTTTTCAATTATTTCTCGGAAGTGAGACACGACCAATTCTTGAAACCTACCCTATCCTGTACCCATTATTGTGCAAAGTATTTTTTTTAACATGATTAATTTACAATGATGCCTTCTACTAAATTATATAACTCCCGATATTACTTCTGACCCCTTCGCTGAAAACATTTACATGTGTAGACATGTTCAAACTCGAATAGTTAGTGATAACTTGAGTCAGGTGCGGCATAAGAATGTTGAAAAATTTGGGAAAATTTCTCTTGATGCGAGCAGTAGAGTGGTACACGAATGAACCAAATAGTGGTTCGGTAAAGAAGAAAAATGAAAAGGAGAATAATTTACCAATCATCAATATAATCGTTCCTGGGCATTTTTTGCATTCGTTCTTCGTGTTTTTTGTATTTAAATGCTTTATCGAGACCGGGAAGGTAATTTCAAAAGGATTCAATGAATAGTTGAGAGTATTGTGAAATTTGGAAGAATTGATGTTCTCCATCCATAACGAGTACGTATTTTGTGCATGTCTACAAAGCCACTCGCACTGTGTGAGACATGGGACGACTGTAACAATTAGTGCGCCCAGCAAAGAGATAGCTTCTCGGTGACTTATATTGTTATTAGGCAAGAAAATCCAGATATTGAAAGAGATACTAAGCGAATCAGTTAGTAAATTCGCCTCCAAATCATCGAATATATTTATGTACGGGATCAACTTTATCGATTCACAAATTCCAAGTTGGCTGAAACCTCCGTAGTGTTACGGTCATGTCTGACCAGCCATGCCTCGTACTACTGATTCTTTAGAATGAGAGTAGATTTAAGTCATTAGAAAAATGGCTACCAGTCCGTTCAACTAGTTGTCGATAAAATTTAATTTCTTTTCCGGAATCGAAAATTTCTCATCGAGACCAACTAAACTGTATTTGTTTTGATCTATTCCTCATTTTAAATTTACAGGAAAGTACTGGATCGAGCCATCCTCCAGGTTATACCCGCCAAGAAAATGAAAGTTCTCTTCAAGAAATATATTAGTTTTGAAACCAAACACGGAACTCCCGAAAATGTATCACGTATTCAAGATTTAGCTGTAAAATATGTTGAAGAACAATGCAACAAAGTTGAATAGGTTCTATGAATACTGTTGACCATATCCAGTGGTTTCAGGTATGATCAATCGATTCCATTTTGAACCTGATAACTTTCTTGGAGTTTTTTTTATTATTTTCAAGATTAAGCAGGACTTTCTCTGCTTATTATAATTATTGTATTTCGTGTGTAATATTGAATGGTTGATCGTCATAATTGGTAACAATAATTTGGTCCTCGCATGGTGTGTTATCAACTTGACTCGAAAATTATGACTTTTCCTTCTGATTTGGACCAAAAAAAGTTTCGAATATTGTGGATTCGCTCATGTGCTTGCCAATTGAAAACTTTTACGAAAAATGTTTTTGAAACAATTTCTCATTCGTGTGAATGAGAGCCAAAAAACGGAGCACAAAATATTTTCATACCTTGCTCGCTTAATATCCGTATCCGCAATAGATACTAGAATATTAGTATCCATCAAGGACTTGAATGTAAATAGAAGAATAAATCGTCAAACAACCACGACATAATTCTCATTTATGCCCAGCAATATACATAGTATATTTTGCTATGCACATCTTGCTCTTTTACAAAGTGGATGCAGTAATACATTATCTAATTTTTCAAATTTCATTCCCTAATTCACCACTGGGAATTACCGCATTCGTTCTTGCTCGACTTGGATCATTATTTGGAAATTTTACAATTTTGACATTTTTCAATAGCATTCGGATGAGAGTTCCTACCTTTTGACTTTTGCACTTCTCTAGTTTAGCTATCCACTGCAGCTTATCACAATGCTTCCTATTAAACTCTCGCATTATTCACGAATCTACTTCATCGATTCATCTGACTCTCTAATAAATAGTGAGCTTTCAGAATAAACATACCTTTTTTCCTTTGCTGGTGATAGTGACCTGGACGTAATTAACTTTGTCAACACGATTCAGTAGTGTAACAGTGTTACTTTCAATATTACGTTACAAAAGCAGCTATTTCTGTCTAAAAAACTTATTCCATGACTGACTTTTAAAGCGATTAAGCTAGAAGCCAATCATAGATTGAGAGATAATAAAATTCGGATCTATTTTTAGTCGTAAACACGGGCCATATTCGAAAAGTAGTTATTCAGAGTTCATAGTTCTCCAGTCTATTTTTGACACTTGGCCACTTACGACGTCATTGATGATGAAAATGAGACGGAGTATTAAAAGTATCATTTTTCCATCATCATTGGTACCGCATATGCTTCTATAGACATTTTGATGGACGAGAATGATAGTATTATTAACGATATCGATACAAAAGTGGTTTGCCTGTTGCCAAATCACAGGAGGTGGATTTTGGTTTGCAAAAATGGAAAAGAACTTCAATTTCTGATCGACAGCTTGGTTCCTATACGGCAGAATATGAGTCAATTTAAAACAGAGAAAACAGCCTAGTGGACACTAAACTATGCGAATCAAATAAAGATATTCGTGGCGTTTCCCATTCAGATCACAAGTTTCATTATTGATTTGGCTTCGTCTACAACGATTTTACGTAAATAAAAAATGTTTCTTACTGTATCGAAGCAGTCTCGATCAATTTCAAAACGAATTAATGCAAATTTTGATTGTTATGTTATTACTTCTGATGTGCTGAATTGATGAATTGTACAAAAAGGCCTCGAGAGTCGTTCAATTGGAGCTTCATTTGGCTTTTAAGTAGAAACATCCAGATCTGGTCAGACGGACGCAACACCTTGAACACTTTTCATCGACGGCTTCTGTACCTCGAATAATTTTGATTTCTCTCTTGAATCATGCCCATATTCAATTTTAACTAGTGTGCAGACAGGTACAATAAGATAACTTTTTGTTGGGATCAAAAATGTCTATATTTGTCGGCATCGTCCATTTATAATTAACTACCATTTTACACAATGATAATTCCCTGAGAAATCAGAAATATCAAACTCTTCATCGACATCGAATTCAGGTAATCATGCTTACGTATGTAGCTCCCGTATCAAAATCAAGAACAACTAACAAAAATCATTCAAATATTCTAGGTGAACGATAAAACCAGAAGAAAATTGCAGCCCCTGATTGTTAGACGTTCCAAAAAGAAATGATGCTGTCCTGTATCTGGAACAAATTCTATGGACTCGTCAAGCTTGTTTTCAATCACCAGCCAAATTTTCAACAGAACCACCAACCTCCTCAGTCGTTCAGAAAATTCTATAAAGAATGTTCAGCTGTACCGATGCATAACTAGTCATCTCCACCATCACTCACTTCAGCATCACTTGTGTAATAAAAACACCTGCACAATCCTAAGTAAGTACCACATTCTCATCTCATCTCTCACTTCTCTAAACCTTTCTAAAATTCAAAATATTCGCAGTCTTAAACACACCTATACTAAGCAAGCTCCAAGTATTACCAATACGAGTCGTCACATCATGCGCAAGCGCTTCCAAAGCTCCCTCTCTCCGTGTATAGTGGCGTGTATATTCTCCCACTATTCAGCAAAAACGGTGGCAGATCTTCTCTTCTATACTTACAACGATTGCGATACACACCGGTTTAGTCAGTCAGTCAGTAGTCCAGCGCCGGCGGTGGTCTCAAAACGAGCTTTTATTCCGTTATAATTCTTTCCGTCTATAAATGCGCGCATACATACATAATAATAGTTATAACACACCGGTCGGTTTTTTTTTGTCAATTTATTTTTAGTCCATAACATCAGAAAGTATTTTGGAGTATATAGTGCCTAGTGCATCAGCATCAACGCGAGTGTGGTGACTTTGCAAAAGTATTATTATTATTACAGTGGCGTGTGTGCGGGCGCACCAAAAATAATAATAATAGTTTCTTTTTTTCTCATCGACAAGGAAACTTAGACATGTGGAAAAATTGCTGCTGAAGTTTTAAACAAGTGTGAGTTTCTTTTTCCTCCTTGAATAAGTAATTGAATTTTGAATTGTACGAAAAATTTGAGATATTTGAACTTTGGCGCCAGAGCTTTGATGAAAAATGTGGTATTTCAAGCCTCTATTTTTGATCTCGTTATCTGTGTCACGGTTATTCCCTGGTGTATAAATTTTACTTCATTTTTTAGGGATTGCAAAGGGTAATTTCTGTATTAGGTTATAAGTGAAGTGAAAAAATTTTGAGTGAAGATAATGTAGTAGTAAAACCGCTTGTTGCGTTCGCGCATTGAAAGGGGCAGATATTTAATGAACGAGTGTGTATAGTATACTTGCAAGAGCTTTTGCGATCGATCGAGCTCTCCTCTTGCTCTGCTGCTCTATATATGTACTCGTATAGTAGTAGTGTAGTATACTATGGAGAATTGGAGGCGTGCCTCACCGAAATACGCGTGTCATTTTCAGCCGATTCGATTATATTTTACAATGGTTACAAGTACCCCGAAATTTGGTAGTGTATCTTGTAGGACGAAATTTGAAATTGATGAAGATTTTTGCAGTTTCGAAAGCTTTTGATTCTATGGATCACATGTGACGGTACGAGTATAGATATAGTACCTATATGTAATTCATGGTATGTAGTAAGACGTACGACACTCGACCTATACATAGCTTTTCAGTGCACATATCTCTATACCTACTTTTATACTGTCTCTTTTTCTGTGTCCGGTATAGTGTGACGTATATATTTACTATCTGACGTGAAACTTTTGCTTTACTGTGTGTAACTGCGATGTGCAAGTCTATTTGAACTTTGGAAGACATCTGTGATGCGACTCTTTCAGACATTACTATAATTGAAATTCGTATTGCGCACATTATCGATGCCGGAAAATTCTCGAATGCAGAATACCATTCTACGCCCACCGGTTTCTGTGCTTGCAGAAACTTATTTAGCAAACTTATTTTCTCAAATCTAAATCCAAGATAATCCATATCTGAGTCTTGGATTTGATTTTTGTATTTGTATAGTGTTAGATACTTTGAGGAATTCTAAAAGATTGTAGAGGTGTGGAAACACACGTTTGAAAAATCATTAGTACTGGTGGAACGTTTCAGAAAAGCTTGAGCTATGACTCATCGATAAGTTTGTAATCGACGAAGAAGTAGGAAGTGTATCATGGCTTGGAACACTGATTTATGTGCTGATGTGGATGGCCCCGAATTTAAACAGCATTCTGATGATTGAATTGATCTGATGAACTAGGCTGATTCGTCACTTTCTGTCAGACTTCAATGACGATTCTTGTATCATTGTAAAGCGTGAAATAACACGTGTTATTATTATCCGCTCAATAGCTACTGCTAAATATTTGCAATACGTGAATATTTCAATAAATTCATGATCCCCGTTTTCCAATGATGAGTCATTTTCTGAAAAAAAAGCTATGAAAGGTATCTTATCACTGAAGAATCTTATTCTTCACCGAATCGACTTGAAAATTCTTTTTTCCGTTCTTGCAGAGGCTAGAAATGTGAACTTTTTGGATCTCTCATCTGAGTATATTTTTTTCCTAGTTTTCACCAAAGCAACGTATTTGAATGAAAAAAGGAATTGAATTTTGGTTTCATTCACCCAAAAAGCAGGCATCGGAAAGTTCACATCAGCTACAGTCGAAAATATTTTCCATCTTTGTATATAATCTCGTGCCATGTTACACACAGCTTAAGAATTACATTACAATAATTAACACGTTCACAGCAAAGATTTTTTTTTCATAATTTTCGGTTAGTCAAGATCTTAATACCGTTTTTCCAAAAAATGCAACTTTACATGGCGGTAAACTATTTTCTGACTGATTATTTATGTCCTTGATAAACTTAACCCCCAAGAAAAATCATTTTGAGGATATAATTCGCGAACCTAGTACGATTCGGTAAAAATTCAATTATGAAAAATCGTGGGCCCTTCTAGTATGGCCCATCGCAACGAACGTTCTAATTACATTTTCCTCATATTGACAAGCTTATCCAAAATCTGAAAACAATAATCATATACTACAGCAGGCTGCAATAGAGTTGTTTAATTTCAAACACTCTTACTCAATTTTTCACCTCACCAATCGTACCAACCCAGTTTTGATCTTCATCTGCAACGTACTTATCGATTTTATATCGATCGTTTGATTTTTCGCTTCTCCGTCATATTCTTGTTCTTGTTATGTACTTATAAACCAACAGTATATTAGCCCAGGTATATTGGAAGACGTGCGGAGGCTTTTGAACGATGGATAATAGGATGGATCAATCGTGGCCTTGAGCTGATGATCCCCTCATCGTATACCGTAGTTGTTACGAAATCAAAAGTTAGTATATGTAGTGGCTCTCGAGACTTTCTCTCTGTCTCTGTCTCTCTCTTCACCTATATAACATCATTGAATCGTTTTTTGGTCATGTATCGAAGATTATACTCGTGACGAGTTAACAACGTTGGCACTGGAAAACGAAAGAATCCGTGTGGTATTACATTGTATATGTTGAATGTATGTGTATAAGTACTTATTTTAGGTAGAAGGTGGACTTTCGCGTGCAAGGTCATTTCGTTAAATTGACATCGTAAATATCGAGATGGAGGAGAACTCGATCGAACGAATATGGAGTCGTTCTGTATACTTACATTGGTAGCGACAAGTATTGATCGTTGAGACGAATTTTCTGGGAATCGTACAAATTTTTTTTGTTTGATGGAAAGGATGTGCGCAATATGAGTGGTGATTTAATTTAATTTCTGTGCTGAATTTGGAGGAGTTTGGTTTAAAAATTTCAATTTTACCTCATGAGGAAATGTCCGTATAAGATGCGCAAATTGATTGTCAGATATTATTGAAGATATTGATCAAAGTCATGATGAGAAATCTTACTGCCTAGCAAACTGGGAGATCCTACCAAATTTTTTCAAAGAAGTGAGCTTTTCCAATTACTTATATGCTTGAGATGTCAATATTGCGGAAATCAGGAAGGCCGATAATGTACAATATTCTTGACAGTTAGAAATAAATTATTCCATCTAATCTAATACCAAATGAAAAGTGATCGACAAATTTCCATTTATACGAAGCGAGTACATTTTTTTCGAATAAGGAATCAAGAGATCTACTTTCAAATCGTACTTTGATGTTGCAAAAATAATGCAGAAGCCGAATAATAGTACCTTAATTTAACGTAAAGTCATTTTCAAGAAGTTAAAGAGCGATGTAAGTGAATCAAAAACCATGAAAAATTTGAATGAAACGTACTTTGACTATTTCATCATCCGTCAACGACACAAATGTTTTCATTTATTCATCAGCCACATCAATGGCTAGTATTTTCCGTTTCTATAACAGTTCCGACTTGAAATTAGATCATAAAAGATTGCATGACGTGTCGCTGCAGTGATTCATATTGTGAGGTTTCCTTTTGGGCAGTTGATAAGTAGCCTATAGACAAAACGTGGATTGATTTTGAATAGGTGAAATCTTGAAAAATGTTGTTACTCATACTCAATTTTCGGGTAATTAGATCGGCAAAAGGATAATTACAAGATATGACCGAAAATACTAAATATTCAGGAGTGCTGTCATTGAAATATAAGAGCACCAATTATAGAAGTGTTGACGTTTTACTTTGAAATGAATGAATAAAAATTCCACGTGTTAATGAGTTCCGTGATCGATATGTGTAGGTATATTTGTTTGGCATAAATATTAGTAGGCGCGTGCGTTAAGTTTCGTATAAGTTGCTGCTCAATTTTTGTTTCTCTGTGCATTTTGAGTAGAGTATCATTTTGACTAGGTATTTTTTTAAATGAGAATGATTCATAACTTCCTCATTTTGCAAAGAGGATACATACATTATTTATTATGTAAACGAGTTTCATTGGATTTCGTGCAGATTCAGAGTTTTGTTCGACCTTGTATAAAATTTTTAGCTTGTTGTGTTGAATTATTTACTTTTTTTTTAAGCTACTCTCTATTACTTGCTACTGAAATTCGTGACTGATTTCTCCGAATTGTAGAATCTCAATAACAAAATAACAAGTTAAAATCTGATGAGAGATCTAAAATATAACGTTAGCGAGTGATCAGCGGGCAGAGAAGATTACACGACTTTTCAAATTTTGTTCATCTTCCCTCTGTTTTTCGTTTTGAAAGGCATATTCCTTATCCAATAATATCTTGAACTGTGTGAAGTCCAAAAAATAAGACTAAAAAATGGACCCCAAAATTTAGGAACAATGTGTAGTGGTTGACGATAATAGAAATACGCAGGAGAAACTCCCGCCCTCCAAGTAGAAAAAGTCAGAACTGGTCAGACTCATGCGTTTGCTGATGTTGAACCGATTTATATACTTATAGATACACGCATTTTTGTTGAATGCTTTGATACACCGCATCCGATGAATTTTAGACTTCGATGACCCACTTTTTGACTTGTTTATGGTCTTTCGCTTTGAGTCAAGCTTCGGTTTCGGTCTTATACGTGGATGACGCTGTGTGGTTTATATACCTCTGACATTGTCATCGTCCATGAGACAGAGCGCAAAATACATGATTCACCATGAAATTGAAAAAGATTTTACCAAGTGCGTGATGTATGATTCTCTTGGCCAAGTTACGACGTGACCAGAATATTTCATTAAAAAATTATCATTTTAACAAATAGAGAAGAATTGATGAGATACCAAGTGTAACGTGTACACTGACCGAACAAAATATCTGCACAAATCTCAAAAAGCTTTAGGTCTCTTGGTCGTTTTTTCAATCTCGATCAGACCGTTTTTGGTGCTTTGATGATCGCAACCTCACCCTCAACATTTTAGAACTGGAATCTAGTATGAAAATTCTAACTAGCAGTTGTGAGACAAAAAAACTTTTTCGAATTTGTGCAGATATTATGTCCGGTAAGTGTACTTCTTGTATAAAGAATTCTAATTTCGCATGTGGTGCGAGTTTATTTTGCGAGTTTTGTTGCCCAAATCTCTTTTTCATTCATTTTTATTTACATAAATATCATCACAAGCACATCAATTGACTTTCGTTCATCATGAATCGAAATGTGTACAGCATCTGTAAGAATAATTTAGATAATCGTAAGAATAGTGGGCGAGGGCAGAGATTACGAAAATGCTGGAAGAAATCTGTCGTATTAGGAGTTCCATTCATGGTGTGTTGGGTGGGCTATTATATATACCATATATATTATATTTACTCATATGCGCGTCCACGTGCGCGTGGTCTTCCCCTCCCCTCTCTCCTGTATCTTTCTCTCTCGGTCTTGTGGAACTTTTATATGAAAGCTTCGTTCTCCGAGGTGTCGAGTTTCATTCTCGTCCGACTCTGAACTGCCCGGAGTGAAAATTCAATTGCAGGATATATCTATAGATATGCCCCCCAGCAGAGTGAGACCATATATATTGTGTGCTGTGCTGCCCACGCGCTCGCTCCTAATGTCCAATAGTATATTGTAGAGCTTGCGCAGAGGCTTTTGCCGGCCGCTCTTCTACGGACCGATGGCTTGCATAGCTTGCCATGTCATTCAAACTTATTTAGTAGTTTTGTGAAAATTAGAAACTGATTTTATGATTTATTATGATTTTTGAGGCTTACCTTTGTTGGTCTTTGAATTTTTTTTTTTTCTTTGGCTTGGATGGTGTGCACATAAATACCATGTAACACTGTGTATTTGTGTGTCTAGGTCGAAATATTCATTGATCTCTCAGAATCTATTATTGAACTGTAATCAGTTATCGAAAATCTGCCGTCGTCGATTGTTTACTTGTCTTTTTACTTGTTTGCTTGCCTATGTTTTTTGTTCCTTTGAGTCAATATCTTATACTATGAAATTTCAGTCGATTGATGCGTACTGTCATTCATGTCTTTATAGCAGATTAACAAGCACATAAAGCAGCTTTTAGGGTACGCAAAAAGATTGTAGGGATTGCAATTCAATAATTTTTTGAAAATTTTCTTTATCAATGGGAAGAATGGAATAGCTATGTAGCAAACGGTGAGATAATCTAAACCTTGAATCTTTGTTTTAAATGTTCAAATTCACGGTGGCTGAGGTTTCGAAAAATTGTTCATGGCTCAACCGGAAATCACTTGAAATATGAAATTATTTGATGCAGGGCCTTTGATTTTGACCTTCTTAAGAATCCAAGGATTGAAGGAAAATTAGCCGTGTTATATCCCATGCTTCATACCTCAGTATGAAAATGATTCCATGATTCAGGATACAGCACATCAGGATAATCAACTGATTTTTCTTCGTCACTCCCTTTCTTCGGCCATCCATAGCTCGTGGTTTCTCGCATTGAAAAAATTTGTGGAAAAATCATTACTGATTTTCAACGCCAAACTCAAAAAAGCTTATACCTGATTGTTCATGTTTTGTCCATATGGAACAGAATCTAAAACACTCAAATGAATCCTAACTCTTCAACATATCACCGCTCATATGTCATTGATCAGAAACTCATGATTTTTTAATCTTAAATTCAAGATTTTATTGGCCCTATAAAAGGCCACCTCTACACCTACACTCAAACCAACTGCAAAACCGGCGTCGAGATCACCACGCCCCAGTTAATTCACCCGACTCTCATGCATCCCCCAAAGGAATTCTCACACCACCACTATACCACCATCATCTACTATATACTCATTGCTCGTTCACTGCTTATAAACCCTCTCATCCCTTTTGCAATCTACCCTCCTCCTACTTTTGCAAAGCCTCATTTCCTGCCTCTTGCTCTTCCGAGAGTCTCTCAAGCCAATTTCACCACTACTACCATGCATGCACCCACTCACGCATTTCTCAAGAGCTTTTGCAAGTTCATCCAAACACACCAACCCTTTAATATACTATTACATAATTTGTCAATAATTTCGTTTGATGTACCTTTACATCATACAAAATTCAAAAGTAAGCCAGAATTTTTCGGGTAAACTTACAAGGGGAACACCAACCTTGTGGGTCCTGGATCTTTACGAAAATTTGTGAATCATCTTGTTTTGGTGAGGAATGAAGGTACCCAAACGGGTTTCGTCCAATGGGCCTCCTATCCTGAGATACAGCCATGTAGGTTAGCATAGACGGTATATCTATACATGTATCATTTTAACATGGGCCTATATGGGCAATGCTAATCTCCATAGCTATATCTTGGGATAGGAGGCCCATTGGACGAAACCCTTCTGGGTACCTTCTTTTCTCACCAAAAAAAGAAGATTCCCAAATTTTTGTAAAGATATAGGACCCGCAAGGTTGGTGCTCCCCTCGTTAGTAGTATGTATAAGCACGTGCAAGCTTTTTCGTCAATGGAAGCGCGCCGAGAGTGCGCGTAACGCTTTATCGATTGCCCGTTGTACGTTAGACTTCCCCCCCCCCCCCCGGCCACCCAGTACATTCCGGTATGATGTACAATCCACGTGTGTGTATGTATAGTCTCATACATGTATATTTTGTATATGAAATATGCTCCCCAAAAAGGGAACACGCAAAATGTGGGTACACCGAACCGTTGCGCCTTTGTAATAACTTATTCGTACATCATCCCTCGTTGCATCCCTCCTGATCCCTCTTGTTTGTTCCCTTACGACCGACGCCCACGCTCTTTCTACTGCAGTGTAGAATATCCATCATATATGTATATATATTTGAGGTACATAGCCAAGTGCATGCGGGGTAGCTTTGATCCAGGACGGACAAAAGTTTGCGTAAATTCCTGAGAGGCCTCGTCATTATTATTCCCCTCCCCCTTCCACTGTATGTATAATACTCTCTTGCAAAAACTTTGTCCCTCTTTTTTCACTCTCGACATTGTGCGGTGCAGTTCTGCTCTGCAGATTCCTATAGAGATACTTTTATTTCTTTTTGTCTCTTTTTGAAAAGCAAATTTTTAACCGAGATTACCCGCATTTAGGACGGAAATGAACGAAAAGCAGCGGAAAAAGTTTAATTGTTAAGTGAAAACTGCAGAGAAGACAGATTAAAAAAACTTTTATATTCTATGGTTGACTAGATTTAGCTTCACTGACATTCGATAATTTTTCATTCCATTGGTGTCGAAAATTGTTGCTCTTTGACTGAAAATTTTGTCAATAAAAAAAAAAGACTGAAAATTTTATTACACAATTTATTCATGGACAAGATTTTGAACAAAATTCTGACGGAATTGTTTAATACAGTGGGCAACAAATTTTTTTTCTTAGGCATCCTCTTCCGCTATTTGGTACGGAAGCTGGTGAACTCTTTCTTGTACCTTATATTTTAATAACTAGAATAGCGTTTAAAACATTGTCTCCTATCTATTGATCACAAAACCGGCGTCAGACGGCCCTGAAAATTGGGAAGTTATTTTTTTATCGATTTTTAAGATAATTATTCTGATAAGATGGTTTGTCATACTTCCTAACAGTTGAAACTTTCAGGGATAATAGTTGACGATTGAAAATGTCCAAAAATGACCGTCAGACTGCTCCGGAGTAAGATGATACGCGTCAACTCAATTTTCAAAATTGAGATACGACAATGTCACGTGTCATATTTTGTAATACCTTAAAAATTGCATGTTTTTGACCAAGAAACCAATCGTCTAACCACTCATTGATTGGGGATTACCAAATTTGACGGTCTACAAAGTGCCGCGAACGTCAGCTGTCTGCTAGCTGATCGGATAACCCTCAATCGCAAAGAATTTTAATAACAAAACCAGACCCAAATTAGACTTTATTCGCCCCTCTGAATCTATTCGCATAATAATCAGTCGCAAACAGACAGATCAAAACGTACAAGCAAACTTTTTCCAAGTTGTATTCTATCCGTCAAATTATTTTCACTCATCAAAAAATTATTGAAATCGTTTCATTTTACACGAAATTTGGCATCCCAATGTATCGAAATTACTTAAGATCTACCAATCGAATTATTTTAAAAATGCTTCCAACTCGATTCGACTACGGTGTATATCCCAATCAAAAATCGATCGATATAAAGTAGAAGCCTCCTATAATGATGCAACCATCTCCAACTAAATTAATCACAGAATATGAAAAGCAAATAACCCAAGAGCAATTCATCACTCATTAGAGCCGCAAATTTCTCTCTCCTACCTACGCCATCCATGAAAATGTAATGTACATCAATGTACCATCAGCATCATGACCTCAAATCAAACATCAGAGTGCAATTTTAATTTTCGAAAAAATTCCTCCTCCATCTATAGGATTTTACATACATGTAGGAACACGCCCACCTCTTACGATACACTTAGCTCAATTAATATTATCATCTCGCATGTGCACGCTTGCATAATCAACTTCGGGTATAGCAGAAAACTATACACTATGTATATTCTCGAGCAATAATTTGTAGAGTATGCATCGTCGTCGTGGTCGTCTCATCGTTGCGGGGAAACAATTAGACATCACCACAATATATAATAACATCCCACTTCGCGACCACTCAGCTTTATTGTCAATTTTTCATTTCACCTTTGACGAATCGTCCTTGCAATTCCTTCCTCTTTGTTATTCTTCTATACGAGTTTGTGGAATTGAATTTTTCAAGTTGAACTCATTATTTGGCATACTGATGGTGGAAGTTGAGCCAGCGAATTTTTTTTTCCGTGTTCGGTGTATTCGAATGGCAGAAAAATACCTTTGTAATACATACGATTCCATAAATATATATGATCATGGAATCCAAGGATTCCCTGGTCATATATGATCATACGTAGAACCATTCCAAACGTTTTTTTGGTTCCAGAAAGTTGTGATATATTGATTCAAACCTATTATAATATCAATACGTCATGATTCTGATTATATACTACTGAAAATAATCTTTCGAGGAGTCGGTCTCAAGTTCCCAAAAATTGACATTTTCGACGAAAAATGATATTTAATGTGGATTTTTTCTCTTCAGTACTTCAAATGTTCAAAACCTGAGAATGACTTCGGAAAAAAATTTTCTGAGTAATATTCGATCATCACCGTGAAGTATTAACGTTGTAAATTAGTGTATCACGTCTTTCATGACAAATTTTGAAACCGATTTTATTCATGATCATACATGACCATGGAATCCACGGATTCCATGATATGTTCATGGAATCTTATGTTCTACATGGGTAGCTTTATCTTCTATTTTTTCAACTTTGTTTTTTTTTGCTCCACGAGGGGTTTATTTATACTTTCGTTTCACAGGAATCGCTCTCGAGTTATTGAATTGGCGTAGAAACGCTAATTAGCGAGGGAATGTGCCAAGATTGCTGAGCTGCTAATTTTTTCTTCTTTTTGAAGTCTGTTGCAATGAGAAAATTTTTGGGGTATTATGTTCAAGAGTTTATTCCAGGATTGAGTTTTTGTCATTTCGAAACTCTTTGGTAATTCGTCAGAGAATCCAAGATTCATCTAGATCTGAGTTTCTTTTGAATTTTTCTTTGTAATTCAGGTCGATCTGCAAGTACTACTCTCTCCGCACGATTCAGTAAAAATTGATCCCAATCAGTGCGTTTTCACTATTTCACAGTGGAAATTCTTTTAAAATGAGCGAAAGTCCACTAAAAATTAGCAAACTTCTCTGACCTGGATCAATTTTCAATGATTCATGAGGAGAGTGTATAGAGTTGAAGGAAAATCGATTCGAAAGTTAAAAAAAAATTAGAGCGAAAAAATTGAGATCGATGAATCTGTTGGTTGGATTTACAGGCTTTTGTTCTTCATTTTAATCACCACACCCTCAGATATTTATTCTTATCAGCGTATCTAACTGAAATATCATAGAAGAAAAAGATGACTCATCATTGATTGACTTATTGAGTAAATTCGAATACCATCGTACAATTTGACGAATAATATCGATATTTGCCACTTTCGAAAATTGATTGCCGATCTCGCAAAATTGCACATTCATTTAAAAATTAGCACCTCATAATCAAATATGACCACCGTCTTTTAAAACTCAATGATGATCGTTTTTACCGTGTTTGCAGAATTTTTCACAGCTCTGAAATTATTCTCGTTCAATAACTGAAGCCTTACAATCCTCTATAATATTTATATTTTTGTATTTTCATATTGTAACATTATAAACTTCACACAGAGGTTATTCTGCGATACACAACCACTAAATTTGAATTATCTCATACATTTTTTCTATATTCCCTGTAATGAGCTGTCTTACTGATTCCTCTGATGTAAATGCATCAAATCGGCTTTAGCCAGTGGTTCTTGTATTGTAGATAGAGAAAATACTTCCAAAGCGGGAGAAGACTATGCAAGTCCATAAAAATTAATCCCAAGTTTTTGTCATACGTGATCAATGATGATACAGTGCCCTAAATCAATACACCCATATAATTATGATCATGGTGAGTGAAATTTTACACGAACTGTCATCAGAAAGTTAATCATTCGTCACAAAATTAAAGAAAAATTCACAATCTCATCAAAATTATTCCGAAAAATGATTCTTTCTTCCATCTATATATAAGCCTATCCACACACACCCAATCAAGTTTGTTGGTATACGATATTTCCGTCTTTATACAGCTCAAACGAAATTGAGCTAAGCCATGTTTGCCCTGGAGTAGGAAAACGCCGACGGCAAAAAGCTTCTTTGCTGAAAAGCGAACTCGAGCTTTCAAATCTCGTATACCTATTTGAGCCTCAACGCGACGCATAAATCCTCATCGTTCGCGTGCGAAGCAAGGATCCAATTTTTATAAAAGCTCGCAAAAAGTGTGCCCCCCGTGGGTATATTTACATATCCTCTCACTTTTATACGTCTCAAAGGAGAATGAGCTTTATTAGGTATAAAATGTATACTTCTTTGAAGCTCTATGATCCATTTACACGTGAACAGTAGAAGATAGCAAATAATAAATTGTTCGGGACTTGGAAAAATTTATGCACGTGTGTTGAATATGATATGTAGTTGATTTGAATCAGATGGTTGAACAATATTGCTCAATTTTTGAATCGGCGATTGTTCACCGTGCCGGTAGCAAAATCAACTAAAAAATACTTGACGGACGGTGCGGGTGTTTACCTATTTTGTTTGCACTCGGCATGACGAGTAAGTTGCTCGGCTCCGATCATGCCATATATTGTTAGATTTGTAGTCACGAGCTCTCAGCTGATGTGTCATATGTTTTGATGTTTGATATTGCATTCTATGAGAATCTGATACAATGAATTTGCAAAAATTTTTACAAGATGGAATGAATTAGTCATATCCGGAAAGTCTTATTATTTCAAGTTGTTAGATTGAATTATTCTTTGAAGAATCCAGGTATGTTCTATATTCTATTGGGGCAATCGATTGAATGTATATAGAGAACTCATATTTCAATTTTATGCAGATCATAAAGAATTGACGATGTTGAATAAATCGATAAATGTCAAAATCGAGACACCTTGGTTTTCAAGGACACCTGCGCCTAAATTATTACCTCCCTATTTGTGATAAGTATACCGTTATTTACAGTTTCGCAACTCTGGTAGAAATTAGTCTAAAAAATTTAGTCTCGAGGCGAAACGATGGCCAAAAATGTGGATCATATCTTATGACTAATGAATGGCCGATGTTTGGACAATTTTAGAAGGGGCCTCGATATTGTTTAAAAAATCTTGGGGAAGAATCGGCTGTGTATGATTTTTCGGTTTTAAAGTTTCAATTAAATTATCTCGACCAGTTTTGACCATATTTCACGCGTGTAGAATTTAATCTGTCCAGATATTAGCCAACGCGAGACCGGAGTAGGCAGCCATATCGAATAGCCTATAGAGATCGAGATGAAAGGCCGAAATCCGTTTTGTAAATACCTCGAGTTTAACTTGATGAAATAACTTGAAATGTTGTATGCGTCGGTAAAATTCGTGTCAGGATTACGCTGTAAAGGGAAGTCTCATAGAAATTGGAGGAAAAAAATCCAATATTGCGTCAGACTCCGGCCTATTCTTAAATAAATGTTCATTTCTACCAGGGAATTTCAAACTTCGATGACATTCAATAAGCACTTGGATAAACATGGCATTGCACTAAATATTTATATAATCGATTCAATATGATGACAATGAGAGAACCTCTATGCATCAACAGACTTTCTCCACTGTCACATAAAGTTCAATTTCGCAAATGTGATTAAAAAAAAACTCGTTACACACTGGGTTGATGAAAGAGATAAATAAAGATTTGTCGTTGAAAATCATTTTCTATTGTCAAACTTACGATTCAAAGCCCACACAATTTATCAAAATTGATTTGATTTGTTAACTTAGGATCGTAGATATGTATAAAAATTCACTTGACAATTATTTCGCTCAGAAATAATCGGCAATCACAGTCATATTTAAGAGCTCAGAACTCTCTTTAAAAAAGCAAGTCGAAATTTCTATAAAGATTCGCAAAAAATTTTGAGAAATTGAAAAAAGGCTTCAAATCTTAATGCACGTCTGTCGAGTAGTCAAAACGCCGAGAATAGAGTTAGTATAGTATTGTTTACGGAAGCCATCATTCTGTGGCTTCGTGGCATATGCATGCAATAGTTGCATAAGCTCGCATCATAACCGCACGTAATAGCTCAAAGCATTCTCTACCTATTTATGCGTAATACCAAAACTCAATTTAGTATTCATATCACTGTGATGTCGTATGATTTAATAATTTTTCCTCCGATTAAACCAATGGTTAGACTATATAACATACTCCCTGATCAATAGCGATGTCTTATCTCATATCAGATTATGAAAATACATATCGTATCGTTAGGATGATAGGAGGAAGTCATTGAACTCAAACAAATTTTAAACGAAAAAAAATATTTTTAATTCACTCAACAAACTATTTTGAAACTGTAAATTTTTTTGATAAAATACATTGTGCTTAGACACCCCTCAGTCAGTGAGAAAGAGGTCAATATTTATCAACATATTCCGGAAACTATGAATTTATAGATGATTCCAGACATGTAAAGATTGACGTACATGATCACGATGAGGAATTTTGATCCATAAATTGACCAGTGGATTGGTAGATAAATCGTGCCCCGGTGTCCTTCATTTTCATATTCGTAATCAAGTCTGTGCAACTTCAATCTCAGATTACTGTAGAACAATTATCGACATCGGCTTTATACAAACAAATATAACTAATATTTATTTAGGAAATCTAATCTGACAACACGTTGTTAAGTGTTTAATTGTCCCTGAGGTAAGCACAAGAACGATTGTTTTTGAAAAAAAAAATTGAAATATCGCGCAAAGGTACTTCAAAACAGAATTCTCCTGGAAACTGATCGTAATTTAATCTTGATTTTGTAGTATATAATTTTATACTACCTAAATCTTGCGTCAAAATTTACACTCGAACGCATACAAAATTTTGAGACTTCATCATTCCTCGACCAAATCTATAAAATAAATTTGTTATATGAGCATTTAGTATTTGATCAAGCAAAAAGTCAATTTTGTGAGCATAGCTACTTATGCGGTCAATGTAGCGTACAAAGTGAGAAATTACATATTCATTCGCACGTGTAAGTTTGCCAACAAATATCGTGTCTGCAGCTCTTAAAACAAATATTCATGCTGGTGCACTTTTCTGTTTTGACGCCAAAATAATGGAATGTGCAAATGGGATTACAGCTAAAATGGAATCCTTAAACATCTACTAAATGTAAAATAACATATGTGTAAAGTACACTGTTCTTTGAAATCAACAATATCCTTGTTATCTCCCCATTTCTCATTAATCATCAAAATTGGTTCATAAATCTTCTTTTAGCTCCTCAACTACGCTAAATGTTCTGATTAATGAGTCATAGATTTGCGATTTTCTCGAGAAGACATTGAGGAAAATGTCCTTGTTCTTACATAGTGGCTGATGAATTAATCGTTACTTCGAGCCACTGAATCATCGCGCTCATGTGGCCATCGTACTTTGAACAAATGTCAAATTACAATTTTTTCACTCGTACCATCCAAAAAATTTTGATTTTTCCAACTGTGCGATACCTTCATTAGTTCACCTATGAGATTATAAATATAGAGATGTTTTTTTTTAATTCAAAAAACCAACTATTATATAATGAACACCCAAAAAATCGTTTTTTCTCCCACACGATGTTCACAGCAACGACACTCGAATATTTCAATTTCACTATCTCTCAGTCGATATAACAACGACTACCAAGCCTTAAACTGATGCTGTGAAGCAATCATCAACGCCGTCCTGCTACGTTTCGCTCTCGAATTTCAGCGGCAAAATTATTCACCAGTGCCAAGCTCCCTTCGACCTCACCTCACCCTCACACATTAAAAAAGCTCCATATTATCGTAACATTTTCGCATCAAAGCTCGGGGTGATCCAACATCGCGAGCATCGCCTTTTCGAGCACACATACATAACATATAATTCAACCCCCCGCGGCAAAAATCAAGTTTCGCGCGACTGCACTTGCTTCTCCCAGTCAGCCCCCCCCCTAGCACACACACACACACATACAAACATATTGAAATACAAACATCGAAATGTATGAACACGAATTTAGGATACAATTTCTGTATAAATTGGTGTGCGTGTTGGTTACCCACAGCTATATACATATATCAGTTTGGGGAAGTAGAAATTCGTCTATAAAAGTATTGATCGAAGCATGACTGGAGGGAGTTTCGCAGACTGAACTTTGTGTGCAAGGAGATGTATCCATACATGGGTGATTCTGCCGGAAGTGTGATTTTTTGGAGCGAAAATCGTCACGAGGAGTGAATTAGGCCAAAAAATTATTTCATCCACAGACGAGTCCCGGTTACTCGTTGCAGTTGATTTCCACTCTTTTGGGCTCATAAAGAAAATAACTAGAGCTGAGTATCTCAAAATTGGAGCCAGACCAAGATATGCCAAGTTTTAGGTGTCGGAGAGGGGGACGGAAAAGACACTTCGACCCTAAAATTATTCCCACGGCTCGACAACCAATCGTAGACTCTTTTCCGCATAGATTTGATCCAATGCAACCAAATACTTCAAGAAAATGTGTTCCACAAAGCGATCTAGCGCGTTGGGCAGGAGCACAACATGGGGACGGAAAGGACAGAAAATTTTGTACGCCACTTTGAAAACACGTTAATATGGTGCATTTGGCTGAAAATTCGAGTTTTTTGGCTAATTTCACGTATCGATTAGGTATATTTGGGTATCTCAATGACAACTTCATGGGTTTAAAAGGCCTCATAGACCACTGGGGACTTTGCCGACCTAATTAGTGCTGTGAAAGCAGTTTCGTTGCAAACCCGTCTTCAAAATGTCGGATGCCGTTGCGTGAACTGGGGGTTCAATTTGGATTCGCAAAATGGTGGATTATGTTATTAGAAGTATTACTATAATTGAAGTGCGTAGCTACACAGGGGTTTTCCGAGGTTTTTCACTGCGCATGTGCGTTGCAGTGAATGCAAGAGTCGAGGGTGGGCTATCTACACGGGACAGAACTGACATTTCGACCCTTTATCAAGGACTACAAAATACGGGAACGTCAAAATCGCCTCAAAAACTACTAACAAAGTTGCGCTCCAACATAGAATAAACCTCAGAAGATTGTTACAATGCACATTCCGACCCTTACAAACCTGGGGGAGCTTGGAACACGGAAAATCCCACTTTCGGCGGAATCACTCATATCTAACTGACACTACAGACGAGCTTCAACTATATTATGTTCTCTCGAGGTCGTCTCGCGTAAGTCAAACATCCGTACGTATATTGTATGCTTAATACGCGAGCAATATAATAGGTATTGTGTGAGCTTTGCAAGCTCGATTCTGTTGATGCCTGATTGTCATGGGATTCGAAATCTTCATAGAACTTTTGCTATTTATTTTTTTAATTCACTCGTTTTGTGATGATCAATGAAGATGTGAAATATATTTCACTCCGTTGCAGTTTGAAGCTTACCGCGTTGGTAGCTTATTTTTGTACAAAATTTTGAAATTTTTCAAACGCTGGACGATATATTCCGAAATAGATCCGGATCTTTTTCGTCCTGCTGTGAAAGATCCGAGCTTTCGTCGCTATTGCTGCGAAAGATGATTGAAGAAAATAGAGCAGATGTAGCGATGGTAAGGCTGGTAAATTATTGTCGATATACATATGAGTGTCATCCACGTATGAATCAAAATAGACACGCACTACAGGCGTTTCTCCACATTTGTAGACAAAACAGATTAGCTGGTGCATTAGCAAAATTAGAGAGGTGATCTCATTCGGTACTTGAAGTGGAAATTCAATACCTTTTGGTGCTATTGAGAAATTCATTTGGTCAAGTATTCGGTCTATCAAGAAGTGCTACACTTTCATAGAAAGTCGCGGTGACTTATATCTTACGGTTCGGATTCTGAATCATGCATCTTCTGATTGTAAGAAGAACATCCTTTTCCCAGCCCTTACGCATTATTTCAGTCATTTAATTTCAGAGGAAATGGGAGGAGTAGCGTCATGGGTTTCATAAAAATAACCAGATTTCCACTGAATTTCTCCAAGATTTGATTCGAGTTGTCGCAAAAAGAGGAGTTATATCGGAACTATAATTCTCCCAGATGGAAAATTTGTAACTATTGCAAAAAATTGCAAGCTTAAGTAGAAATGGCAATAGTTAGCAGAACTTAACACTTGAGAAGTTTTTGGACTAGACTTTTTTTCTTCGAAAATATAATTCCATATTGCTGTTATCGTGAAAATTTTCTACCAGTAATTGGTATACATATATATATATATATATATATATTCAAATTTTCGTAAAATTCGAATTCGATAATGATTGAGAAATATTGAATACCATGACCCATCGTTAGTTGATCCTTGAAATAAGAGAGTTGCATCAATATTTCAGCCCCAAAGAGCCAAATTTAATAACCATCGTCTACCTCCACTATCGATCAACTAATAACAGATTCAAATGTAGAAACTCACGTTTCAAGTTTGGACACTCATATAAATCTCAACAAAAACGTGAAACAGAACAAGGTAGAATGCACAATTATCTTATCACCGATGACAAGAATATCAATTCACGGCTTTATTGAGGGTCGTAAACTTGACATATTTCAAAGAAAATCAGTCTTTGTACTTTTCATCAATCTCAATCTCCATAAAATTACACACACTGGTTTACAATATCGCAAGTTTTGATTTTGAAAAAATTCCGTGCAAAACAGAGAAACACAGCTTTTGTCGCGACAAAACACAGATTCGTGACACCGATTGCGCAATATACTCTGATGGTCGACAATTACTTTACTAGATTGCGTAATAGACATGCACCGCAGTAAGTTAATGTTATATGCGAAGAATAGCCCGAACTTGTGGTTGCATTTGTCATAGAGCGGCACCTCGAATTTTCTGGCTTTATAATGATTCGTTTGCTCGTCACTGCAAAAAATGCTTCAGTCTTATATCAATATGCATGTAGGTGCGGCTTTTCGGTCTTATTGAGTTTTGATCGGATTGGAGAGGATTATAGGTATTTAATTATAGACAGTAAGACTGTGAGAATCAAACAGGATATATGTATTTCATGTACGTGTGTGGTATATTTTGTGATGAAAATATATGACTCTGCAGAAAAATTTTGTGTGACACTTTTAGTGACATTGCAGAAGTCATTTTCATGAGGCTTGTGAGGATTCTGCTCAATATTCGTGATATTGCAAGTCAATGGATTCGCAAAATAGTGCGGTGATTTTAATTGCGAACTTACATCTTTTGGAAAATCTGGTTTCTTAGGCAAAATTTTTTCGATAAGTATAGAGTAAGATTTTTTTAGTCTCAGTGACAGGAGCTCATTTGCCTGGAGATTTTTTTTCTGTCATAAACTGTAGTTTTGACTTTTTCTTGAAGTATAACCATGTACATCGTTGTTATCCTGATAACAATCTCGAACGAATTTCAGTAAAACCTCAACGATTAAAGGTTTATCCCTAGATCTATAGCCTTCTCAGATTTAAAAAAACTCGCTTACTACTCAGCTGCATTCAAAATTTTCAGAAAATTCTCAAATACCTTCGTCTCTATTTTATCTGGAAAAATCAAACAACTTGATGGGTTGAAATAACTTGGAGTGTCCCTTCTCTTAAGCAATCAAGACTATAGTCTCGAAACCGAGCTTGTTTCAAAAAAAAAAACGTGTAAGTCTATAACACTCGAAATCGACCAAGAGTGAAATTCGAGAAAAAAACATACATTTCTGCAATGATTTCAGTGATGAGAGAATGAAATGATATCAACAGATAGGATTCTTCTCATAGCCACATGAAATCATCACAAAATAACTTCCGAATGCTGTATCGGACGATTCGATCGGCATCAAGGACGACCCGATCTGTACTTGAAAACTTCATTAATTAATCAATGGAAGATGTACTGAGTAGCTGACTGTATTCTAGCGTCTGCTGATAATTGATTCGCTTCAAACGTCATCCCATTCGTATGTCATTTGTCATTTCTAACTCTAACGAGTGTATGATATATTTGTATGCATGCAGAACTGGAGTGTCTATGAATGGATCGTTCACAAGTAACATACGTCAGAGCTTCTTTTGATATTATTTTAATCTATGATTCCTAATATAGCTACTCTCGGATTCCATTAATAACTCTCAACGATGATCCACGCATGTAATTTCGATTACTTGCATCGTAATACAGTGTGTATGTATATAGAACTTTGAAAGACTCTCCACTGACATAACTCTCATCACTTCATAACAGTTCATGAATCTCGCTGTATGTAAGATCGCAATAGTAGTTATTTTCAGCTGGTAAATCACAATTTTCTTCTAGCTCAATAGAAAAACATCAAAAATCGCACTTCCATCTTTCGTATTCAACCGGAACTTATTTCCTATTGCACGTAACTTCCTATCGAGTCCTTTATATCTATTTCAATGGATTGAGACATTCAATGTGTGAATAAGTGAACGATAATTCCCACGTAGCTTGAAAAAAATTTGAAAATGTTCTTCGCCAAACAATTTGAGGATACTTTTTACCTTTCAAGAAAATCATCAGCTCAAAGACAGGTTTTATCCATTATTTAATCCCCAGTCAAATTATTAATTTTGATCAACCTCCATACGAAATGTCCAGTATACTGCACAAGAAATATTTCCTATATTTATCGCAATAACTTGACTAGGAACTCTTCAACTTCTATTTTTTCCACACTTTTTATTACACTTATACTAAATTAACGCCAGAATGTCAATCTGGACAGTGAAAGTTGATTCCGCAGTAAAAGCACTAAAAAAAATGAGCTCTACGCGAGTAAGAATATTTTCATTCTCATCGTTCCAATTTTTCATATCATGCGATAGGATTCTAATCTAAAATGCCGGCAAGGGTTCAAAACAATCGTTCAAATGGTACAGAAATCTTCCTTTCACAAATGATGAAACGTGTTTAATGCAATTTCCCAGGCCTCAAAATATTGAAAAATTACAAAAGAAAAAAAAGTACATGGAGACAAGAAATAATTGCCACCTTACCTACTCAATCGTAAGAATGCAAGTATCATATTTCTTCTTGCTACCATTGAAATAAGGCACCGCGGAAGAGAGTTTGCATCGCGTCGATTCAGCCTTGAAAAAAAGAAAAAAAAACATTGCAAGGCCGCCCACGTGTGCTCTCAGTCTCTATGTATATTATCCATTAAGTAGTCACTATTTACAACTTACAACGAGCAAAAGTTAATCGTCAAAGGTTCATTTCACTACGAGACATAAATATAAGTACTGTGAACAAACTTATTCCAGTACCCCGTTGCAAGCTCAAATATGTAAAGCTCAATCTTGGAACTCGGCCCGATAAAATTTTCCTTTTGTCAAGGCAATGAGCTTGTCCCAAGAATAGGGATGAAGTACATATCTATATATCTACATCTTTGTCGAGCTTTTTTGATTCTCGTCCTCAACGAGAAAAGAATGACTAATGGAAAGGGAAATCGACTGGAGCAGGTCTGTAAAGGAAATTATGCAGGAACTTTGTATTATGTATTATGTTCTGTCCTGTATAGTGGTATAATTATATACTACCGCGATGCTGACATTCTGCCAAAAACTTGAAAATTTGTCTTTTCACTCCTTTCATATACTTATCCTTCGTACTCGCTTTTGCATGAATAGGATTCGATCTTTGGTCATTAGTATTCAAATTTTTCTTAAAAGCACATTTTCCATTAAGATTTAGGATATTTGAGCACTCTGAATACAGGCCATAGGTCTGAATTAACTGGTGCCCATTCGTTTTATCTTCGTAATATAATGTTTGCTACGCATATATTTTATTTTTGGACGTTACTGCGCATTGAGTCAGAGTCGTTTTCTTCAAAATTTAATTGCCCGTTTCAAAATATCGTGCATACATATAGATTAATCCTATAGATTTCATTTGCTCGATTTTTCGCTAACGCGCCTTATGACCCCACTTTACTATAATTTTTTTTTTTTTTTTTTTTTTAATAGATCTTATAAAATGATCATTGATTCAATAAGAACACACTTTACACATTCCAAATAGGTACTAGCCAATTAAATTTTGAAAGTTTACGTTGTCCATAGGCATCATTAAAACTTCTACTCTCAAGGATAACCCTAATTTTTCCAAGATTGTTGAAAATGTTGGTTATAACCATACTGTACTTTACATCATAATTTTTTTCAAGCGATATCGTTACAATTGTTCGAATAACAAGGTGAATTACTCGATTTAGAAACTTTCACCGGTCATTCAGTGAAACTTCTGAAACTAGAGACAAAACTTAAAATCACAAATGCAAATATTTACGCTACCTAATTGGCTATTATTTTCCACTCATTTATTGAGAACCATAATTTTACAAAGTAAGAAAGATTTTCAAATTGTCCTCCAGAGTGAGATAAGAAAATTTTTATGGGATGACATAAAAGTGTGATAAGATACGTCAAGTCACATATGAATTATGAGCATCATCTTGTCTACATCTGAAAAAATGCAACTCAAGTATATGCACTCGAAAGCTCAACTGTACTCCAAACGGACCGTGAACGCGGAGAGATTGCAACAAAAGCCTCGTTGCTTTTCTCAAAAGTTTCTCTTCCTCGTTCTCTCTCGACTCGAATCTCCGATTCACTAACGCTCTCGTCTTGAGAGCTACGTTTATAAATAAACTCATGTGTACTATATAGATATAAAACAGTGAACATTGGAAGCTCGGCCGCCTTGTCTCCTCCTCTAAATCTCAAAAAATAATGTGAAAATGTTTAAATTTAGTATAAGATAGAATTCATAAATTGAGTTTGTATATAGAAGGTTATCTGGACATTTTTCATAGCCTCGATAATGAACTGGTGTTCTGCAACAGTAGACGATGGCTAAGTTCATGGCTCTTCACGTCATATACACTTTAAGTATATTATATAGTATCGTTGCGTTAACCGCGGGTCTGGTAATCGCAGGAAGTACTTATGGTATTACATGACTCTCTTAGAGACGCTTATAACACAGTGGTTATACTGAGTCTGTCTCGGATCCAGACTGAGGAAACGAAAGGTAAACGAGCTAGAAAAAAGTTAAAGCTCGGATATGATTATAATAGTTTGTTCCTCTGGGATACAATTGTCTGAGCGTGACGAGAAATGCACTTCTTCATCTCCGTTTGTAGATTGTGGAATTTATATCGAAACGAATGAAATATGTAATTTGGTAAAAACATTCTTCTCTTCAGAATACTCTTAAGGAAATGTTGTACTGCAACTACGAGAGTCAATGGACCTCACTTTTTTGCGCGAACATCTATTTCATCAAGTTTAAGATATTAGCGTACCAGACTGTTTTATCTATCAGAAAGCGAGGTAAAATGTGATCAAAATCTAGTCCGACCAAACAATAAATCGCGGATTGAGCTGGTTGATTTAGAGGACATTTCGCAAATATAATTTTTCGATGGTAGGAAAAACTGGACGGTCAATCTTGGGTGAATTTGGCTAAAAGATTCGTTATTATACGAACTTCTTCATTCCGTATCATTTTCTTTGATCTGGATCAATTCCGAGACTCAAAAGAATCCCATTTTCCGTGCAAAAACCAATATAACCAAACTTTTAATGATTAGGGCTTGGAAATTTAGAACCGTCGATATAATTTGTCAGAACTTGAATCTCCGCCAAATTTCAAAGAATTCTGTGGTTAATTAAATTAAAAAGACGCACAAAGTAATAGATTTTTAATTTTTTCGGTATTTTCGTGGTTATTCAGAATCTATCGATCAAGAAAGTCGGAATTTATTTCAACTTTTTAGAGACGAATTTCAATCAAATTCGAATACTATACGTGGGAGTGCACTGAGAAAAGTTTGAAAGAAAGTTCACTTATTTTTATATCCTCTGAGGATATCGTATATTCTCAATAATGTTAATAAAATTGGAAGCAATTCCTACTGATTTGTCAACGAAAATTGTGAGTTGATTTGAAAATTTGTCAGCAAGTTTACAAAAATTGTTGAGATTTACACAATGTCCTCAGAGTACTGAAAAATTAGTAAGAATCATTTTTTAGTTTATGAAACTCACTACCGAATATCTCTCCGTTTGGTGCTCACAAAGAAATCAAATTTTTTAAGGTTTTGTCATATTTTCACGCACTCCAAAATAAAATAGTACATTTCGATACAAGGGGGGAAGAATGGGTTTTACTCTTGTGTATCGACCTATACTTTTTGATAATAAAACTGTGGGAAAAAGTCGTCAAACTGTGCGCAAAGTTTACTTTCACGCGCAGTGTAATCAAAAAATATTTTATCCTCGTCTCAACCGAAACACAGTTGGAAACTGAGCATAGGTAGAATGGGCGACATCGACGATCAATCAATTGAATTTTGAAGGTCCGGGTCAGTGAATGGACTTTCTGGTACTCAAAACTTGGATCTATTGTTTGAAGTTTTGTTAACTAATCTGTCGCACTGAGAGTGAGAACTTTTTCCATTCCTCAAAATTGGGAGATCTTCCAATTGAGTCATTCATGATGATGATGCTACGACCACCATTTTTTTTAGTATTATAGAAAAATTGAAAACCATACATGGAAGAATAAGTAAAACTCTTTGCAGATTTGGCAGGATGAAAAGTAGTACAGATGACCCGGATTAGAAACAAAACCACACAAAATTGCGTCATTCATTACGCGCTAAAGTAATTTTATTGCCAGTCTCAAACACCGTAGAATCTTACAATCTCTATATCTGTTATCAAAAATCTAAGGAATACTTTCGATGCAACAGACTAATTGAACTGATCTAATACTAGTCTGATTCATTTCCTGATATTTGATATAACAAATTACGTGGATGTTTCTTAAATGTCGTTCCGTTTCTCAGAAAATATACAATGGTCGAGAGTTAACCAGCGAGAAGCGGTTGTATACCCGACATGTCCGCATGCTCATCTCACCGTGACGTGGACTAATTGACTTGTTCAGCGATCGTCTATCGCCTGAACTACTTACTCGCTATCTCTGATGGAATCTTATCTATTGTAATTGCTAGTCAAGCGGTTTATACGTGATAAAGTATCAAAGAAATTTTCTTGTCTCTTCTGCATCGTTACTTTATATTATCATGTGACATTCTTGTTTCACTTGAAATTGTAACGACGAAACAATCGTAGTATGGAAATTCTTTTACTTACAATGAATTATAATTCCTGCCACGGAATGGACGATTTTGTACTTCAGATAAAAAATTGACTATTTCATTCGTTGGACTAAAATTAAATTTCTATCAGGGACTTTTTAGTTGTACTTAATAGAATCACATAAATCTTGGTAGAAGTAACATATTTCGGCGAATGAAAGGATGAGCAATTTTGTGTGGCGTTTGTATCTGATGACAAAATATACTTCTATACCCAGTTGAAGGCAATTCGTCTTCATCTGTTCAAATTGCGTGAAATCGTGAAACCTAGCTAAAACAAGATATTCTTATTAGTCCGTAAATCATTTTGTTCCGACGCCAAAATTACTGGAATATATCGTCCTCGCTTCGTTTACTTTGGATGATTTTATGATTTTGCTCTTCCAGTTGCCATGTATAAATGATCTATTTTTCGGCTGTTCTAAAGCCCGTGTCCGGATATGTAATTATTCAATTCGAGCGCACATATATGCACACACAATACGAATCATATACTATTCCACGCTCGATTCCAAGTCCTCGACAGCAGCGGCTTTTTGGAGTATCCAATTGTAATTTCCGAATCAGCGCAATGTGCACAATTATAATGCGAATTATTAGATTCGATATGATGACATCAGCTTTTACACAGTACATATATTGCGCTAATTAATTACGCATACAGTTAGACAGCGAACTGATTAATTTATCTGCGGTATAGTTTATCTTAAAGCTAAACTTCATATAGCACAATATCGTAGAATATTACATTGGGTATTAAGTAATTGATGTATTAGCCAGCTAAGCTCATTGTAGATGCTATGCCGTGGCAAAGGTTCCGGACGGGAAATTAAATTAATTAGTCGATTATGCAGTTAAATAGAAATCAAACAGAATCGCGGATCGCGTACAATTTAGAGAGGAATCCAATTTTCAATATGTTGAAGAAATTTTCCTTTTGCATGCATTTGAATTAGATCTATCGCAATCTACATCAGGCTCTAAAAAACTTCTCACTGACCAGGAGAGGTCATCACATCCGGATCACGGATCTGGCTGAAACTCTGGGAATAGTCTTCTTCTAGCACAAAAAGACGATATCCAAAATTAGAGACCCTAACGCTCAAGCGTTTTCGAGCTACATCTTCAGGCAATAGCATTGTCCATATAGGCCCATGTTAAAAGTCATACATATAAGTATACCTGCAATGCTAATATCCTTGACTGTAGCTCAAAAACGCTTGAGCGTTAGAGTCTATAATTTTGGGTTTCATCTTTTGGCGTTAAAAGAAGACTATTTCCAAAGTTTCAGCCAAATCCGTGATCCGGATGTGATGACCTCTCCTGGTGAAACCTGAATGAAACACGTGTTTACCATTCGAAAGTTCGTCGTCTGGACCGAAACACCAAAAAATAATCAACTCTTAACCTCACAAAAATTTTACTCCCCTCAAGATCAAGCCTCCAATTAAAGTAACTCAAAAATGAGAAAACCCCTCAATTGTACCTCTTTTTCTATGCCAAAAGCTTATCATAAATTCTAAAATATTGTATTTTTTTGTGCTTGCAGGTGCTGCAGAAAGAAGGCTGCACAGAAGCAAAGTCGGGGCCTGCTAGAACTGGCAGGCTTCTATAAAAAAACATGCCCTTTCATCAAAACGGCCACGTTGATGCGGTTGCCTTGAGCTATAGTAGCAGTGCAATGGCTCCATTATCACCTGGAATACCACGAAGATATGCTGGAGGAACGAGCGCAGGAGTTACAAGCTCGACACCAA
Organism: Eretmocerus hayati; assembly: GCA_029851415.1. NCBI lineage: Eukaryota > Metazoa > Arthropoda > Insecta > Hymenoptera > Aphelinidae > Eretmocerus > Eretmocerus hayati. The sequence continues at coordinate 51,035,363 of CM056741.1, read as the reverse complement.
AATATAGCTCGTATAGGCCAAGTGCAATTGTCTCATCGTCGATACACGAAAGACCGGCCTACAGGAGTAACCCACTCTCGGATTACACAAAGTCTTCGTACAGTTTGTCCAGGTGAGTATTCTTTTTTTAGGTCGAAAAGATAATTTTAGAGAGGATATAATTTGCTATTGGGGAAGATGATTTTTGTTTGACTGAAATTTTTGTATGTCTGTGGCCTTGGAATTTTTCTACTTTTACGTTATGAGACTCAAGATCAATTGATTCTTTTAGTTTATTTGGGGCTTTCAAATTGAATCTCAGATAGCCCATTCATGGAGGTATTTTATGAATACTCAAAGTTTCACTCGAACTGAATCGAGAAAAATGAGTAAATTATTACAAAGAATTGAGCTTCCTATCTGCTACCTATATGGGTATGCACAACGACGTGGCACGCTGTTGAAGTGAATTTTCCCCCCAAAGAGATTCAAATATATATATATTTTTTTTTCTGTTAAAATATTCAAATATTCTGCGAAATAGTTCATGCAGAAATCTGTCTCTGCTTTAGACTAGAGTGTTCAGAATGACACATTCCCCGCCGGGTGACTTCATGCATAGCACATATCTCTGTCCGCAGGAAATGACTTGGTAGCTGGAGAAAATTTTCGAGTTACAAAAAGCTATGTAGAATTCCTCACCCGTGTTATTCATGTGAATTTGCAATTTTCAAGAAATTGAGAAATTTGATGGATTGCTCATATTTTGAACTCTATAAAAATTCGAATCAAGCTTGCAAGCTTCTTCGATAAAGATTAACCCATCATACCGAGCACCAGAAGCTCGCTTTGGATCGTTCGAAAAATTAGAAGAATTTTTCTCTTGGTAAGAGTGACAATAATTACTAATATCACATTTATCGTGTAATTTTGATGTTAAGAGTGCATGCTCTCTATGTTTTCAAAAGCGACGGTGGCACTTGTAACGGTCAAATTTCAAAAACACAGAAGAAGATAACTAATAGCACCGTTGACTGCGAAATATTTTTCTGCAAATTTTAAAAGAGTTTCATCGAGACCGGTGTAGAACTAAGCTCACAAATTTGCGGGAAAAATTCAATAACACTTAAGAAGTTTACAAATTTTTGGACTCAATTTTTCACCGATCTCGATGAAACTTTTTTTAAAACATGCAGAAAAATGATCCGCATTCGGCGGTGCATGTCACGTCGTTCTAAGGTGTCGTCGGTCGATTTATTATTTACAATAAACTAATTTCACCACAAGATGGCGCTGAAAACAGGTAGAGAGTGGGTAGAGTGCACTCAAAAGCTCTGACTAAAATAATAATTTTCATGTATTGCAGAAAAATACAAGGAAAAAATTCAGTATAGTCAAAACAAATCTGATCGTAGAAGACAGGCTGACATCAAAATATGCTTTTTCAAAGAAACTTACCTACCAAATGACATCTTACGAAGTAAACTTGAATTTTCAGAGCATTCACTTTTCAACGGCCTCAAGACTTTTTGCTTGTTTGCTAATACTGTCGATAATATTTATTTCGATTCGAGGGAATTCTCACTGGGTCATGACCATTGCCATTCGTGCAAATTTTCCAAATAAGGTAAATTAAAATTGAGTACACATCCAAGGCCTCAAATCAGCACATTGTGCAGAATTTTAAAAAAAGTGCCTGCGTGACTCTTTGCGTGAATCACAAAATCAATGTCTTTTTCGACCATTCAACTATCTTATTATCCAAATTAACAAATGCCCGCAGTAGCTACTGTTGGATAAGAAACATGATGAGCCAATCAAATAAAACACGACAACGACAATATCAATTTATCTCTATTCGCAATTGTTTTATAGATAAAAAAAACTTATCTTGAATGAGTAGAAAGCCAGCACTTGACATTAAATCTCGTCAATGGTTGGTTATCGGCTTTAGTCACGCGATAATCGAAACACTCGTGCGGTGATTATGAATTCCTTCCTATTATCAATCAACATTATTATTTCATTAGATCGGAATGCAAAAATTGCTTCTTGTGATTTAGATGCTTACACACATTCATACAGGGTGAGAGAATTCGGAATGCCGAGTGTGAAGAGTTAACACTTTGGAGCTATTGCAGATGAACATAGTTACTCGAATTTCTTATAACGTTATCTTAACTAGTTTGTCTTGCATAGTTTCTTTTTCGGCAAAAGATTTTTATCGATTATTTGAATTATCACGGCCTGCGGGGTCACTGTGTTTTATATATCGATTCTATTAGGTTCTTCTGATGTGATATTGTTATTTTCATTCAATAGTCGTATAAAATTAACGACTATTTGTTTAAATATTTGGAAATTTTTTTTACAAATTACACTTTTCGAAATTGGATCGCCCTTTTAAATGAATAAATGATATTAAATTCGTAAATCGGCATTAGAGGACTGATTTTTATTTTTCTATTGTTGACCTCAGATTTGAGGCCATTGTTAATGAGAAAATTATTGATCAGGGTTTGATTGTCGAGATGTTAATCAAAGAAAAAATGCATTTGAATGACATCGTGAAAAAAGTGCTTAGACCCAGAAACTGGGAACCTTCTACTTACCGGGAAGATGCTCTACCGTTGAGCTACCCAGGGCCCGGCAGATCCTCGTCTCGATGTCGCTCATATACATTAGCGCCATTATTTCAGTCGAGGCGCGAAATTCAAATTACACTCTTCTGGGTCCGGACATTTTTTAAAACCATGTCAGTCAAATGCATTTTTTCCTTGATCAACATCTCGACGATCATACCCCGATCGATAATTTCTCATTGAAAATGGCCTCAAATCCGAGGTCAACAATAGAGAAATAAAAATTAATTTTCCAATACCGATTAACGAATTTAATATCATTTTTTTACAAGTTTCTTTGAGATGTCATGATTCGCCAACTTGAACAAATACTTGGCTCGTTAGTACATTTATTAACTCAATGTTACTCATCGATCTGACCGTTGGGTGAGATTATGAGTCTGGACACCAAATCTGTTTTTTCTTTCTGAATTTTTTCATCTTCTGTACATTATACCATGGAAATCTCGTACTCCTTAAACTCTCCCTATGTGATTATATCAAATTCTCTCAAGCATATTTGAAAAAGTATGTTCTGAGGATGAAATATACTTAGTCAACTAATGATTACTCTTAGAATCAATCCTATTTTACCCTTCAACCCAGACCCAATACGAAACTCTTGTCAAAATCATCCTTTCATATCCATTTATGTCACTCGAAAAAAAAAAAACAAAATTATTCAAGGTCGAATACGCTCTTGTCAGTTAACACGTTCGCTGCGGAGGCTGAAATGGATGATCTTTCCCCAGGTGCGGCGGGGCCCACCGGTGGGCCCCGGCCAATGTTATTTCCCATTAAGCCAAAATTCTCAGCACTGGGGGAAAGACACATGGGGCCCACCGGTGGGCCCCGCCGCAGCGAACGTGTTAAGAAGTGTCGGTGATCCGTGCCGTTTAATGAAGTCATCAGGCAGAAGCAACCGTAGCAACTCATGTGTAAAACTAGTAGTCCATAGATATAGTACAAACGCATTATATAGCTTCCGTAGACTCTTATTCAATTACGGCTAAACTTCGTTGCGAAATTGTTCACACCACGGCACACATTCTGTACAATATAATAACAACAGTATAAAGCTTTAGAATTCACCCCACGCCTAGCTAATAAAAAAAAAAAAAATACTCGTGTTTCCTGTTTTGTCGAGCGCGAAAGTGGCTAACAATATATATATATGAATGAAATGGAAGTTGAAACGACCCTCGGGATTTACGCTAAACCTTGCGAGAAGCGATTTTTCTTTTTTTATCCAGCATGTATAAACGTATATGTATAGATATATCTTGTTAGGTGTTGAAAAGCGTTCATCGGTCGTGGCCGATTATAAAGGACGCGTGTGAGGTGGCATGTATACGCGAGTAGAACACAATCATGGTAGTGGTGGTAGTGGTGGTAGAGAGCTTGCGAGACGCTATTTGTAGGATAGCTTGATTGAAACTAATCGCGTTACGAGCCGCGAATTCCGTTGTGTAACCTTGCGTTTTGTATAGATGTCTAATAGCTAATACTTTTCATCCTGAGGATGGTCGACTTTTTCAATGACAAATTTTTCATCTTCTTCCTCTTTTTTATTTATTTTGATCTCAACCTAGCTCATTCATACTGAATAAAAACCTACGAATCATCTACAAAATTATTATAACAATTTTTAATTGATGAGTTAATATCTCTCAAATACTCTCATGCTCATTGTAGAGTATGAGATTTCAAATGATTTCGTGAAACTGGATTCTATTTCTTAATCTTAAAAAACCAATTTGACGTTGAGTGATTTCCATTTATACTTGACGGTACTAGTGACGATGGATGAGTAAATCCACGGAAATTTTGTACTAATGTGTGCCTGCTATCCTAGCACGAATCTTCAAATGCTTGAGATAAAAATCACACAAGCAATTTCTCATTGTATGTTTTGATACTTTCGTAGGTGCAATCGTTAATTTTTTGATCTAGGGTCGCCACAAAAAATTATCATCGAGAAAAAGGTCAAAATTTCAGTTACAAGAGCTGTGACTTTTCCATTTTTTTTTTGCATTCGCAAGTGTGAAGCGGCGCGGTGGGGCTCGTTTGGAATTCAGGCGGGCAAATACATCAAATAGATTGCTATCAAGCAGAATATCACTTTCAGGGTGCTGGACAAGTACATGGGTAGTTCCGCGGAACCTTTAAAATAAGGTGTGCCAGTTTGAACGAACCCTTGAAACGCTTGAGGAAAAAATTATCATCGAAAAAGGGGTCAAAATGTCAGGTCCGTGTGATGTGGTTCTTCCATTTTACGGCTTTTGTGAGTGTGTAACACCACCAAGAAGTTCGTTGGGGATTCGAGCAGGCAAACTTATCAAATATAATGGTATGGAGCATCAAATTCCATTGCTATAAGAGTCCAAAGACCACTTTCTGTGTGTACGCTGAGCACATACATTTTGTGGCGCAATTTTATTTGAAATTTGACTCCCTCAGTTTTCCTCGATAAAAGTGAATTTGCCTCATTCCAGGCTCTTCCGCACCAATTCATTCTTAAAGTAAACTGTCAGGCGCAACTTTTTTATACCCCAAAATATCGAGAAAAAAATTGATCTCACACTTTGCGGAGGAATTTTTGTACCAAAATCTGGTTTTGCTAAATTTTTATGTCAGTGTGGTACTAAGTGCAACCCCTAACCGCGAGACTACAGAGGTCCTAGTCACTTTTATTCAAAGTATCCAATGGTCAAATCAAAATTCCGAACCCCCAAAACTGTAGCTCAAGTTTGGCCGTGAGATCAATTTTAGTGGCGAAACGTCAGGACCGTGTGTTGCTTAAAAATGTCAGGTCCATGTGACGCTACCGCGTTATTTTTGTTATCCTTATGGCATACTGATGAGTGAAAAAATTCACATTCGTGTGCGAGTTTATTCATACTTTATATATTATGTTTCAAATAGTGGAAAAATACATCTTATTAGGAACTTCTGAAGTGAGATTCAGCGCTGGCACATTTTCGACCCCCGAATATCGAATTTTCCGTAGAACTACCGACATACATTTTGTGACGGACTTTTGCCTAAAATTTTACTAACTCCGTTCCCCTCGATAAAAGTGTATTTGCCTCATTCCAAGCCCTTCCGAGCAAATTTTTGCAAATACATGGTCAGGTGCAATTTTTCCACAACTCACAGTACTAGAAATAGTTGATTGTCACACTTTCGGGGGCTTTTTTTCGTAAAAATCATCGTTTGTGAAATTTTTCGGCCGTAGGTCCACTGGTGCGACTCTTGAACACGAGGTTACAGACGTTCTAGTTGATTTTTCTCAAAGTATCCAATGGTCAAATAAAAACCCAAAATCTCAAGCCTTTATCTCAAATCATTTTGGCCGTCAGATCAATTTTAGTGACACGACGTCAGGTCCGTTTGACGCTACCGCGTTATTCCGGGTTATATCGTCTTATAGTACCGATATGTAAAAATATTGATACTCGAGCGCGAATCAATTGATGCCGTATATGTTACATAAAGACGAAAAGTAAATCTTGATATAAATTTCGGAAGTGAGATATGCGCCTGGCACTTTTTCGTCTTCCAGAAATCAAAATTCCCGCGGAACAAACATTTACATCACAGATAGAATCAATCTCCCAAAAAATTAGATTAGGATAAAAAACTCGTTCAACAAGAATTCAATTAATGAAAGCAAGAATGATTGTATTGTAGCGGCTGGAAAAGTGAATATCATTTTTTGATTAAATGTTTGTAAAAAGAAAATTTCTATCTCTATGAAATCATAGACTCTCCAAACTTGGCGACGCTATTTAATTTCATAAGCAATCATGTTTTCACAATATACTCAATGTAAAAATATATCAGTCTGCATTCACATCGACTCAAGTATCGTAGGATAGCGTGTATACTACGACATTGATTTCCATTCAAAAACCTACTTAGAATGAATTTGAAATTGAAACTCGAGTTCTTCCTTCTCCGTGTCATTCGCCGAAATTGAATAATTTAACTTTTCAGCCCCACTCTACATCAGACTCATCCATATACCCCAAAAGTAATTCAACTCTCGAATTGCAATATTTTCAAGTAGGTATCTACATACATATACCGATAATCTCGGCTGCATAGTCAATCACAGCGTACCAAAAGGCATTCTTCCGCACTCTCAAGAAAATCTGGAGTAAGCGCCATGTACGCTCACGCTCACTTCGGTTTCAATTTCAATGCTAAAGCTTCGCAGTGAATTTAAATGAGCGATTGCCATTCAAATTTCACCTCGGAATTCACTAACCGGAGGGTCGGAGTGAACGCAAGCTTCAATTCACTGTTCACTTACACTGAAAGATTTAACCTCAAACTCAACGATTCTAAGAAGATGATTAAAATCTTTTATCGGATTTGCATTACTGTCGATCTGACTCATTACACGTACATACATACATAGCATGACTGTAATAGAATGTTATGTAGTACATATATGTGTGTGTAAATGTGTAACATCAAAGTATTAGAGGTATGTGTGTATGTATCATTGATTGAGGCTATACTTCGCTCTGATGGACTGCTTTTAATTCAGCTCTCGGCATACTCTTCCGTGTCGTTGAAGCTCGATTTTGTTCTTGCGTTGCGTGTCAGTATGTGCCCTACTGCTGCTATCTGTAGCTACTGCTGATGTTAGACTCTCGGCTAAAGCAACAGCGATGCATGTAATACCTGCTCACTCTCCTTTTTTTTTTTTTTTCTTCTACACTACTGCTCGCGAAAGGCTTGACACTTAACGATATGTAGTACAATCGCTGCTTGTAACATACACTCATTCGTCAAGATTTCAACTCTGTTATTCAGACAACGAATCCAAATCGTAGGGTATCGATGAAAATCTTCCCATTTAATTAATTACAAACACCCTCTAGAAAGATGCTGCAACAACAGTCCTTGAATGCAAAATTTGATAAAAAAACTTATCATCACTCTGTTTAGACTTTGGTGTGTGAGAATTCATGTAGAAAGAATGAGAATGAATGAGAATTCATTAGAGAAATGAAATTCTCATATCTGATACCCCTGGTAGGAATTCACTTGAGTTGAAAATATTAATCCGTATAGGTCACACTGGGTCTATTCGACCCATACCTATTCTCGGTTCTCAGTTACACCAACTCTGAATAATAACCAAAATGAGATGTCAAAGTTGATTTTCGTTAAAGATTTGGGTCAATCTGGGAAAAATCTGAGTTTTCCTACGTTAGGTCTGATGGACCCAGTGTGACCCTTGTGTATGGTTTCGGAAAAGTGACATCAACGGCTTGTTAATGGCCATTGAATTGAAATGGATTTCCACTAGCCAAGCTTCTCTCGTCCACACTAAGATAAAAAAATATCATAGTTCTCATTAATAGACGCAGAACAAATCACTATCACTTGGAAAAATTTATTCACGATCCAAAGTGCTCCTGTGGTTATGAATTAGATGATCTTGTTCGTTGACAAGCAGGGGATCAGTTTTCTCAATGATTTAAATGCGGTCACCGTGCACGCTGAACTTTGTTCACAGAACTCTCAAAATCTTTCCCATTATGGGCTAAACGACGAATTATCCAGGCTTTATTATCATCTAACTTGGCCTGGATAACTCTTCGTTTGGCCCAAATCGGACTAGATTTTGAGAGTTTTGTGAACGAAGATGTACCAATTTGTAGGTTAGAAAGTACCCGCGGGCAAGTTATTCTCGTTTATTAGTGATAGTCTTGTGATTGGTGACAAATAATGAGTTGTCCACCACAATTCAAATGGTAATACGTATGGACAAATCGTCTCCAACTTCGTTTCGAGAAAATTTTTTGATTTACATCCAAATAAGATATAATTTCCGGGTTGCACAGTGACCGCATCGCCTTAAGACGATCCATAGAATATATCATCCGATGACAACAAAACGATGCCACAAATCTTGATAGCCAATTCTAAGGTTCAGATAAGTAAAATGATTATTAAAATTCTTGAAGCATTGTGACTTGAAGGTATAAGTTTTATGACATTTGTCGTGAGTTTACTCATGTATAGGGGAGAGTGGGGCGAATTAAGACAGGTTCGAATTAGGACAAGCAAAATAGCTCGGTTGTGGATGAGTTGAGGCTTCCGCCGCATAAAAACATTTTCAATACCATCACAGACAATGGTTTTTTATCGCGGTTAGACCTCCCGAAACGATACTGGGAGGCCACGCTGACATAGGGGGTACTTTCTGAGGGCCTCACGCGGTTTATTTTCCAAATGCAAGATAACACGCTGCTTCTGAAAAAATGGGCCGGCTTAATCGCCATTTGGTGGTCAAAAACTAGGCCACAAAACGAAGATTTCGAGCCGTCGTGGGCCAAAATCGGTTCACTAGGGCCCAAATGATCACAATTTTGCGAAAAAAACTCCTGGGGGCATTTTTGGACGAATTGGTGGAGGCGAATTGGGACAATGCTAAATCCCATCTAAAATCGGTCGACCGATCGCCTGTCCGTGTTTTTCGAAGTCCGTATCGAGGCGCGTATGCGTTTGTACGAGTTTTTCGAAGCGCGGAAGGTTCAGGGTTAGTTAGGTGATAGAAGATGAGTAAGAAAATGAAGTTACGATATCCAATGACCGTCTTAGGAGTCGGATTGGAGGCGAGAAGTTGCTTTCAACGTGTTCGAAGATATTGCCCAATTTACGCATTTCCACTCTCGCATTCGCTGATATTAGATTGATTGTCGCACGCTATTATTTGGACCGTTGATTTAGGGCGAGTATGAATACCTCCAATGTAAAGAAAAACGAGAAAAAGTCAACTCTTAGAAGCCACGAGTCGATTGCTGATTGCTGAAGATGATATGCACCAATAAAGTGCCTAATTCAATAATGTTCCCAATTGACATAAAAATAATGGATCGCTTTCTGAAGCTATGGAAGGATGTAAAGATCGCGGGCGGGTTTCCCTCTCAATTTAGGGTTACTACCACTGGTTTTGGTGAGCAAATTTGACTCTAGTAAGTAAGGAATGTTGCAGTATACCTCAATTTTCAAAGGCTGTCCTAATTTGCCCCCAAACGCGGGGCGAATTAGGACAGTTTTTTTTCTCAAACTTTGAAAAAAAGTATGAAAGACATGACCTTGGTGTCTGAAAATTTTTTTACACTCTAGTCAATAATTGAACTTCAAAGCCCCGTAGCGTCTCAAGCCCCAAGTATCTCTAGATAGCCCCACTGCTAAACCTGTCCTAATCCGCCCCACTCTTCCCTACCTGAATAGACTTGCAAAAGGGCTGATATAGCTTCAATAGAAAAAAACACACACAGGATAATCTTTATGCTTCACTGATCCAAACTAAGCTCCAGATTTTTTCTTCTTAAAGAGATACGAATTAAAAATCGGCTAATCGGTTTCATTTTTCTTCGCGATTCCATTAACGAGCCACTTTTCTAGGCGTTTGCGAATTAATCCAGCAAAAGTCTATTTTTATCGGGGTGTAAGGTTTCCCCTGTATATGTCACATTGCGTGACGTGGTCCCAAGAGCTTGGCAATCCACAATAATACTCTGAAGATTATATGCGCACTTTGTATAAAATCGAGATTTGCATGCACATTGCTTTCGCGTGTATGACTTTAAATTGTTAGTATACTTGTACAAAATGCTCATTGGTATCAAGGACGATGATCAACCTTTGGAAGTTGTAATAATTCTGATTTTAGTCCTCGATAATCTCATTTCAGAGCGAAGGTAATATCAAACTTGTATGGTTCTTGATTTGACTTGAACATTTGTGTTATCTACGTTGTGCAGTCAGCCTCTCACGAATTTTGACTGACAAATATTATATTATCACAATTGATTTTTCTTTTGTGGATTGGTTGAGCAGTTGTTGCGATAGATCTGTCAATAATGGAAGAATACTTGTCTTAATTTTCTGCTGTAGTGAGATGGCCTAATAGAATTGAATAAAATTGGTACTCATCAAGTCGAAATCATTGAATGTTAAGAACTATTTAGAAGTACAGTCAACTAGGGTTGCTCCGGAATAAGGTCCAATTCAAGATGAGGAATTTTATTAGAATTTATGACTTTTTGTAAAATTAACTCAAGATAGACCAGCTAGCTGCGGAAAAAGCTCTCATGAACAAAAATCGTTGTTTTTACGTCGCCACATCAAGCGGGGAAATCTAGCTCCGAAATCTCAACTCGATGATCGAGGCCTCGCTTAATCTCTCAATCTTTTCCCTATGGGTTGTTCCGAGGTTACTCATCCGTCTTTCAAAATCATTCCTGTTGATGGTTTACAGTTTCATATAATTTTTTTCGGTTCGGTTTATTGATTTGACTACGAAAATCTTTCATGTAGCGCATTACTGATTTGGTGTAAGTTCTTCATTGAAGAGGCAGATAATTGACCTGATCCATGACGAGTTTTGAGTCATATTTAGGAGTACATCAAAGGAAAAGTTGATCAGTATAATTTGTAATCGTTTAACCCATAGGCGCCTGGTGGGTTCTGCAGGACCCATTAACAATATGTTGAATTTCATACATCCATGTCAATATTCTATGCCTCTTAAGGTTCCATCATCTTGTTATAGGCCATACTTGAGCATATTGTATGGTTACTAAGATCTTTCGAGCGTCTTCAAGTTCCCAGACCCCTAACAAAAAACCGTTCGGCCGAGTTTTCAAATTGGAAAAATGTCTTGTCAGTGTACGAGCACTGTTCTTGGTTTTCTGAGTTTTTGATCGGGTTTGACTCTACGTGGTTTTACAGTGGTATGAATAGCACTCTTTCGACCAAGAAAGCCTCCCCTCCTCCCCCCAGAATGTTCATAAATAACCAAATTTGTGAGAAATCTCAACATGACGCTTTACATAACAGGACATTATTAAACTGACGTTCTTGAATGCTTTATGAGATTCTACGTGCATTGCGCCTAATTGAAACCTCCAAAGAAGCGAATCAAATAAAAAAACAAAATATCTACCTGACTTGAGATGGTCTCAGTTTACTATGGGTTAAAATAGACATCACCTCGAGCCCTGAGTTTTCATAGACAATGATAGCAACGCTCATTTAACTCGTGATTTTGGTATTCATTATCATATACCAAAAATTTAGCGTATAAACGTATCGGCTCAAGTCTGAGACCTTTCAATCCATAACGTCAACACAATCTTCAATTCGTTGTAATATTTTATACAATTACATTGACCACAAGCTCAAGAGATTGAATAGTGTTTTTTTCCAATAGGTGCAAACGATTCATCGATCGTCACACGTCCGATTGGAGGAGAAGTTACCATCATGCGCGTTCACTTTGCTAAAACGTTTTAGCCTAGCTTTGAGAACGGCAAATGCCTTAGTCTGAGATAACACAGAGTGTGCAGAAAAGCATTCCTTAGAGTATTCATCTATTTTTGTGCACTCTCCGGTATGTGCACGATATGCGGCTTGTGTATATATATATGAGAGAAGCGATGATTCGAGTAATTGGCGAACACTGGTTAGCAATTATAACGTGTATAGACGATCAGCTATGGCAATGTCGATCTATATGTATTATATACTTTGCGGTTAAGAAAGAGACACGTTTACGCGTAATCTAGGTCAGCGACACTGTCAGACAGTCGATGTCGTGCGCCGTATTAGATGCCTATCTTTAAAAGCTTGCAACGGGAGCTTTTTCTTAACTAATTGTTTCCTTTTGCCCTTTTCGGTTTTATTTATTGCCATTTGCCGTTTCGTTCTTTCTTTGGATTTGTGTGATTCACCATCTGGTACACATATAACTTTGAAATTAATTATTACAAATCTACCAATAGTTGTTAATATGGCTCTTTAATCCTTCCTTTCTGAGAATCAAGAAGGAGGTGACCCTGATAGTATTTCATCACTTTTCTGGGTTATAAAAAGGAAATCAACTATCCAAAGATGCTTACTATCTTCATCAATATGTAAGGATGAACTCAAGTTAAATGGAAAACGATTTTTCAATTCTAGAGACATCGATTCTTATTCGGGGATGTTAAAATTGTTGATTATTGAGTATAATTATAGACTGATTGAGCATCTTTACCCATTTCACGCGATATCTCAATGCAAGAGAATTACTTTGATGGACATCGGTTATAATGAGGTTCCTCTAAAGTAGTTTAGATGAACTGCACTTGCTACGAGTCGAGCTGCTAAATTTTGTTCCAATTACCCTTGAATTCTCTTGCGATTGCGGTCAATTGACGAGTTAAGCCATTCAATATTAGTTAAAATCTAACTTGAATGGCTCAGCTCGTCGTTGAGCCAAAATAGCAAAAGAATTCGAGGAAAATTGGAACGAAAATGTGTGCATATTATAGGTTAGAATGTTCCAGACGCCCAGGGGTTCCAACTTTTTTGCAATAATCTAATGATTTGGGATGAACGTTGAGTTGTCGAGTATAAGTCGGACAATAAAAATAGCTCGACAACTCATCTCAAACTTCGTACCATTAAAATTTTCACATACAGTACCTTTCATAAATAATGGATCAAGTAGGGTCTCTCTAAAACAGTGATATATTTTCAATATACTTTGTTGTATACGGGAATTTTGACGGAAGCATCTCAAAGATCATAAAAAAAATCTATAGATTCATGTGTTTAAAACATTCCTTGAATCCTTTTTGAGTGCTCGTACTCAACGATGGAAATCTAAAAAATTTCTCCTTCAATCAATCACTTACAACTTTGGCGGGAGTAATCCGATCACGAAAATACTCACGGGATCTTGTAGATCTTTTCGAAGCCTACAATTTCCTTCTTTTGAAGTTCTTTCAACGACTTTTCCTGTCCTAGTAACGCGCTTGGAAAGAAAACTTTTAATTACATGGACTGCTCATGTACTTAGATACCGCGGCTGGTACCTGTTTCGTCTCGCCTTGCTCTATTCTAGCGCAAAAATTCATCAAAAAATATCATAGTACATTATTTTGTCGTAAGATAATCTCATCTTTCAGAATATTTGATCAGATTTTGTCTTGGATTGGAGGTAACCCCGATTTCTCAAGTTTTATTGGGAAAATGTATTAATTTCATGTTATGTCCCTATAGATCACATTCAAGGCAAAATCTGATCAAATAATCTGAAAGATGAGATTATTCTACGTCAAAATCATGTGCCATGATATTTTTATGATAAATTTTTGCACCAGAATGGCGTGAGAGAAAATAAAACAGGCACCAGCCTCGGTATCTTCATAAACAGTCCATGTAATACAAAGTTTTCTTTCCAAGCTCGTTACTTGGACAGGAAAAGTCGAAGAGAGAAGTTCAAAAAAGGGAATTGTAGGTTTTGAAACAATCTACAAAATCCTGTGAGTATTTTTGTGATCGAATCACTCCCACCAAAGTTGTAGGTGATTGATTGAAGGAGAAATTTTTTAGATTTTCATCATTGACTACGGGCGATCAAAAAGTACGTGAGGAATGTTTTAAACATATGGATCGAGAGATTTTTTTGTGATCTTTAAGGTGCTTCTTTCAAAATTTCCGTATGACAAAGTATATTGAAAATATCACTGTGTTGACACCCTTCATAATCCGTTATTTATGAAAGGTACTGTAAGTGATGAATGGAACTTTACGGACGTGTTGCCCGGCTACCGCATGCAATCAAATTGAGTTTAGTAACTCAAATCTGAATCTAACTTACGATTAGTGAAAATTGATTCAATATAGTAGAAAGAGTGCTATGATTTGAAGACAATTCAATTTCATTACCTAACTCTCCCCACCAGGATGAATGAAAATCGCTCCCCCAACTAGTGCATTTTCACTGATTTGCAATAAAATTTTCCCTTGATACAGTGAAAATACACTAATTAAGAGCCATTTTTACTAATTCTGGAGGCGAAAGTAACGCCTCAATAATTCAACATCTCGGAGAAAAAGTCTTGGGGTGCAAAATTTCGAGAATTAAAGCAAAGATATTTTGGAAAAAGTTGTCGAAGCAGATAGGTCATTCCGTTCATTTTATATAAAAGACTGTTCAAATTGACAACTTCCAATCCCATCTACTCCCACTCAAATCCATAATCTGCCAAAAATTTAGAAGAGATTGTATCGAGTGAGAGAGCTTGCAGAGCTTGAGTTGACAAACAGTTTCAGATCACTTTGCGTACACAGATCGGCGCAGTAGTCGCCATCTATCATCGGTCAGACCGAGCTCCCTCTTTCCTATACGCGGGTAAAATCAAGCTCTCTTTTTCTCACCCCTCTCAAAACCTCACCTGACACTATTAGGGGATGTTTTCTCCCACTGCGCATGCGCGTATCCCCAATGTTCTAAAAAAGAAACCACGAGGCCACAAGACTCTCTTCAAATCCCTTATACAAATTCCTCGTGTCATCAGCCCTTCTGCCATGAAATCCTAACTTCCAACCACGAATTACTTAAAAAATAAAGTATATTTGTACCCACATTTATTTTGAATCCACAGGTTACCACCATCGACATACTCGGATTCAGCACACCGTTACACACCAAATTCATCATCATCCTCATCGTACAGCAGTACAGGAAGTAGTATAGGTCGAAGCAGCAGTGGTTCAAGTAGTGGAAGTCTTGATTTATCAAAATATTCACCACAACATTATGTACCAAACATCCAAAGAAGTAATCTTTTAACATCAAGTATCAGTAGTGGTTCAAGCAACAGTGGTTCGGCAAGTAGTGTATCAAGTGGATTAAGCAGATCATCAGCTGTTGATTTATTAGCTGGTGGTGATGAATCAAGTGTTACCGGTTTAACAACATCTATAAATAGGAAACAATTGGAGCCACTTGTAGCTACTTCAAATTCATCAGTTTCCAGTGGTGGTGCTGGTGGTGGTTCATCAAGTCTTCTATGGACGAAAAATAATCAGGTAATAATAATAGTATATTTTGCACAAAGTTGATAAAGTTGTAGATCGCTTCTGAGCGATTGATTTTCGGTCCGAGCCGCAGGCGAGGGTCGAAATAATCGCTCGGAATTAGGGAAACTCATGAACGAAGTGCAAATACTATTTTTTGCAATTTCGTTATTACCCAAACATCGGAAAATTGCAAAAAAACTGATAATGATAAAAATTACCAATGACAGACTTGACGATGATAATTTTAAAACGGATGATTCGGAGGTCGATATTAGTATTGATGTTGACAGTGAAAAGAAAAATGTACAAGAATATGCGACGGCGCAAAGACTGGCCAATAAAATCTGCATCACTATTAGCAACAAAGTTTGCGCCGTCGCTGTTGAACGCGGTAATACTAGTAGTAGTAGTAGTAGTCAGCTGAGAAGCATCGATAGAAGAGTAGGCGGTAATAATGGAACAGTAGTAAAAGTTGAACAGTCGGGCGGTAAGCTTGGTAACATCAGTAATGATGCATCATTATAATCAGTGCTAAATAATATTAAAAATAGTAATATCAAAAGAGGTGACGGATTGACGGGTAAAACGGAGTTGCAGCTTGCACCATCAAGCAGCTGCACTACCGCCAATAATAATAATAATAACAATAATAATGCAAAATCGGTGGCGGGGGCAGCAGCAGCCGATACAAAAAATAAATATTTACAAAATAATCAACGAACAAGTCAACTGGAGCAGACAAAGGCACCGATACTTACCCTCAACGGATCCGTACTCTTAGAACAAAATAATAGTACTTCATCCTCGTCATCGTCGTCCTTGTCTTCTTCTTCTTCTTCTTCTTCTTCTTCTTCTTCGTCATCGTCTTCGGGATCAGTGAGTTTCTGTTGGGCGAAGTGAAAATTCAATTTTTTTTTAAATTTTGTGTAACTGATGAGGTTTTGTGATAAAGTGTGAAAGAGAGAGAGAAAGTGGCCTTGGCTTTCTGGAAAACATAAGGGTAGCACTGGGTTATGCAGTAGCAAGTCAGAGTGAGCGAGAATTGTGTCAAGGGCAGAGTGAGCCTCGTATACTGCTATTATAACGATTTTCCAGTGTGAGAGACACGTGCCCATCCCTCTCTCTCTCACTCTCTCACTCTGTCGTTGCTTACTTCCTTATCGTGTGTCTTGAGCTTTTGTATAGTTATTTGAGGGTATAATAGTGGTTGTACGCCATGATTATGAAGGAGCTTTGAGATTCTAATGATGAAGACAGAATGGAAGCGCCTATTTGAATTTCAAAGCTCTTCCGCGTATTGTGATATGACAATATCAAAATACCTACTCTTAATCTTACCCGTTTGGGGATAATCTACTGAATGAATTTGTAATTTAGCATCTTTTCTGGACCCAGATGGGTAAAAACAAAAGAACAATGTTTTTCGGTATAGAAATCAGTTCAAACCAGTGACTATTCCATCGAATTTTGAAAAGTTTCATGCCCATAAATAATGTCATAATTTGAATCCTAATAACGGCGTTTGTATTTCATACCATCGATAGAATTTTGACCCAGTCATAACCAAAATTGGTTGTCAAAATTAAGATAAATAACGACGATGGTAATGTATATCACACGGTTTTGAGTATATGTTAATCCACCCTAATTTGAGTTATTTTTTCAAATTTTTCTTGATCCTTACACAAAAATCATTGCTGTATTGTCCGTAGAAGAAATAACAAATACCTTCGTGACCATGTATAAAAATTCATCAAATTTTGACCGGTGAGCTCAACCATCAATGAACTCCGTCAATTTTTTCAAACGGGTACTTCAACATGAAAATACTATACAGATGACAAATAACCTCGATGCCCAGAGGTAACTAAGCTCTCAGTCGTGAGCATTGCCGCGTTTGTTTCGTCATTATCTGCAGCATTATAATATCACAGCCCACTAATATTCAATGATAGTCCATACTCTAAAACTCGTTCTTGTGAAGGGCAACTCCCGTGAAAAGGTGAACCGTATTTTGACGGGCTCAAATTTAATTTTCGGAGAATAGATGAGAAGACTTAGGTTGTAGAACTCGTCAAACTGAGTGTTCCCAGTCCCTTGAGGAATACTATATGAAATGTGTGAAAAGTTCCATCTTCTTGATCTTAATCTCACAAATGTAGAAAATGGCGATTCGTGAGCGTGACACCCTTTACGCTAATTTTTTTGCCAATTTTGCAATCTCACTGTGAAAAACTGAAATTTGTTAGGCCAGTACATTATTGTTGCAGGTTATTGGATCTTTTCTTGCAGCGTCCAAATTTTCATCGTATTCGAGCCCTTTTCAATTGGATTTCTAGTGCGTAACGAGTGTCTTACCTTCCTCGCGGACTTACCCTGAATTTCATTTCGATTTCACTCGCTAATCGCTATGAATCAGATTTTGGAGCTTCGAGTGACTCAAATCTAACTCTGAGCAAATAAAAATTGAGGTACTTTAGAAAATACTTTTCCCAAAAGTATAGAATCCACTACAATCACAACAAGGTACATCAAATTCAAGCAAGACCTCAAATAACCTTCAAGTAAAATCTCAAATCAATTTATATTACGTGTGAGCTTGAATACGACATAATAATACTAATACAGAGATAGCACATGTCTCCAAGAAGCCAAACTACGCCGCAAACGTCTTCCTTGCGATTTTCGCACCTCGTCTCTTGATGGTCAAGTCTAACGCCAGCAGCAGCTGTTCTCGAGGGATAAAAGATTAAATATATGTATAAAATACAAAGTGTATGAGTGTGTGTGTGTATGTGTGTGATACGCGCAAGAAGCAATGTCAGATGCTTACTGCATCGGCATCAGACGACTCCGAGAGGAGAAATATTCGTGTCGCTTGGCCTAATTTCTTCATGTGTGCCAGATAAATCGGTTTCGCGCTCGCGACACTTTCAAGAAACATTTATGACAGAACTGATGCTTTAAATAGTTTTTTTTTTTTTTTTCAAAGCTTAGAACCCCCGCGTACATACACCGAAACGTCGATGAAAAATTAATTTATGAGACATCGATGACGGGGGAAAATTTTTCCGGCGCTGAAAAAGTTTGCTGGCCTGTTACAATGGTGAGCTTTCTGTGAATTTGAGAATGCGTGACTATTATTCGTGACATATGGTGAAATCTGATTGGTTCATCTGATTAACTTTGAGAAGTTCTGATGAAGAGAATCTGGAAAAATCATTACCATGGTCATGAGAAATATCGATTAGCCATGACATACGGAACAATTTTAGATATGCATGGAAAATTCATTCTCCAAAACTAGGAGAGCCTGATTGGATAGATGACAGGCTAAAAATTAGAAACGAACAACTCTATGGCAAATCTATTTTATTAAAATTCTCACCCAAGAATCACATTTAATTTCGTACACTAGAATAACTGAGCCCGCAGTATAGTGAAAGTGAAAATTTTGCATCTCTCTGAATTAGTATTAGACGAGACGAAAGAGCTGCAAACGAGAGTGGAAGGCCGACAACCGTTACGTATTTATAAATAGAAGTCTTGGGGATTAGCACAAGCGGTTGAGCTCTCCGGCCGGCAATGTTCGAGAACAGTTTTCTGGTCAACTTAGACGTTCGGTATACGGTGACTCTATAATCCCCGAGTTTCGATTAACCACCGATCGATACAATCGAATAATTTGAAATTTAAATTTCAATTCACGCTAAGTATACCGCAAATTGCTTCAGAAGTTTGTGTTGGTGGGAAAATTTCCCGTAAACGCATCGTTGAGTTTCTGAAGAGAACAGAGTCGAGTCACTTGTTTCCTACGGGCCATGTGCATAACTAATTTGTCGCCAGATTTTCGTTGCTCTACCCAACCGCAGCCGAGAAAGTAGACGCATAATTAAAGCTAGATTCCTCGTCTAGTGCATTGTGGATCTTATCGAAATGTGACTACCCGCAGAATTTTGTGTGCAGTGATTTTGTGGGTTTAGCCTAGGAATTGAGGCTCGTATGGTTAGAGGAATTTGATAATAGAAGATTATTAGTAAGCTCAGAATAAGTGACAAAAGTTGAGACTGCAACTTCATTGAATTTTGTAAGCATTGAGGAACGTCCACGAATCACCCAGACTAGATTATCCATTCGTTTGATGCCGCATTTCCCATTTTCCTTGCCTTCCCAATGCATATCTTACGGAAGTTGAAGATTTTTCTTGTACATAATATGATGGATATTACCTATTGTAACTTTTAGCAGATTTTCCATCAATCCTGAGAGACTGTACTTTACTGTAGAGAGATTGTACTTCAATCACATCCAAACTTGCACTCCATTTATCTCATGTATCTCTCAGCTGGTACAATCTATAGATTTTTTCCTTAATAGTCTATTCAATGATCAAATAGATCACATGGAAATAATCAAAAAAATACCTGTTCTAAAGAGTTCAAAATTTTTCTAAAATGTGCGCCATACAGTTATTCAAATTATAGTGAAACTAGTCAAGCTATAGTCAGACCGTCTTCCCTTCCAGCTATCTTTTTTCTTTTTGTTTTCAAGTTCAAATTTGCTTTTTCAGCAAGCTATGAATATAGAGAAGAGCAGGGTGGAAATGGACATTCTTTTTATTCGTCAGAATTGAACATTCCTAGGAAAATCAAGATCTAAGGTTGCAAAAAAATTTTCTCATATAATTTGGTGTAGGAAAAGATGCAGAAATTTTCTTTTGGAAGACACATGATTTGATTTTCAAGTCGAGTTCTGGGATAGGAAATTGAAAAAGTAGTTCAATTTTTCCCCTGTTCTCCTCCATACCGATTATACTGTGACGGTATAAAGTATTTTTATCATATTTCGTAGTTACGGCTTTGAATTCCAGTCTTACGCATTTCATACACGACTCTCTCGTCCCCATCTTTACCCGACTAGCTTCATCTTTGCATTGATTGAGATTGCAAATTCCTCATACACATTTCTGTAATTCATTCTTTATTCGTTGATGCCAACCTGTGTTCCGTGAATGTTTCTCAATTCAAAAGATCATAACTGGTCTGTTAGGACTTCAAAATGATACAAAAGGATTCTCTGGACCGACATGGACGAGACCAAAATTCCATGAACAAATTGAAAAATGGAAACTGACTAGGGGGAATAGTATCAAACTTATTCGGAAATAACAATCGCAAAACTGGCTCTCACGGCTCATCTAGTGAGCTGGGCTCTGTGGTTCGCTTGGGTATTTGCGGCTACGAGTTTTCTCTACGCCTTTACTTTGGGAATTGTGACACCTTTGGTATACCCATACACTTCGCGACGAACTGTCTATTGGGCAAAGACCGTTACACTCTCGCAAAGTTATAAAAATCGGACGACAAGTGCACAACCAGGTCATCTTTCGCAGAGGGAGACGTTTAAGGTTTGGCCCTTCCAACATTTTTTATCCCTAACTCGTCCGAACAAACTATAGTTTTTAATGTTTCTATTAACGATTCAACATTTGATGTATGAGCTATTCTCATTTTCAGATCCATGGTATCCTACGGTTGGATTCGATACTAAAGGTTTTATTCAATTTGTAGGCATTATAATTATAAGATTTAGTATGATGATAATGGTGATGGTGAATCTCATTTGATGAGCCAGTTGATGACGCTAGACTATTTTGGACAGAACGACTAATACGATGGCTTATCAGAATCTATTTGAATCTTCATGATTTTAGGTTAATTCTAAGAAAGACATATATATATATAAGGCCTGTAAAATTGGTTCTCTTATGTCTCTGAGGGGAAATTGAGATTCTCAATCTGAATTTCCCTTCCAACAGCGTAGTGCAAAAATTACCCCTGAAATAATCGATTGCTCTTGCACGAGAATTTAAAAATTAATTTCTCTATATCTAAATGTTGCCATTAGAGCCCAAGCAGCTGTTTTGTTGACATACCAATCAGGTGTATTAATATTAAATCAAGCAAGTCCGTCTGACCACTTCCGGTTCGTACTACTTAAATTTTAATAATTTTCGTTTCGTTTGCCTACAGCTTGTCAACGCGAGTGACATGTGGTGACATGTTTGAAAAAATGATTACGTTCCCATCGAATACTTTGCAAAATTGAAGTGTTAACATCGATAAAGTGATGAAGGTTCTTGTGCAAGCTGTGATCGAAATTCGGTGGTTTCTGTATAAAGTGTAGAAGCTGTTTACACCGGGCCTTACATCGTAAGCGCGAAGGTCAAAAAATAAAAATAAAATATGCGAGAAAGAAAGATTCAAGTTACGGCAAATTTTTTTTTGCCGATCGCCAGCTTGACCCATGCGGGTATTGACAAAATCTAACCTGTGCATCCATCTCGCTCTCTTTTGAGCGTTCACTCCGGCGTGTGCATGTCGATCGAAAAAGATTTCCGATGGCAAGCGCCGGAACGACCTGTCATCGCACACACTTCGCGCAAACGATGAGGCCGGGCCCGTCGGGTGTCGCTCGTCCAACTGAGCGAACCCTTCAGGTATACATTCTCACTTAGGAAGTAATTCTATCGTGAAAAATTCTATCGTGAAAAATTCTATCGTGAAATATCTATCGTGGAAAATTCATGAGATGTTTTAAAACAAAATTTCATCTCAAATATTCAACTTATGGAGATGAGTAAGATATAAATTATACCCTCCAAAAAGAGCAGACGAAAATTGTAGCCTATAGATAATGATCTTCTAGCCAATGAAGGCAAACAATACTGTATTTCTTGAGTTCAACTTTGGTTTAGGTATCTGATTTTTAATAGATATATTCAAGTGCATATTTACACTAATCATGAAATTTTTATGGAGTATTTGCTGATTGATAAAGAAATGATTGAATAATTGATTTTTCAAGTAGTCAAGTAATTTAAAAAATGCTGATTGTTTTTTTACAGGAATGCGGCAAAAGCAACGGGGCCGCGAGGAACGTCGGCGGACGGGGTTCTCGAGACGAGCGATGTGGCCTCAACGGGCTTCGCAACATTGGCAACACAGTCAGTATTAGCATTTTTCTCTTTACTCTTTTTATTCTTATTATTATTTTTCTTCGTTGCCCCATCTGTGTTTCTGACTTCACCGTGATAGCAATGGGGCTATAATAGTATATATATATATCTTGTCATACCCTGCGCACATTCTATTTTGGTCGAAACTTGCACATCACAGAGTCCGACAGTAGCCGCGCAGAAACACCTTGACCCCTTGACCGTATACTTATATACGAAGCAAATGCTGCAAGAGAGCATCGAATAAATATACAGTATATATACTTCAAGTGGGTTTTGTGATTTCTAGCAGACGTTGAGATTGAATTTTTTAAGATTTTATGTAGCTACATGAAAGTACTTTGCTTCGAGGTAAAAGCTAACACCTTGATCGGCTCAGTAGAGCGAAATTTTTCGTTGTGCTTACACTTGATAGACCTTATGAGTATAGTCCATTTGCTGGGGATGAGAAAAATGGGTCAGAATTTTTACCTTAACAATAGGAATGATTATAAAATTTTCGAGCGCAGAATTCTTCAAATTGTAACTGGTATGTGTAGCAAGAAGTTGTTGCATTTGGGCTCACTTCCAAGATGTGCGAAATGTAGATTTTGCTCAATGGTATGCCACTAATGACTCACGTGTGTAAATATAAGCAGAGAGAGAGCGAGTAGTCATGCATTTATAAATTCATGCATAGTCAGTGGACTCTGACTCAATGAGATGAGATTTTATTGAAAAATCAGATATGATTAACTGATGAGCATACAATGAGGCATGTTGATTTGGTAACACTTTCCATTGATTGTTCTGTTGAGGGAACAAAATAAAAACAATGCAAATCATTGAATATTGTGATTAATTTCCATTGAGTTGTGCCAATCCTTCTTGGATTTTTTCGAATTTTCTACAGTCACATCGTGAATGAGCTAGTTCAGAACTTTTTAGGAGAAGAACTATTTCAACTTTTTCCAAATTATTCATTGTTGGTGGTGTTCTATTGAGAAAACATTCTTCCTGGACCCTGATAAACCAGGATAACTTGAAAATAGTGAACGAGCCCTAAAGTGAATTTTCACATGTTTCTGACAAAAAACTCGAAGTAATGAGTCTCGTCCAACAACCAAGAAAAACTTATTATCCTCTGAATCGATTGACTTTCAAAACGAAATCTTGGACAAAAATTACCTTGTAAAATTCTTGAGCTACCCAATATTTCCTGAACTACATTATAGAATAGAATCCTCTAATAACAACATGAAATTTTTCAGTGTTTTATGAACAGCGTGATACAATGCCTGAGCAATACAAGACCACTACTGGAATATCTACTGAACGAGCAGTATCTGTCCGACATAAACACGTCCACGTCGAGTATGAAAGGTGCACTTATAAAAGCTTTCAGCCAGGTAATACAGGAGCTGTGGGATCACGATGGCGACCACGTAGTCAACACGTCCTCTCTCAAATCGCAAATTCAGAGATTTGCACCGCGATTCATCGGTTACAGTCAGCAGGATGCACAAGAATTTTTACGCTATCTGCTCGAGGGACTGCACGAAGACGTGAATCGGGTCACAGTCAAACCTCAGCCCATCCACACCGATATACCCGACAGTTATTCGTGAGTACATTCTAATCTCTTTTTTAAAGATCTTTTTAGTTGTACATTCCAGATGGATTTCTCAAATTTTTGCTCGTTTCAAATGATAATACTAGTTTTATAAAGCAGAAAATAAATTCTTAAAATAAATCAGCTACGTGTTGATTCCGAGTCAAAATGTCAAATTTGAATGATTGTATTTATTCTCTGCGTCGCAGCCTTATTCGTCATCCGCTCAAATCCATCAAATTTAATGTCCGATGAAATTTGCAATGAAGGAATATTCTTTACGTCAGTTCCATTATTTTTTCGAATGTTACGTATGTCAAATTCTGCGAATCCTGACAAATATTCAAATTCATTCCTACTCATGACAAGCTTGCAAAAGCATGTCTAATTTTATTGAATGTTTGTATCTCGAACTTTGGGTCTCAAGAATATTCCTCTAAACTATCTCAATCAGCACTTATTTAACCGCAATTATCACAATGAATAATTTGACTTACTAAACCATTCGTTCATGATAATAGACACATTTTTTCATCGATTTCCTAACATTTTTTCGGGCGCGTCAGAAAAATCTGGAAGAATCCTTAAAGATTCTTAATAATACGATAAATGAATCAAACCAGAGGCCGAGGTCAAAACTTTAATTGCAAGCAACAAAAAAATTGAAAACCAAAAATATTTCTAAATCCTAATTTCGCCCTCATTCGTCTCATTTCCCATAGGAAAATTTTATTCTGGATTTCAGAAATGCGTTTTTCAAGGTCCTTACCACGCGGCAGTGGATGAGTGTTGTAATAAAAAAAAAGTGAAAAAGTTGAAATGTAGAAAATAATTCTGTATGACTGAATTTACAGAGATAGTATGAAGGCTGCTGAAAGTTGGAAGCGATATCTGCGTAGCGAAGACAGCACGATAGTCGACGTATTCGTTGGTCAGTTGAGATCATCACTGCGCTGTACAGTCTGCGATCACGTATCCGTCACCCTGGATCCGTTTTGGGACCTCAGTTTACCGATACCTTCGCGGAGTGGAACCGTCAAGCTCAGTCAGTGTCTTGAGCACTTTACGAAAGAAGAAGTGATGGACGGTGACGAGAAGCCCACTTGCTCAAAGTGCCAGATGAGAAGAAAATGCACCAAGAGCTTCAGCATACAGAAATTCCCCAAGATTTTGGTCATCCGTATCCTTTTCATGTTCTATACAAATATTTATTGCTTGTTCCCATAATCTTCTAAAGTCATCGGAGTTGGATACTCAGAACGAAAATAGACTCACAATTTAGTCACATTTCACAATACATTTGATGCCTTTAACGTCAAAATCAAACTCCGCATCAAAAAAAGTGAAAGTCTTTTCCACTAGTGTGAGAATAATAATTGTTCTGTCCAATTGCTGACATATTGCCGAGATGCGGCCGATAAAAAATGAATTATGAAACTTCTTGAATCTTTGTCAATCGAAATTTCGTCATTTTCAATTCAGTCAAATACCGTAAGAACCATTATTGGATCCCAGTTTACGTGTGGACGGTTCCGGACCAGAACGGTATAAATTCATTTCAGATTTTCAAAAAATTGCTATGGTATTCTTTATCAGTTTATATTGGTCCCCATTGTTTGGAAAAATTCCAATCGGGTCATTTGAGATAGAATCACCGAAAGTAGGTGCAAAATTGAGTTTTCCATAAATATATCACCAAGAGAAACAATCTTCAGAATTTCCATGCAATTTTTTGAAAATTTGAAATGTGATCATACCATTCGGTTTCGGAGCCGTTTATATATTGCAAAGTTAGCACCAGATGAACGTGCTCTTGAAACTGAATGCTTATTTTTCAAAGTTTTCTGCCAGCGTCATTGATAGCATCGCATTGAAAATGAGCTGTTCAACTCTGTGACTATCTCAAAAATTATTCTAAAGACATGAATGAACGTCCATACGTCGACGGTTCCGGACCAGAATACAATATGAGGCAATTAAAGTTGTTTCTTTATTAAAGATCACTTTTCAGACAAATGTCGATGACATTGTGTACACGAATAGCCCACTTGTATGATTCTGAGACAATTCTGCTGAGATTGACTTATATCCTCCTAGTCCGGAGCCTTCTCAACAATAGTCAAAGAAAAATTTGAATCAAAATCATCCAAACCTTGGTAGAAATGTGACCATTTTGTCTGGCCAAGTGCGGCAGCAGTAGCAATGCGACTTGACCAGCTATTGTCCAAAGTATGTTCACCATTTCTACCAAAGAATACCAATATACAAATCAATATATTCCCTTAACTCTACCATTTACATCTTAAAAACAGATTTGAAACGTTTCTCGCCAATGGAACGTTTCCGTGGCAAGCTCAACGTCCTAGTAGATTTTCCTCTCACAAGCCTGGATCTAGGTGCATATGCAGCACCACGAGTACCCGGATGCACATACAATCTTTACGGTGTAGCAAATCATTCTGGAACAACGCATTCAGGACACTACACAGCTTATTGTAAACATCCATATTCAGGCGAATGGCACGAGTACAACGATAGCAGAGTAACTCCAGTTTCAGCTCGTTCAGTTGTCTCTTGTGAAGGCTACGTTCTATTTTATGAGCAACAACCACAAAGTTCACATCTCTAACCAAGCCCATTGAACCAATCCGAGAATCATCATCATCATCTCCATGATCAACAACAACAATTGAACCATCATCAACAGCAGCACCAATTTGCCTCATCATCAGAAATTACTATTCTATCGCTGCAGCCTTCAAATATCATCACGGCTCAACGTCGTCCTCGTCGTCGTCGTCGTCGTCATCGTCGTCAACGTTACTATGAGCATTGCACAGCTCGCCCATCTAGATTTATTAATAAAAATTCAGCTCGAACTGAACGATACTATGCACGATGCCGTATTACTGATGTGAGGATTAGACGATCTCCTCGTTTGAAACGTTAAATTAAAAAGGAAAAAAATGACGAGAAAAAAAGAGTGTTGCTGTTGTCTTGGGTTGGTCTTGTGATTATTCAAATTTTATGTAAAGTCTGATTGTCGATCGAGATGGAATTAATTATAAAGATTGTGAAGGTCTAGTGTGTTGTGTTTTATTGAGGATGAGAAAATTGTGACACATAATTGTACGTGAGGTTTTAGAGTCGAATTTAGAAATCTCAGATGGGCGAGCTTTGTTATTTGGACCTAATCATTTTCTAAGTGTGTGTACTGTCCGACCGTAATTATTATTACGGCAGACTTGTTAGAACGACGAATTTGATATTCGCTTGGTATATATATATATATATATATATAAATATCTATGGCTCTTCTGGATGAAAATAGTAGGATTCTTTCAAAATTGATCGAGTCTCTATTTTCGAAAGAGCTGCGGCACGAATTAACGCGCTTTCAGATGATTTTATTTTTTGAGTCTCCGTAGCACAACAAAAAACTATCTCGCAAAATGCCCTTTTTTCAAATGCTCGCGTATTATATATATCTATATCCACTCGCTTTCTTGAAATTGTTCCTGCGAGTTGTGTGAGCTTGTTAAAAATTATTATGACACCGTGACTATTCAAATATGTGTAATACCAAAGAATATTATGTTTCTCGTTTGTGAGATGATCTACCTTTGATCTGCTTAGGAAAAAATTGTTGCGTGAGTCAATTCATCTTGTATTGTGAAATGCTATTATTTATTTCAAATACAAAAATGAAATAATCTCAAACAATAGTGTTCATCATTACATCTTTTAAAACTGAGTCGAACAAAAAACATAATTAATTTTATTGAAAGATACAGTATTTGCAGAACTTGATTATTTTATTCTTCTTTGCCTTATTGATGCAATTTAGGTAAAATAAAAGCTAGTCGCCGAGTTGTTGAAACAATTTCATACGTGCTATGTTGTCCATGTGAATCTTATAATCGTGGCTTGGGTGAGATGAATTCCGAGTAAGTTTGAAAGATAGAGACTTAGCTGATTGGTATATGATTGGGTTTGAATTAAAATTTTGAATCTCTATAGGAGGTTTCAGGCCAAGAGTTTACGACATGTTGCTTTCACACATAAGTATTTTTATAAACATGAGAAAGTCGCAACTAGGTAATTGAGGTAATTGGAAAAAGTGATCAATTTCTCGATATTTCTCCGGTGCATGTTTAGTAAAATTTAGAACAAAATTTTGATAAGTAGCTAAAATGAATAATCTTGGGGTATCACACTTAGCCAAGATTTCCTGAATCAAAATCAGAGGGAGACTTTATTCATCCTTTACTTATATATCTCCTTGCATTTCTTAGATCATTTTCACTCTTTGATAAGCTTTTACGGGAAGAAAAAAAAGTCGTCGTTGTCGGTAAATTCATATACTGGAAATTGAAGTGCAGATTTGATGTCTTTTTAAATGAATCAAGTTTGATAATCTTGGAAAAACACAAGAAAGCGACAAATTTTAGGTCAATACTCAGAGATCATTCATTGTATGAAGAAATTGTACAAAATTAAGAAGAATTGTTGCACTATTCGGTATAGTAACTAGATAGAAAACATCTCATCTCCTCAACCTCCACGATGAATGAAATGATTATATGGAATCGGTACGGGGAAGCGTCGAAAAATCATTCATACTTTTCACTGAAATATACTCATGTACATGAAAAATCACAACTACACTAGCTTTTACGTATTTCGCATGAGCTCAGGATGAAATTATATTCAAGCTTACCTTCGCAAAATACTCGGCGATCTATTACCTATACTTTTTGTACAATATTTTATTCAACGCATCGTAATTGAAAAATATTTGATTAATAGCAGATTCAGGAATGATATTGGAATAACGATATATTGATATATTCAATACTGAAAAATACATTATACATATATAAATACACGAGCATCTAATATTATTCATAATGAATAAAAATAAATTGCAAATTAGATTCTCAAAGGCATGAGAAAATACGATTTTGTGCTTGACTTTGTGGATGACCAGATATATTTTTGCGAAAAACCTCCAGAAATGTTTCATTTAAAACTTAGTACTTGTTTTTGTTTGTTGTTTCAATCTAATATTTCCTGTTAATTGTTGTCATCAAATATACTTTTATATGTTTCACGTTCTCGATTATATTCATAATTTATTTTATAAAAAGCACATTTGACTCAAAATATCTAACATGCAAAAGGAGTACTGGAATTTCTTACTCTGTTTTTAATGAGATTATATTCATCGCGAGTAACTCTGTGAGGAGTTGATTGGAAAAGATGCTCATATATTGAGAAGAAAATTACAATTTCTTTGCACCTGTAAGAAAGCGAAGAGAATGAATTTAAATAAAAAGTGATCCAATGAAAAAGCTGTGTTTTACTCTAGTATGTACAGACAAAATATCCTTTCATATAAATTTTCCTAGCTCTGAATTCCTTCGTATTTTAAACATCATGGTGTACTCTGTCAAAGGGAACAAACAGAAATTTTGGTCCGAATTGTACATACATCACTATCATTTTGTTATCTCTCCTTGGATAAATTTTCATGATATGAGACCTCTTTCACTGTCACCACTTTTGCTCCACTCGATGGCTTTAAAAGCGACCAGGTTGTATATAAATTCCTCCTGGAAGATTGACTGGCGATATTTGTTTGTGGTTATTTGGAAATCGATGTACAGTCTTCTCTCGTTAGCACGAACAACTTCAATACGAATGCCTCGTTAATCCGAACAAGATTGGAAGCTAAATAGCACCCTGAGTGCTCAACAGCGTCGATAAATAAAAAAAAAAAAAAAAAAAAATCCGAACAAGCTCTTCGCCCCGCAAAAACTGTACGGGCTCATCTTATGGGCGATTCCAGAGTTAACACGATTTTTTTCACACGAATCTCGAACGATCTACTCCCGTCCGGCCCTATCAGGTAGAATTTCTTTGTTAACTCGAACTCAGAGTAGCAAATAGAAGCAAAGCCAGCAGAGTTCGTCACGATGAGTAAGTGTAAGCAATAGGTTATTGATTTGAGTACGAAACTCGCTTTATTAGATTGAGTTGATCGAGGCCACCAGGAAAAATGTGAAATAAGAGTAACATTTGGATTTCCTGGATCCATATTATCAACCATCATCAAAGACAAGGATGAAATCCGCAATGCTGCTACTGCTCATTTGCTGTTTCATCATTCTTGCAAGCTCTCCATGTTTGAGTTCCTCAGTGATTGAGAGAAATACCTGTTGAGTATCGTACAAGGAATTTCCGCGTAATCCATCTCGAGATGAATCAGCTGGCTCTGGACAATTTTTTTGTAAATTCTGCAAAGAAGCTCCTTATTGTATATCACTTATGATATGTGCATTCTTAGATTCTACTTGAGACTGATTAAATCATTTATTTTTTTCTTGGATTAACTCTTTTGATCCTCATGACCGATAATATTATTGTCAATAAATGTTTATCAAATCACGGTAATTCATCTGGATTGATCAAGTTGTTTAAAAAGAAGCACGGGGTTGTCTTTCCAGACGATCGTTTCCTACCTAAGATAAATTACTTATTTGAAATGACTCATTTGAGGGAACGACAGAAATGGATCGTTTGAAATGAGTCATTTGAAGAATCAGTTTGAAAATACGCTCTGAAATGTAGAAAAGAATACTGAATTGAACATTGATTTTCAGGATTCTTCTCAAGTTTCCCTAATGAGTCATTTCTAATGAGTAATTTCAAATGATTAATTCCTATCATAAATGATTAATTATCCAAATTCCTGAGTCATTTCAAATGGGTCATTTGTTTTAGGTAGGGTCTTGCGTCGGGAAGGCATATCTGGATAAATGGTGCAGAAGGGAGAATTTCTTCCCCTGCGATTTTGGAACAGCGAGGATTAATGCAAAACCAATATGTTTTCACTCGTTAAAAGGGTCGATGACATTCAAATACACTTGTTATTAGGGTAGTCCTTGGTGTTCCAGAATCACAGGGGAAATAAATGTGCGCTTCCACGCGGTACCCGCATACACATCAATATGTTCGAATACGCTGCTAAAAGTAATTCACAGATACTTTTTCATAACATTATGTGACGTTAATTATAACTAATTTCACAACAATTGGTGAAAAAATTGATATTACATGAAATAGTCTCCTACATTTTGATATATTCTTTCGAGGGAGCTCAAGGAGGATGTAAGGAATCTAAACTATCTTTTTCCAGCATTATCCATCGTTTGGTTGAGACAAAATTCTGGTACAGTCAATTTGAATATGATTAAAATGGAGTTTCTTGGTTAAAATTTTTTATTCCCGAAGAATTACCAATTCAAATGATGTTTTACGAATTTCAAAAGAAATTGCTATCAACCAATCGGTTCAAAATGCCGGGAAAGTTAGTCTCTAGATCATTGAAAATGAGATGAATGAGTTGTAGACGAAGATACGGGGGGGGGGGTCGGATATCAATAAAGATATTTTCAGTCAATATCCAACATCTTTTTACTAAACACTATTCATTAGACGCGTCACCCTTTGGAAATATTGGGAGGGGGCTCGTACTTCGTAGGTTCTTGTGACCTCCCTTGACCCTCCGAGGTCACTGTGACCAATGTTATAATAACCTGTCTAATGGGCGTAGCGTTTTCTGCTTCCTCAGAATCCGAGATGATAAATGAGGGTTTCCATTTGAAAATTTCAAAGATGGGGGAAACTCAATGGGGGAAAATTGGAGAATCAGCCCTCACTTGACATCCAACAACTTTTGTATTCAACACTTTTTTCCACCAAACGTCACTCTTACAAGATATAAGTTGGGTCCGGTATACTTTTTGAACTTACTGTATGTACGTTTTTCCAAAGCAAAACTATCGTTTGGATCCAAGCCGCGGTAGTCCATTTTAAGCCACCACGTCGGAATGTCCGTCTAAGCCAAGAAAACTTCTGTGAAGAGAGATTTTTGGCATCTGGTCTGGTAAAGATTCCTGACTTCGTAAGCGCACAACTGGGGTCGGGTACTGTTTTCTAAGTCAAGAAATATACAAGATAATAGTAGTCATGACACATATTAATCCCAAAAGTTTGTTGCTCAGTGTTATTATGGTCACAATCTGTTTATAAAGATCTTACGGCATCGGGTCCTCTCGGACCTCAAATATCAGTCATAGCTTTGTCTGACCAGTGCCAGTATGTTACTACTCGGAGGGAAGCTTGGAAAATGAAAGGGAAGCCTGTGATGCGTTCAGCAACCAGCTCGCTGTTACTCAAATGAATTTCATTTTACAATACTTCCAATCAGGTTCTGAATGTTCCACTCTCTTATCAATAAATTGATTCTTTGATTCAAGATAATAATAATAATAAGTCATCAATACGACGACGGAATTATGAGAGGAGCACTATTTCACTTTAAAACGAAGCTGGTTTCTTAGAACTGACAAAGTGAGTAACAGACCTGTGGAACACTAATTTTGTATCTCGTATTGATAAGAAATCAATGCATCATTTTTTAATCAAATCCTTCGAGACACCTTCATTTCTCACGAAAACAAGATAGGATTCTCAAAGTTTCATTGAAATTCATCCGGAGATCTGGTGCTGTCCTTGTAACTTGATCTGTGATGAATAGATGGAAAAATAATAAAACTGACGATGAAAAATGACTTTGTTGGAATCCAGACGAATCCAATTTTTCGAGGGTATTTTATGTCTGTACACGCGGATTTTAATTTATCCGTTCCATAATTTGTAGGTAAATGCTAATATGGGTTCGTCCGGCGTAGTTTTGGTTCTCGAAATTGCCGAAATCATTCAGTGGTAGGGTCATTAATAATTTTGTGACTTGACTGATCCCAACTGAATTAGTCACTCTCTGATCAACTTATGAATTTTTAACATATTTTCATAAACAGAAGATCTAGAAATAGAAACTGCTATCGATGGCACTCGGACCCTGTATCTGTTTTTGAAAACAGATTGGTAGAAAACTTTTTTGAATCTCGCACAAAGTTCCATGATATTCAAATGGATATTTTGATATCGGAGGAGGCCGAGTGATTTTTTGCGAATTTCGCTTTACCAAGTTCGCCAGCAGATGTCGACAGTAATATCATTATGACTCTTTTCTGTGTTTCTTTTCTGTCCATCTTTCTCTTTCCATTCCTTGTCTCTCTTCTTTCTTTCTTTGATTTTGTTCATCAGCTTTACAATTCAAAATAATAATTTCTGATATAAATGATAATCTTGGAAGATAATATTTTTTTTTTCAATCAAAAAAAAAGTCATAAGCACGAATTTTTTGAACAAGTCTCATATTGGATCACATATCAATGTGGCGACACTTTTAGTCGCTCACGCGCTCTCTGCCCGTGCAGATCTGCGTCTCTCTTTCTCTCTTTTTCTTCTCTCCTTCATTCTCCGCTCATTCGGCGCGTGGAGCGTGGAGAGAGTTTCATACGAAGCCGGTATATATAAAGTGTATGTACTTACTGCGTACGGTAAATTTTAGTATAATACATTGGCAAGTACAGAGCGCAATATGTGTATAAAGGGAATGAAATGAAATATACGTATAGTATTGGATGCTTGCCGGCGTTATATTGCTCAGTGTAGAATAAGTATACTTTCAACAGACGCGTGCATCGAATATATCAGTTGGTGTGGCACGCGTTCGCATCAAGTCGGTTATTGCACATTTTATTAAAAGAATAAGGTTAGCTTTGGCCATCACATCGCCAATAAATTCGATAATATTCGCAATCGGCATAATTATTAATTTGGTGGTGCGGCTTCGTGTGTTTTATAATTTAGGAACCATATAGACTGTGTTGGACTGAGCAATATATTATATTGAGTGAAAATTGAACTGCATAATGATGGAGACGCTATACACGTTCATGGATAATACATCATCAGTTGTTCAATCGTGCAATCGGGTGTTCTTAGCTCATAGAGATCTGCATATAATGAATTCTGTGTTGGATTTGGGATTTTGAGGATATATATGCATTCGCCGGGCGGTGATGGCATACAGATTGTTGGCGGCCATTGCAGCGGTGTCTGGTCACTTTTGGTGGTGTGTGCGCCGGTGAGGAAGACGAAGAGATAGAGAATGAAAGAGAAAGAGAAAGATATATGTAGTCTGGAAAAGCTCCCAAAGCTCCAAGGCGCGCTTTTCGCAGCTACTCTTTGGAAGCTACTTGGCAACGCATCTATACAAACTACCTCTATACATAAAACTACATAGAGCTACAATGGAAGTGTGATGGGACGCATGCTCATGCCGGTGCATCAGTGATCGGAGTCGCCGGAAGGGATCCCTGAACTTGAGACCTCCCTCTTCTTGCAGCATTCATAGCTCTTTCTAGTTTCTACGCTCCTCCTCCTCCTCCTCCTCCTTTTACTCTGTACCTTAAAAATACTGCATTTTTTTGAACTGTTCGTTGCAATATACAAGGTACATGTAAAAACCCTCTATTCTTATCCTTTGTTCCCGCCATATCATATACCTCTTCCTGGTTTCCTCCCACACGACATTTTGGTGCCCTCATTTCTGCATCAAAACGCCCCATAAACCGTTCGCTGTTGCCGAGTGTCAATTTTTTATAATTTAAAAGTGAATCTTTTTGTATATGATAATTTTTAGTATTTTACAGTGGTATTATAACCAATTTTCCAAACCGTTGAATAACAAAATGATTTTTTCTCACATTATCACCAGTTTATCAGTGTTTTATATCGCATCGTGCGTTATATATAAACGCTCAAAAGTTGGAGGAGTTCACACGAGGAGACCATAGAAATCAGAGACTATAGATGGATACATATTGAAGTCTACATCACATAATTTTATTGAAACTTGACGACGACGACGACGACGACGATGACGAGGCATAGGGGAGAGACGTGGTGATATACGCTATATATAGATATACCTATAGATATTATACGTGCAGAACTAGCCGGCGGATGGATAGGAGGAGGTAAAGAAGAGGAGAAGGAGGAGAGAGGAGAGGAAGAGAGAGAGAGGGTATCACATCACATCACATACATTGGCAAAAGAGGCAAATATATGAAAGCCGTGCGGTGTCCGTGTGAGCCGCCGTGCGGCGGTATATGGTGAGATATTCTCTTGCTGTTCTGTTCTGCGATGTGGTGTGGTGTGGTGCGGAGGGCAGTGATCTTTTGCTCGCCGGTCTGAGAGAGAGCTGATGCCGGCTCATATCGGAGAAAAAAGAGACAACATATAGTGCAGCAGCAGCAGCCGGCCCTCTTTATTTCACATCTGCTTCTTCCGTTCTCATCATCCCTCTTTGGATGCATGCTGATCACCATTTTCTAATTCAAAACTAAGCTGCACTTTTGCACAGACATAAGACCATCAGTGTGTGATTTTAAAAAGGAATTTCAAAGATGTGGACGATTTGCAGTTTAAACTAGCTGGCCATGTGATGGAAAAAAAAATCAGGTGAGCTTAAACCCCTATTATTTCTTTCATTCATCTTTCATTTTTCACTTTGATTCTCAATTTGTTTCAATTCAATTGAAATTTTAATTAGCAATAGAGGCTCAAAAATCTTGCTGGCTAGGACTTGGATACAATGAAATATAAGGTTATGAGTGAATTTCAAGGATAAAAGAAAACCCTCGCAATATGTAAAATCTCATTTTAAATTATATCACATGTTTTGTGAATGTATAAGGGTCGTCCCTATTATTATATCTGAATGACGAGGATGAAGCAAACTATTTCGTATATCGGCATCATTATAACCCTGGGTGATGGCCACACAGCCACGAGAGAATAAGAGAGAGAGAGAGAGAGAGAGAGAGAGAGAGAGAGAGACTCGCGACAGTCCTATCTCTCTTTTTGCCAAGGAGTCAATGCCCCCGTGGCTGGCTGCGGCTGTTCGCTATGGCAAACGCGCGCGCGCGCACCACGATCGGCCTCGCGACGACGACGACGACGACGACGACCCATACATTGCAAACTTGCAAGCTGGAAAACGCCAACAGTCTCTGTAGCGATATCTATATGTGTATAGTACCGCTCAGGGTGTCTTCCCTATTATATATAATATCATCGTTACATATAGCATGTACAACCACATGTGTACGTATATAGCAAAATCGAGTCTCATACAGTGGTACTCACTCCTATCTCCATCTCTTTCTCTCTTTTCTTCCTTACTCGATTCATTAAATTTAAACTCTCACGATAGTTTTTCGAAAAATAATCTCGGTAATAAATATTGAATTATTTGGTTGAATTATTTTTAAAATATAGATCTCTGTGTGGTTGCAAATCATGATATCTCAGAAGCATAGTCAACGCGTGTATTGGAAAAAAAAAAATCGGATATGATGAAGGCGATATGACGACATATACGTATAACGCACGAGGATAATTATTCCGGGTTGATGAACGACGGGGCACGTGCGCGCTCCGCCATACTTACTTATACTTACACTCCTCACTGTCGCGCCTTACTTATATAAATATAGGTATAATATCGCCTCTTGTACACACACTAGAAGTACCAAAGAAACTCAAGCTACGTTATACCTAAATTTCACTCTAAACGCTTCGCAATGGCAATCAATTTATAATTTGGAAAAATTTGTAAAATCTACCCTCGAGAGCATGAATGTCAAGTCATCGTAGGGGGTAAATTCTTCTCTCAACTGAGATTTAACATACCAAATGCAATTCATGTTCTAAAAGCTCCTTATAGGTTCAAAACTAGATGGGCGCGAAAACATTTTTTTTTCCACACTCCATATCTTTTTAGGCCTTCCAGTGTACAAATTTGAAATATCAAAGACAAAATCGTCCTTGAACATGGGAAAATAGATTGTCTATATGTCTATTTTTATACTACTAACGAAATCATCCATGTAGATACACATCTACCATCTACAAGAAGCGAACTTGTGCAAAATCAATTACTTATATATAATGCAGGGATATATCACTATATTCATCATCTCCTTCAGCTGCTGTCGTCTCCCGACTTCAAAAGAACATTGTAGATGTTGTAGGGGAAATTATTATCAAAATGATTAAGCGCCAGTCCAAAATTTGTCCGTACGGACCCTGGGTATCAAGTTGCCAACATGGAAGGGGTGAAGTATAATTCGTCGCCGAATGGGTCATGGATGGGTTGGTGAGTGGATGAATTGGTGGTCGTATGGATAGTTGCATGGATGGATGGTTTAGTTTGGTGTAGTTCGGTCTGGTTCGTACTAGAAACGAACTTACAAGGGGTGGTCCAACCTTGCGGGTCCTGGATTTTGACGAAACTTTGGGAATCTTCTTGTTTTGGTGAGAAATGATAGTACCCAGAAGGGTTTCGTCCAATGGGCCTTCTATCCTGAGATACAGCCATGGAGGTTAGCATTGTCAGTATATCTATATATGTGTCATTTCAGCATGAGCCTATATGGACAATGCTAACCTCCATGGCTGTATCTCACGATAGGAGCCCCATTGGACAAAACCCATCTGGGTGCCTTCATTTCTCACCAAAACAAGAAGATTCCCAAAGTTTTGTCGAGATCCGGGACCCGCAAGGTTGGTGCTACCCTCGTTAGTACCGCTATATAAAACTGCTAAGGCCGAACTCGTGGTTTTTCCGCTAAAACCGCACCATAGGACCGCTGGGACAGCTAGGGCCGCACTAGGACCGCTGAGATGGCACTCGGGCTGATAGGGCAACACTATATAGTACCGCTAGAACTACCCTAGAACCATTCTAACATTGCCGTACTAGTGCGGTCTACGTGCGGTCTATTTCGTTCTGATTCGGTCTGACCCGCCTAAAATATATTTCTCGGACGTGTGAGATTACGATTAACCAGGAGAGTGTTTCAGATCCGGATCACGGATTTGGCTGAAACTTTGGAAAAAATCTTCTTTTAGTGCCAAAAGATGAAACCCAAAATTATAGACCCTAACGCTCAAGCATTTCCGAGCTACGGCCCAGAACATTAGCATTGCAGGTATACCTATATGTAAGGTATCTGTGCCTAATTTGCCCCCATTCAAGTTCTCACATGTACGAACCCGCAGACCTTGCCCCGCATTTTTTTCATGTTTGTTACGTTAAAATATGAGAAAATAAATGTTCTGGACCGATCCTAGATGACCCGCGCCTTTCTTAGAACAGAAGAACTGATTTCGCTACTTCCGACTTCTTTTTTGTTATTCACTAAAAGTTATTGCAAACAAAATTGATGGAATCAATTTTAACGTGCCTTAACTCATTTTCTTTGTCTTTGTCCCAACTTTAGAATGCTTTTTGCAGAATTGCAAAATTCGATTTTTAGCCGATTCTACGCCCATATCACTAGAAAAAGTGCAGTGTTCCTAATTTGCCCCTATAGTCTTTTTTCAAACTCATTCCTCGGTCCATTAAGATGCACCAATTTACCTCAAAAAGTTTTAGAGGCATTAAAAAAAGCTACAAAATGAGCTAAAGTACGTCTCATTTGGAGGTCTGGGAGCCAAGATATCCCGCTTTCACGAAAAACCCGTATAATCCCATGAAAATAGGCCTCTTTTCCCTGTGGGGGCAAATTAGGAACACACATTTTTCGCGAAAATCAAGATATCTCGGCTCTAATTTGTTCAAATTGAACGTACCTCAGCTCATTTTCAAGGTCTTGAAACAAGCTACAAAATGAGCTAAACTACGTTGGAAAATATAGAGATGAGTTGAAATGGCGAGTAAAACAAAAGTAGTGGGGGCAAATTAGGCACACTTACCTTATAATTTTTTACATGGGCTCATATGGACAATTCTAATGTCTAAAGGTGTAGCTTGGATACGCTTGAGCGTTAGGGTCTATAATTTTGGGTTACATCTTTTGGCACTAAAAGAAGACTTTCACCAAAGTTTCAGCCGAATCCGTGATCCGGATCTGAAACACTCTCCTGGTAAGACTGACTAATCAATCCACTGGAAGACAAAATATGCCATGCATATATGAGCTATTTATGAACTCACAAAGATTATTTCGATTATCAAAACCACCCCTTGCTCACTTTAGTTGGAGGGTATGCAAATTTTCCAAGGCCTATCAGAGAGGTCGTTTGGTCTGACGGTTTCAAAGAATGAAAATTACCTATACTATCCTTTAGTTGTCAAATACGGATGAAAAAAGCATCGTCGGTATCAGAGTCTGATTTTCAGTCATCATTGTCATTATCTCGAAATTTATTTTAACTATCTAGACTTTTTCGTCGATTAGTCGTGACAGCTCTGGCATCAAATTTGAGGCATTAAAATTAATTTGCATAATTATGACTCTTCAGAGTCCATTTGAAATACGACATTTCATGACACTCAAGATGAATTCTGTGTAAGCTGCATTCAAAAGAGACTCAGTAATTTTATTTGAGTAGATCCGTAGAAATTTCAATATCCGATGGTCGAAAATGTGCCAAGCCCAAATTTTATTCCCAAATTTTGTGAGATGAATTTTTTCATCTTTTTGAAATATATACAGAGCGTATTATCTCACGCACGAGTAGATTTCCCAGATATTCCCATTCATGTAGCGTAGCACGGAACCTGATATTTGCTACTAAAATTAATTGCACGGCCAAACGGTTCAAACTACAGCATTATGAGTAATTCCGCGCGAAAGCGGACCACGAATTGCAGACATATCTCAGATTCTTTTTTCACTATTCTTAATCGATTCTATAGTCCAAAAACTGAACTTCTCACTCTCTGTGGGGTCCAAGAAAAACTTTTTGTTTCCGTGGGGAATATCTTTGTGATTGTGTTTTTAGAGAAAAATACCAATCTTTTTTCAGTAAAATAGGTGTAGTTCCGATTTAAGGGAAGATACGACCACGCAAATAGTGGCATTCGAAAGGTCTTTCAAAAATCTATCAAAATATGTTTCGAAAAAAATTTTTGAGGCTACGGACGCCCCCTATGAGCAAAAAGGTGAAAAACAGAAAAAATTCAATTCCATGAAAACCCAATTTTTTAAAAATTTGAAAATCCATATTTAAATGTAAAATTGCGTGTTCTTCCAGATAAAAGTGGTGCCGATCTGTGTTTTTGGGTTCTACGCTGTTTTCCTACGTTTTATCAATATTCTTAGCCTTTCCGGTCGAAAAATGGATTTTTCTGCGCATGCGCAGGAATTTAGACTGCTGAAACCGTTTTTATTGAAAAGCCGAGGAAATTTCCTTGGAAATGACTACCTGGCGAAGTCAAATCGATGTACTGAGCCCAAAGTGAGATGGTTTAAAGAATGATGACACTCCTACTCGAGTCACGATACTAATGGGAAATTTGTGCAAGATCTGCATTTACCCCTCTTGAGGATGCTTCATCATTAATGCGATGTAACTTTGGGCCCAGTACATCGAATTGACTTCGCCAGGTAATCATATTGAAGGAAAATTTCTCGGCTTTTCAATAAAAATGGTTTCAGCAGTCTGAATTCCTGCGCATGCGCAGAAAAATCCATTTTTCAACCGAAAAGGCTGAGAATATTGACAAAACGTAGAAAAAACAGTGTAGAAGACCACTTTTTTCTGGAGGAACACGCAATTTTACATCTAAGTATGGATTTTCAGATTTTTAAAAAGTTGGGTTTTTGAGGAATCGAATTTTTTCTGTTTGTCACCTTTTTGCTCATAGGGGGCGTCCGTAGCCTCAAAAAATCTTTTTCCAAACAAATTTTGATGGATTTTTGAAAGACCTTTCGAATGCCGCACTATTTGCGTGGTCGTATCTTCCCTCAAATCAGAACTACACCCATTTTACTGAAAAAAAGATTGGTATTTTTCTCTAAAAACACAATCACAAAGATATCCCCCACGGAAACAAAAAATTTTTTCATTACTCTAACCTAAAAATGCCGCGTTTAAATAGGATTTTAGGGTTCTCGTAATGAAAAAATATATCCACACTTAGCTTGCAAGCACATTTTGGGAGTTGCAGAACTTGGATTTGGAGTGATTTCATGAGCAAAATACGAAGAGCGTTCGAAAAAATGGAGGCCAAAATTGGTGTGTACCCAACATGAACCCCATGTGGTTATTTCGAAAAAAGGGGCTGTACGACTTTTTTACCACCCAGAATGTCTTTGTCAGGTCAAAATAGGTCGGAAACAGTGTTTCGGATCAGCTAAAAGCTCCAAGTGTGATGCGCGCCGACGAAAACGATTGTATGCACTCATCGCCGATTTCCATCGTTTTTTCGGACAAATTAAGACAGCTCGACTCCAGTTGATCAAAATTATACGTACTACTTTATTTCATGTTGTAGGTGGTTTTGGAACAAGCTCTGAAATGAATCCAGATTGACGCTGGAAATTAGTTGTTGAGAAAACCGCTTAAAGGGGGTGGGGGCTTGTTGGGTACTTTCGCGAGCACAAAAAATTAACTTTTTGGGAAAATCGTGATAGCTCGGCTCTGGTTTGTCGAAATTGAACCTACCATAATTCATTCCAAAGGTTTTGAAACAAGCTCTAAAATGCAATGAAGTGCGTTGGGAAATACTTTCGCTCTTGAATTTCTCACCGGCAACTCCGATCCTCAACTTATCAAATCATACTATTTGATTTGATAACGGACTACTGTTTGGCCACTCGCGCACACACTTTCATCAATTCTTTCAATCGCATGTCTTATACATACAGAGCACGAAGGCCAGTTTGACTAAAGAGATTGCACTTGAACCGTATACGAAAGGTCACTTTGAAACGCAGACTTTATAAACCGTTTCGAATCATTTGTCAGGGCAGAAGATGAAATTTTATCACGTTTCTGTATAGTAATTTGATCTGCAATTGTCACAAGAGTGGCTGATTTTCAAATTTGTCGATACTTACTTATATAAATATATAATGAATCGAGTGATGGATTACTACCATCTGGTTATGTATTTCTCTGATGCGACATCAAACAACGAATCTTGAAAAAAAATGAAAAAAGACATGACCTGGACGGTCATGTCTTTTATCATTTTCACGGCGAATGGGACGTTCGTCTTGAAAATGATAGTGGAACGAGGTATATACCATGGAGAATGTTTATGTTTCCTCTGGGCATTTTCAATCATCACTCTCCAACCATTCATTTGGATATCTTTTATGACCATATTATCCATTTCTATATTCGACAGATAGGTAAAGAAACCTTTTTATTATTCATTACATTGGACGCGAGTCCCCGAAGAGTGCGTCTCATTGTCAGGGTTATACATCAGTCTCTATTCCTGGCGTACTACGGGAAAAAACTCAAGCTCGAAACATTGCTCCTCCTCCTGCTTTCCCTTCCACAATTTCCACCATGATTGAGCGAGCTGTTTTCCCCTTTGGCATGCCTATCTATACTGTTGTGCATACAAGCATGCAAGCCACAATGCGCCTCTCCGAGCCTCATTTTCCAAACCCCCTCTCTCCAAACTAATGTTGTCGAACCAGCTCACAGTGGGCTGCGCTTTGTGGGCCGAGGCGATAAAAGAAAATGGCTGTCGACAGTGTCGGAAAAGCCGCCTCCTTTCTTATTATGATTGTGATGTCGAGAATAAAAATTCCAAGTTTTCGAATGAATTTGTTTTTCAATTTTTATAGATCTAACTCTTGACTGACGAGAGTGGGCCACCACAGGTCCGTGTCGTCGATCACCCCTAAGATTTTTCTACGGTTTATAATGGTACCTCTTAGAATACGAAAAATTTAGAGTAACTCCATCAACCCCTTCAGGGCTTCAAGAAAAGACGTTAGCATTGCCAGTACGGGTACCTCCGTGGAAACTTTGAAATAGTGTGTGTCTGCTTGTACGAAGCCTTGAACGCTTGAGGAAAAAACCTCAAGGGTCATTTTTGATGTGTTTTTTGTGCTTTTCCTGGCACGATTGTTAGTTTTTTTATTCAGCGCTACCCAATAATGTTATCACCAAAGAAAAAGGTCAAAATTTTCAGGTCCTTGTGATGTGGTTCTTCCTATCTTCGGCCTTTGTGATTGTGTATCACCACCAAGAAACTCCTTAGAAATTCGGGTGGGCAAGCTAATCAAATTTCACAGTATTGAGCATCAAATCCCACAGGTTACAAAAACCAAAAGACCATTTTTATGTGCGCGCTGAAGACATACATTTTGTGGCGCAATTTTGCCTAAAATTTTACTCGCTCAGTTCTCCTCGATAAAAGTGAATCTGCCTTGTTCTAGACTCTTCCGCACCAACTTATTCTTGAAGTAAATCGTCAGGCGCAACTTTTCTGTATCTCAAAGTATCGAAAAAGATTGATTTTCACACTTTGGTGAGTACTTTTCCGCGAAAATTTAGTTTTGCTAAAGTTTTATGCCAGGTCCGCGTGGTACTAGTGTGACCCTTATCATAAGTGATTTTGGTAGATTTTTTTGTCCTTGATGGTTAATATTCAACTCGTATAGTGTGACCCTTAATCGCGAGACTTCAAAGGTCCTAAGTCACTTTTTTTCAAAGTGTCCAATGGTCGATTCAGAAAACCAAAACTTCAAAGCTGCAGCTCAAACCGTTTGGCCGTGAGATCAATTTTAGTGGCAAAATGTCAGGTCCGTGTGACGCCACCACGTTATCCATGTTATCCTTGTGGTGCCGATACGCGAAAATATCGATACTCGTGCGCGAGTCAATTTGTTCTCTAAATTTTTCAAGGAGTCGAAAATACATCTTAGAACCTTCGGAAGTGAGATTTAAGGCTGGCCATATCGACTACCGAATATCGAAATTTTCGCAGAACTAGGTACTTATATAATATATATATGTCACTTTTTAACATGGGCCAATATGAGCAATGCTAATCTCACTGCCTGTTGTATCTTTGGACATATAAGAGATCCATTTGTCAGAATTACTCTGGATTTTTCATCTTCTTAAGAGGACGTCGGATACCGACATTGTCGAGTTTTCGAATTTCTCGATGAAATTTCAAGATATCAGAATTCTACTAAGTAACGCCTATTCTGTATGGCTCATAGAATCGGCGTTACTTGTGAGATTGTTGATATCTCAAAAATTCATCGAGAAATCCGAAAACTCGACCATGTCGGTAACTGTACAATATTGATAGAACTCCGACATCCCCTTAAGATAATACCAAAATATACAAATATCATGGGGAAGATTCGGGACTTGGACATTGTAGTCCTTTCTTGTTAGTGAATTTAGCGATTCTTTCAAATTTGATTTCCTTCCTTTGTTATCAAAATCTATATTCATCTTCTATTATTAATACAAAATCACACGA
This sequence comes from Eretmocerus hayati, assembly GCA_029851415.1. NCBI lineage: Eukaryota > Metazoa > Arthropoda > Insecta > Hymenoptera > Aphelinidae > Eretmocerus > Eretmocerus hayati. The sequence continues at coordinate 50,991,032 of CM056741.1, read as the reverse complement.
GTGGCATCAAGACTGGAATCTTATGAAATTTCTTCGCAAGCTATTGGTGGACAACCCCTTATCAACTCAGATGACTCAGTTTCAGATCAAAAATTTTTGAGAATGTGTTACTTTGACGGAATACTCATGATCTCCTTCCCTTCAAGAAAAAAACGCGCGAGTGTTGATCTTCCTGGCGTACACACTCAGTAAAAAATTAGTTGAATTTTCATCCAAGCAATGATATCCCGCGATGGATGGATGGATGGACGATCCGTGGATGGGCGGATGGATGGATAGATGGATAGATGGATAGATGGACAGATGGATGGATGGGTGGATGGATGGGTAAATAGACGAATGGATGGATGGTTGATGGTTGGATGAGTGGAGAAGAGGGATGAAGGGGGATGGGTAGTTGGATGGATAATAGATGCATGATGGACGGATGGATGGATGGACCCATCACCCATTCATCCATCCATCCACCCGCCATCCATCACTCCATCCGTCCACCCACCATTCATTCCTCGATCCATCATCCATCAGTCCACCCCTCCATCCATCATCCTCATCCACCCATTATGACCATCCACCATATTCTACCCCCCACACGTAGGCAACCTGATATGCAGGAACCGCACGGACAGATTGTGATAATGCTCATTGGTTGAATATTCAACAAAACTGGTTGAATTTTTCATTCAACCAGTTGGTTGAAGTTTTTCGGAAAATTTTTTTACAGTGCAGTAAGTGTTGATCTTCGTGGCCATAACGAGCAAATAGTTATCTTCGACCCCCCTGTTAGTCTTCGTGGGCGTTAGCGGATGTGTTGATCTTCGTAAGAGGCGTCGATATGGCTTTCGGGGAGTAGATGGGTGGTTGGTCCGAAGTCCATATGTACTATGTGGGGTGGGTAGATGGTAAGAAATGACCGAAAATGGCACCATATAAATATGGTTTGTGCTAGCCCCCTATATCTAGAAAAATACGAAACATGTTAGTCTTTTCCAGTAAACAATTTCGAAGTGTTTGATTACAAATAAGCAAAAATTAATCTCATCAGGGTGAGGAAAAGTGAAGAGTTGCTACAATTTGACTAAATTTATCCTTTAGACATGCCCCCTAGTTTCCCGAACTTTTTGAATTGTCGATGAGACATAAATTTTGAAAAAAATCATTATAAGCTTGAGAGTGTGATGGAATAAGACTCACTTATTCTTCAATCATAAGAATAGAACTTTTAACGAAAGGGAGAAGAGAAACAGCCATCATTTTTATCATTATTGTTCCAGGAATAGGATCGTAGCAATCTGAGCGTTTTACACGTAAAATTATAGAATATGTACAGTCCCTACCATAAATAATGGAACACGTAGGGTCTCACTGAAACAGCGATATCTCCGATTTGATTGGTCGTACGGGAATTCTGAAAAAAGGGTTTTGAAGAGCACAAAAGAATCTATCAATTTATGGGTTTAAATGATTTTTACGTGCTTTTTAGGTGCCCGTACACGTGGTTGAAAATCAGAAAAAATTTCCATTCAATCAATCACCTACAATTTTGATGGGAGTGATCCAATCACAAAAATACTCACGGGATCTCGTAGATCGTTCAAAAATCTCAAAATTTTGTCCTGTGTAAAATTTTTGTGCGACCCTTCCCGTCTGACTTACGAGCTCCGAAAGAAAACTATGTAGTAACATAGGGTTTTTATGGAGATACCGAGACTGGCACCTGTTCAATTTTCTCTCGCTCTATTCTGGGGCAAAATTGGATTTGAAAAATATCATGACACATGATTTCGGCGTGAAATGATCTCATCTTTTAGAATATTTCATCAGATTTTGTCTCAAATGTGACCTATGGGAGCAAAACACGAAATTTATCAATTTTCACATCAAATTCCGAGAAATCGTTGCTATCTCAAATCTCAGACAAAATCTAATGAAATATTCAGAAAGATCAGAACATTTTACGTCGAAATCATATGCCATGATATTTTTGTAATTTGATTTTGCCCCTGAATAGAGCGAGAGACAATTGAACAGATGCCAGGCTCGGCATCTCCATAAACACCCTATGTTAGTACGAAGTTTTCTTTCGGAGCTCGTAAGTCAGACGGGAAGGGTCGTACAAAAATTTTACAGAGGACCAAATTTTTAGATTTTTGAACGATCTACAAGATCCCGTGAGTGTTTTTGTGATTGAATTACTCCTGTCAAAATTGTAGGTGATTGATTGAAGGAAAATTTTTTCTGATTTTCAACCACGTGTACGGGCACTTGAAAAGCACGTAAAAAATTATCGAAACGCATAAATCGATAGATTTTTTTGTGCTCTTCAAAACCCTTTATTCAGAGTTTCCGTACGACAAATCAAATCGGAGATATCGCTGTTTGAGTGAGACCCTACGTGTTCCATTATTTATGGTAGGGACTGTATGTGTAGATAAATCAAATTTATAATCAAACAGCTTGACATTATAATGGATTTTCGTTAACATTACTATGATTATTCTTTTTTCAAAAGCTATAGTATTATCCAATTCTTTGTAATAATCTTTGAACTTTTAAAGCATGTACTATAATGTATTCATATCACTCATTGAGTGACACTCAACTACAATTAATAAATGTTCCCTTACCGGTATACTCTTGTGAAGAATTGATGAATCTGCATACTCGAGTAGGGATTATTCAAGTTTGACAAATGTGAAAAAACTAGATATTCGGCGCCAAATTGAGTATTTTCTCTCCCTGTTCATGTGTGGTTGCTCGACTAACTTAGCAGACTTTGATTTTCCGAGTGGATGGAATGAATGGAAATATTCTTTACTCTCTGAATTACTTCTATTCCCTGAGAAAAAAATTTCAATTCTGAATTATTATAACAGGTGCATTGAACCAATGAATTCGAAGTAAGCTTATATCAAAAGCCAATATTTGACAGAACTTTCTTAGATCTTATCAAGGTTTTCTATTGATTTGGCCGAGTGAGATTTGAATGCTAAAATTTCTTGGAGCGGGAAAAGTTTTGCATGAGTCAGTTCAGTGATGGTGAGGATATCCAAAAGATATTTCTAATGAACGAACTAACAAGTTATAAGGATATACCATTGCATCGCAGATTCGGTATCGTTTCACTTATACTTAGGTCATTAGTATCCTTTTCATTTGATCCATTGTCGTTATTTCTTTGTTTTCAAACATTTTTTAGTCCATAAAAATCCATGTTCGTGAAACCCTTCAGCTTTTCTTCTATGAGCTGCATTTCAAAGTTCTCAAGCCATTTTTGAGCTCCTAGGTATTTGTGATTTTAAGGAAGTACCGCACCAATGGAGGGGGGAATTTTCTCTACCTGAACAGAATCACGCGATGACTATTCTGGAAGTTGGGTTACGATCAATTGAAGCTTCTGGTGAATTTTTGTAAGCCCAGCAGTCATGGTTCTGGTGATATGGACCGATAAAATTTGACACTTTGTCTTAATCTTGACATATTCGTGACTTCATGTCTTATTTCCATCGAAAATATTATTTTTACATAAACGAGGTAGGCAATCGTTTTGAAAAAAAGTTCACGATAACTTCAGAGGCTTCTGTATCTATGAAAAAATTTCTGTCAAAAACTCAGCGTTGAGTTTTCTAATAGGGCCACAAAAAACTGACACCTCCCATAAGACCACGTGTTAAATGGCCGAAAATGGATTAGCTATTACTTTTGTCCCGGGTAGGCGAAGTTCACCAAAATTTACATGGAGTCTTTTGACACTAAAATCAACGTGTGTGACGAGTTCCATCAAAATCTCAGCGTTAAATCTCTTAGGTGCGGTACTTCCTTAATCTTTGTTTATAATAGTTTACTCAGGGTTTACTGGTCCAGGAAGTGATCTACTACACTTCTAACTTTTTTTATACTTGGATAAAATCTTATGAATGATCATAGGCTGATTTATATTCTTGGCTAAAAGCTCCTCAAAGTCGGTTGTATCTTCTCCTATCATGATATTCGATAATCGCGGTTATCGAATATCATTTCGAAGAATACTTTTGGGGCCAAGGGTGAAAACTTCCTAAAATACAGTGATTCCGCAGAATTCGGAAGTTTCTAGGATTTGCCCATAAATGGGTTATAAACTATGCTTGATCGATCAGAATCTGAAAGATGATGAGAAAAGTGAACGTATACGCAACACCCTTATAAGAGCGATAAGGGTGATGACAGACAACCCGCTACGACACAAATCTCACGACACGACACCGCCCGACACGACACTACTATCATTTCTGCGAGCTTAACCATCGGTGAATTTCATTCATTGTTACGGTCCCAGTCATGGATTATGAGGATTAATCAAATCCATCGATGGTGTGGTTTGCTGGAATAAATTTAGTGCCATGTCGGGCAGTGTCGTGTCGTGAGATTTATGTCGTAGCAGGTTTATCTTTTCTGATATCAAGTTCTATCAGGTTCTCAAATTTATTTCCAAGTTATTCCGAGAGTTTTGAATTGGTCTTTGAAAGGAACTCGCGAAATACATTTCTATCTCTAGATCAAAAGGACAAAGCAATTTTTGCAACGGTGAAATCTTACCCTACCCTAGCTACAGCGCAGTAGAATGAAATGATATCCTGTTTCATATTTTTATTGCAATCGATAACATTTTCCATATTTTTAATATCACAGGAATGAGAATGGTTTTTTCAAGAAACCAGAATGGAGTTGCGATGCTGGATATCATGCATGGAAAGAGCGTTTCGTTTGTCAAAATTTCGGACTTGACTCGTAGATATTGAAGTTTTCGAGAAATATCAAGACAAAATTTTTCTGTAAGATCATTGTATAGAGCTAGTTCATAAGAACAAATATCAAAATTGTTTTCATATTCTGACAAAAAAGAGCCATTGGCACACATTGTTCTGTTCTCAGCTTTTGACCAATGATATTAGGTTGTTTAGATACTATAGGCAAGGTAACGTGGTCTCGAACCAAATTTTTGGGAGATTCAATCCTGTCCTTCGGCATGCTATAATTATAACTGAATGGGACCATGGCAATCGATTCCCTTGCAGTTCATCAAAATTAATAATCCTGTCTCTGAAGGAACAGAAGTCCAATCGAACGAAAATTTAGACATTTACTTAATACAGAGTTAATCGCAGCCAAATTTGAGAATATTGTTTATGAACTTAGAATTGATCTTTTGTTTGATTTTCAATCGCTTGTTGATGCTTGAATTAAAGTTGTTAATTTGTTCATTGTGATGATGCATTTTACATATGATAGATTTGAGGGAAATATCGAACCACAAAATGAATATGGGACCCCACTGAATCGACATCTTTTTTCATCATTGCATTCTTGAGTTGAAAATTTTTGGATACGGACGAAAGCTTTTGGTACTTCACACATCATTTGATACGATTCCTAGTAAAAATTATTTCATTTTTGTATGAGTTCGACCCTCTTGTGATCTGTAGCTAAAGTTAATTGAACACGAAAATATTTTAGGTTACTTACAATCGATCAAATCAGCATATATTGAATCAAGCCAGGATCAAGCTTGTCCAAAACAAGCCGCGAATTCATGATGCATTGATAACACTAGTCTACATATTTTGACACATTTGATGTGAATGGAGTTATTAATATCGTTATCGACGTAGTTTGTGATGCAGAATTCAAATCCGTTCTCAGAATTGCTCTATCACGTCACATTTTTGAGAAAATCGATATCAAAGTCGGAAAAAACACCAATTTGGCTGTGTATGAGGGCTGTTATTTCTGTTATCAGGGTAGTTGTTGGAACTGTGAAAGGTCTACTCTGTTATCAAGAAAAAGATCTTCAAAATGAGCCTACATAGATCAAAATCGATCTAGGGGTTCCCGAGATACATCGACATTTAGAAATCAAAAAAAGGGCCCGAATCAGGCCCCGCCCACGCAATGCCTAAGCATAGGACACTGGAGGGGTATTCTAATTGGTGAAACAATGTTTTTATTCTTCCAACGCCATTATTTGATCCAAATTTTTGTCCATGCGGGAAGGAAATGATCTATCCAAATTTTGAAAAAACTTCTATGAGCTTTCTGGAATTATTCTGCTCGACGACGACTCAATTTTCGAAACCTTTGAGAGTGCAGTCGTGGTATCTCAGCTCTTTGTAGACCAGCAAAAATGTCGATTAAATTCATCGGCGTGAAAGAAATATTTCAAATTTCTCCGAAATGATTCGAAAAATACTTTCAAAATCCAGACATTTTTTTCCGAGCTTGCGTCAAAATGAATTGTCCAGACTTGCAAAATTATGAGTTGTCTAGGATCAAAGTGAAAACCAACTGATGAATCTGCAATTGCAAAATAGTGAACAATATATTGAAGGTTCAAATAAAAATGTAAAAGATCGATGCATCGATGCATCACCATATACTTACAGCGTACTTCAATGATGAAATTTGAATACCTGAAGCTACTTATGCCTCAAAATGTTCACAGTGAACAAAGATAAACGAAAAGTCGCGAACGTCGTCACAAAATAACTCGATGCATCAGTAGTTTTCTCTAGCCAAGCAAAAGTCCATTGCAAGAAGTATACTGAAGCGTCGGTTGAAGGTCAATAACCTCAAGTTGCTCGTACTCATAGCTGACCCTTTGCAGCAGCAGCAGCAACAGCTGCTCTAATCGTCAAAAAAAAAAAAATTCGCGCACAGTTAGGTGCAACCACCACCGCATACACCATTACTACGAAAAACTCTTCCAATACAGTATACAGTATGGATATATCTATCTTTTTCTTAGGCTACATAAACATGTGTGAGTATCTAGGATGTATATGTACTCATGTGGGTGAAAGGTCAATCCCCTCTCCGCAAACATACACCGATGTTACTATACATATATTGGCATATATCCGCGAGCGATTCGATCGAATATGCACCATCACTACTTATGGTGCATCGTCCTTTTATGTGTTCCATGTAACGAATAATGACGCCCACGCTGTTTTATAATACAGGACACATGCATGGGTATACACTGTCATGCTGCTTCCCGGGTAGAAAATGCTCAAGATAGGCCGGACGAAAGATCCGACCCGGATCCGAGCTTCGTCCGGCTGGCCGGAGCTTACGTCCGTCGGTCGTCCGGACAGCTAACCCGGTTTGGACCCAAGCCGGACGATTCTCCGGATCAACTTTTTTTGAGTACTGCAGCCGGACCACGGACGGACCGTGGCCGGATGAACACTCAGAGCAGGTTGTAAGGTCTACATAACCTTTTGTATTCCATTTATATTTCTTAATTTCTGTATCTTGCAACAGTTTCACAATTGAATTGATATTAGTCAATTCAACCAAGAGCTACTGGATGATGTGATTTTATTGATCCAAAAAATGTCAACATCCAGCTGCTATATATTTCTCGCATTCGAGCGTTGAGTAGCGCAGCTACTTCTGGCATTCTGACACTTATAGTGTTCTCTGAGATTATCATCATATTATCTAGGACTTTACGAAGACTAAATGGGACGAAATTAACTCAAAAATATAGAAATTTAATCAAAGTTGCTCTAAGCTAGCGTAAAACACTTGGGTTTGAACATAATGTGTCATCAATTAAAGGATAACATTAACAAGGAGGATAGAATCCATCAGTCGAAATATTCAAATGAAATCCTAGAAAGCTGCACTCCAACTATCTTGGATCATAGCAAAGCTATAGGTGAATATAGTTTGTAACTCCATTTCTCATGGGATTCTTGAAGTCACTTTCTTCGAAGACCATTGGTTTTCATCTTTCGAAGAAACATCCTAAGCCCAGTCTCAGTGCTCGAATGACACAAATCAAAATCATGAATGATTTTTAGATCAATGTTGTTGAGATATGCCTGAAAATCAATCTAAATATATTGTGTGAATAAAAGTAATCGAAGAAAATTTATTCATCCAAAATGATGAGTGTGTACGACACAGTGCCCAACTTATGAAGCAAATTCAACTCTAGCGGCACAAAAACTGTGGGTATATTCTAATAACTACATCAGCTCTCTCGTTATAACTAATATTGTCTATCCAATCTTAGCAATCGTACATAAAAAATGTGTTTCCCAACATGCACCTTAGATTTCGTCTTCATCATCTTATAACCGCAAGAGTAAATAGTAAACAAGGTTATGGAGGCTCGCATCCCGTCCAACAGCTGATCCGTCCATCATCCGTCTGTGATCCGGGGAACACAGCTGTACGAACTTGATCCGGAGAATCGTCCGTTTTTGATCCTAGCCGGGTTAGCTGGCCGGACGACCGACGGATCCGGACATCGTCCTCCTAGCTTTGCCCCGGATCCGGGCTGGATCTTTGCCGGATCGCATTTTCTACCCGGGTTCCGTACACACACACACACACACATATATATATATATATATATATATCGTCAGTAACTAAGCTTTACAAGCGTATATATGTTACTTTTATCTTCGTGTCGCAGCAGTTTGCAATAGCCGCAAACATGACAACTTATAGGCTTACCTAGGTGGTCTTCCCTTATTCTGTATTTAATGCAAGGCGAGCTTCTTCTTTTTCTTTTTTGAAGCTTATGTCGACCGTTCTAAAGTCAAGAATGATCGCAGTCGTTATTTTGCATTATGCAAATTCTGTGTACTGCGAGTTTCTATTATATGTGAATGTCGGTGTTTTCTCTTTATCAAGTTTCAAATTGTTTGGACTTAAATCAGCTGTTGCTCATTCAAGGTGGGGATTTTTCTTATGAATTACAGCATTATTGTGTGTTATATATTAGGACGTCGTGTGACTTCAATTCTATATTCCTCTAGATTTTTCAGAGGACCTAGTGGAGTAATCTCCACGCAGAATTCATGGAAAAACTCTGACTACTGATGAGAGATTGTGAGAAGACTCAACTAGGGTGAAACCTTAGCCTAGCATAGGCAGGAACATTTCTGTTTCCAAATCAATTCTGAGATTTCTCAATTTTTATCATCGTTAATACCTTGAAAGGTCATCCATTATTCCACCTCATCCAAAACATTCATGCCGACTATTCTCGATTTTGAAAATTTCAAAGAGATTTTTCGATATCCATGACTCGGTTTCAAAGTTTTTTATAAAAAATCCTTTCACGGACATCTGTACATCGTACAGGTTCTTCTTCATTCAACTGAATTCACCCCCTCAAGGTTCCTCCGTCTATTTTTTTTTTTTTTTTTTCTTCAAATCCAATCATCAACTGTTTCTTATCTGACATTCCAATCACACTGCTGGAAAAATAAGTTTCCCCAGCAAATTAATCTCCTTGAAAAGAGTTTCATATCTTCTTTCTCTGGAAAATTAAAAAAATATCTTCGCGTATCATATAAGTGGAAACTTTACGTACTTTTTATAATTCTTCTTCCCGAATATGATTCATCATAGTGATCATCGTCAATATTAATCACATATGGGTAGTTCCGCGGAAACTTTGAAATAATGTGTGCCTCCTTGTACGAACCCTTAAAATGCTCGATGAAAAAATCTCTAACGTCATTTTCGATGTATTTTTTTGTGCTCTTCCTGGCGCAATTATCAGTTTTTCGATCCAAGGCTACCGAAAAAAATTATCATCGAAAAAGGGGTCAAAATGTCAGGTCCGTGTGATGTGGTTTTTCCATTTTACACCACGAAAAAGCTCGTTGGGGATTCGGGCGGGCAAACTTATCAAATACAATGCCATTAAGCACGATATCCCATTGCTATAAGAGCTCAAAGATCACTTTTTGCATGTAAGCGGAGCACATACATTTTGTGGCGCAATTTTATTTGAAATTTTATCCCCTCAGTTTCCATCGATAAAAATGTATTTGCCTCATTTCAGGCCTTCTCGTACCAATTTATTCTTAAAGAAAATCGCCAGGCGCAACTTTTCCATGCCTCAAAATTTCGAAAAAAATTGATTTTCATACTTTGCGGAGCTCTTTCCCGCGAAAATCTGGTTTTGCTAAATTTTTATGTCAGTGTGGTACTAAGTGCGACCCTTAACCGCGAGACTACAGAGGTCCTAGTCACTCTTTTTCAAAGTATTCAATGGTCAAATCAAAATTCCAAAATCTCAAAGCTGTAGCTCAAACCGTTTGACCGTGAGATCAATTTTAGTGGCGAAATGTCAGGTCCATGTGTTGCTTAAAAATGTCAGGTCCGTGTGACGCTACCGCGTCTCTCCATGTTATCCTTATGGTACTGATGAGTGGGGAAATTCACATCCGTGCGCGAGTTTAGTCATACTTTATATGTTTCAAAAAGTCGAAAAATACATCTTGAAACCTTCGGAAATGAAATTAAGCGCTGGCACATTATCGACCTCCCAAATATAGAAGTTACAGCGGAATCACCGATATACAAGGATTGTTGTAAGCTCGAGAAAAAGTTGAGTACCCTCAATCCCTTATTCCAACTTCAGCGTTTTTTTACTATCCTCTAATCAATGGACCGAAGTTGAATGTATGCTGGGCTGCTTTTTCATAGACAAATGAAGAGAAACGTATCTAGATACGAGGCATAAAGGGACAGATCGAAATTTTCTACCTCAAAAGTGTCACGCTAAAGTTTTTTGGGCTAAAAAATTGTGATCTTTTTCACTGTACGGGAGCTTCGAATCCGTCTAGATGTCTCAATCTCTATCTAATTCTCATAGGTTCTTTATTGAGTCCTAATCCGTCGTTTTGGCTGGTTAACAAAATGATAATAAAACTAATGGATCATTGAATAAAAGCCCACCCAAAAAAGCGCCTCCGTGAAACTGATAGATCACAGTTTATAAAAGTTACTTTGCCCGATTTCACTGCCCATGGGTAGATGGGATTTTTATTCCCCGCTTAGTACGTGAAAAAGAGCCATTTGCAGCATGCGTAGTAGTACAAATCAACGTTTCACGCGACGCTAATGAAAATATCCAGTCGTAATGATCAATGACATGTGCTGTGCATATACGTTGATGATGCATATCGTGCATCATCAATGTGTACCAAATGAGTCCCGTAATATGGTCAAATACAACAAGATGGTTTGACTTATGTGTTTCCGGCCTATTTTTTTCACGCGATCCTTTACTTTTGACTCACTTGAATCGAAAACCAAGAACCAAAATCGCCGGGAATGTTCGAAAATCAAATAAGAAACCATCGCAAGGATCTCTCCTTTGTAATCTATTTTGATTTTTTATATCAAAATTAAGATTCGTATAATGTTGTTCCAACATTTTTTACGAATTTTCCATAAATTTCATTCACAGTAAAGTGTCGCATCAACTCGTACACGCAATCCCTCGTAATTACTGGTGATAATTGGAATTCCAAAATATTGAAATGTTGATTTACTCGATGATACAGATCTTATATCCGATTCAGAAGAAGCTCATCAAAAATTCACTAACCTATCTACCGCTTCTTTGTAATCTAGTCATTTTCAATCATCTGTATTTAGTCAGGTGGAAGGTGAAAGAAGGAAATAGTTTGATTAACTACAAAAACTCACGATCATTTTTTCGTCTTATATAACGTTGAGGTTTTCAGACTTGAGTAAAAAATATAAAGACCTGCAAATCGGAATATTCGTTTATACCAAAGTCGCAGTAAATGACCATCTCCGTATGAAACATGAGATGTATCATATTAACCGTAAGACATCGTCCATGACATGTGACCAGTTTATAATCACCAAAATGCACTTAGTAATGACCTGACCTTACATTAGCGTATCAGTATCAAACAAGAATTTGGCTTCGTAATAATTTTATCAATCTTTCTTCGACGCACAATAAAATCACTAATAATCGAAATTTCCATTTTGTGTTACAGATGGACCGACAATTATCTTCGAGTGTTTTTCAAGGAAACAGCTATCTCCAAGAAAATTACACCTCACTCGTCATGACAGAATGGTTTTCACGAGCAAACTTCGATATCTATACAGCTGTTTGATGACACTAATCCGTATAGGTCCGAACTTGTGAGCTATTCTATATATATACTCTTGCCACAAGCTTCGATCTATTGGCACATGTAGTCAGGCAGCCGTAAAATTCTTCAAGCTCAAATTTTTGCGATGGATTACAATAAGTAATGTATAAGTATATGTATGTACGTTGTTGCATTTATAGCTTATTGACATGTACAACTTCTAATCTAAGGTATTCGTTTGAGTAATCAAATTAATTTCATTGAAAAGAACTACAAATCACGATAAAGTAGGAAATGTCGAAGGCTGAGGCCGTCAGGTGTCATACAATTTAATATAAGGAATTTTAAATGACGATACTGTGAAGTCGTTATGGCAATGCTGATAAATCTCTGAGACAAAGTGTGTATGCGAGATTATAGACTGATGAAATACGAATCATGAGTAGTGAAATCTCACTCTAAATGCTAGAGCTATGCATTATAGCGAATCCTTGAGGATTATGAATGATATATGAAAAAGCGTCAAGTTTATCATTTACACAAATGACGAATGACTTCGAGAAACTTTTTCAGTATTATTAAAAAAAAATTGTAATTCTTAGTTGTCTCGGGTCAATCATTATCTAGTAAGATCTTAGTTGATATCGAATGAATACTTGAACAGCGTAAATCATCAGAATGTTTCACAAAAAAAGTGCAGATGTAATCGAAGCAACTCAATGCATTGATTTTGTTTTTCCAGACAGAGCATTTTTCTGATATATCAGTAGATTTATGATATCAATGCTCCAATCTTCGTCACAGCTTGTTGAATGAATAGCAAATTTCTCCAAGATTCAAGCGCTTTCAAATTGTCCTGAAGAAGTTTCTGAAAAATTTAGTGCCCTGAAGTCGTCTAAAAAATCATTTCCGATGTGACTAGACTCAAGTCTTGTCTCTTCTCTGACATTTTTGGACTCAGGAATATTAAAATACATGTATGAATTAAACTAAGAATTAGCAAAGAAACAATAGAATAAATGAGAAGAAATCGAAGATACACAAACAACTGGAAGATGATGATCGAGCATGTGACTTCAAAACAAAAGAGCGACGACGCCTGGTTGAGGTAGTAGGTTGTATAGTAGGGAATATTATATTCACAATTCTGAAATCCACTGTACAACTTGCTAACTTTCCTGGTCGTTGACGCGCCGACGTTGGAATTCTCGACGTCGGCCTACATCACAATTTGAAGAACAAATACTCCAAGAAGATTCAAATCCACGAGGATCACAGAGTGATTGGAATGCATTCGTGTGATGATTGAATGCCGTCAGTGCTGCACATAATGACGATAGGCTTATGAAATGGTTCGACGATTGTGAAATAATTTTCTGCCCGCTGATCATTCCTTCATGTAAATTATGAAACAAAACGATGCTGAAATTCTCGGTCTGACCATGCACCCGAAGCATTGCTGCATTTTCATATTCTGTACTAGCAAGAACTTATGGAAAATACATTCCTTCTTGGCATGATATATTCATGTGAAGACGAGCTAATCTACTCGATGGAATGTAAAGTATGTATCAGATGATGGACCTTAAATATTTTTACAACTTGCTGAAGAGATTCATTTAAGAAATTATCAAAGTTATGTATTCTAGAATAAAGAAAATTGTGACTGTGCAATTTTTACCTAGAGAAAAAAGAAAGATGCATCAACTCAATACAGAGTTGAAGATTTCCAGTATCCCATCTCTGGTCCCGTTCGTCATGATCAGAAAAATTTATCTATAATTTTTCTCAGGTCTATACAGACAGTAAGATAACATCACAAGCCAGCAACTGAAAACTCCATTGCTAAGATTATCAGTCGTGGCATGAATAATATCTCGTGAATCCGATCCATCATTTTTGCGGTACATTAAGGATCTTGAAAACTAACTCAATCAATCTAAATTCAATCCAAACACACAACTTTTTTCGATTTTCAAGGGAATAATTTTCTCGGTGTAGATTCATGTGGAAGGACTCGTGGTTGTGAATTCCTGTTACAAAGAAGTAGACAGTATTACATCTTTTATGGTGGTTTTTGTTTCAACATCTTCAACTTTTTCATGAGATCCTTAACAGTGGCCACGGTGAACTTAGGATAGCCGTAATATTCTTATGCCAATCGCCACGCATTTTTAAAATGTTAAAAATCATCCTCTACAACAAATTAATCCTAGCTAAGTTAAGAGCAGTGCCAAATAAGATTCAGAAGTGTAGATGTGACTCCTTTATCTTTGTCTCTCATACTCATTTTGATAAAAAGAAAAACTAAAAATTCACTTATCCAACCTACAAATATCACCCAAATTCAAACAACTCTAAGCACCTTTTGAGATTTCCTCGGAGTAACTGATGGGAGCAATCTTAGAAAACCTGGAACAATTTTCGTTGTTATGAAACGACGTCATCAGCCGTGGTGGTCAGGAACAGCTGGATTATTAGACAAAATCACCCAAAATGGTGCAAGGGATGATTTTCGGTACGCAAACACGAGAGGAATGCCGTTTGAATCGAAATCGAAGCTATTCGCTCGCATTTTGGACTTTTTAGCACGGGACAATAAAAAGGAAGCTACCACACATCTCAGTATTTTTTTCCAAGTACTTCAGCTTGCTTTGAAGTTCTTATCAAAAGCTTCAAAATGATGTCTTCCACGTTGGGATTTGGTTGTTGAGTCAAACTACACCAGTTGGACGAGTTAGAAAAAGTCCATGTAGTATTCTCTACATGCAACAGCTTTTGAATATGGTCTTTTCGTTTTACCGTGATGTAAGAGTTTTCGGAATTTTCACCTATAGAGGTGGTAGTTTTTTTCCAAGAACATCATAATACTTATTTAAAGCTTCGACGATGGACCACGTCATATAGGTACATCTCTCGAAACTACGAACGTTAGAATCTCATCCGATGAGCTTTTATCCGATTTTTACGATTTTGCGCGATATTAATACTGTGTAGTCGGGTTTATTTTTTTTTTTCACTGAAACTTGAAGAGAAATAAGCCGCTAGGAATTTGCTTGTTCAATCGATCTGGAGGTGATAATTTGCAATAGAAATATAACGGAAGGACATTGTGCAGTCACATTGTCAAATATTTTTGTAAGATATGTTGATGCGATCTGAAGACTTTACAGTATCCGTTTTTTTTTTTGCAAAGCTAAAACCACGAACGACCACTTTAATTTCACCACAAAGCTATAGATACAGAAAAACATATCGTTGACGTGAAAAAAATTTAGCTTATGAGGAAACATCAATTTTCAATCAACTCCTGTGCTCGACGGCCACGTACGTCGTAAAAGCCTTTTCCGTGGCTTCGCTCGAGGTTCCCGCGCAGAGGACATTGATTGCCTATGGAATTCGCAACCGGGGTACCAGCACTGATACGTTCTAAACTATCAGACGTCGACCGCCTGAAAATGTTGCAAATTGCATCCCCACAAGGTTGTACGCACACGACAGTTCAAGTCTTGTACGAACGTCACTTATACGTACGTAACAGCAAAAAGTGTACATTGCAATATCCGTTGATAGAAAAAATACAGTTTAATGTACAAAATATACCTCTTCACAAATATCGTAAATTTCTCTACATACAAAATCTTCATTGGTATAATTTACACCTTTACACCTAAAATATTTACACTTTGTACATGAGTCGGGTCTATATACATCTGAACTTTGTACATAGAGACAACCTCATTCAATATATTATTTATATCAAATTATAATAGAATAATCGGCAGAAAGTTCAATTCTCTGTGTCAGACTCAGCATTGATTAGGTACCACCCCACAATGCATAATATAAAATTATGGAAATCTAAACGATCTGTGAACTATTCTTCGTGCTGATGATCGACTGTTAGGTCCTGCTATGGCGGAATTCCAAAGAGTACGTTGTAACAATTCGCTAACTGTATTCCAAGCTAAAAGTATTGTCTATTCTCATCAACTAGCCTACTTAATTCAGCTGCGGAATATCCAAGTAACTGTTTTAGATCGCAAACAAATTTATAAACAAAACGCTTCCCTTGTACTTTTGAAATCATATCGCCGTCATAATAGTATCTCAATGCTCTGCTGAGTTTCTCATAATTCATAGACGGTTTATTCTTTCGCGCACCCCAAAGCTGTGCAACCGTCTCAGGCTGATTGAGCTTGAACTCTCCGTCAGATCCAACCCACTGGATGGCAGCTTTATGTTCCCGATCTGTCAACAGTTCTAATAAAAATTGCCATAGCTGTATCTGACCACTGTTTGCAGACTTGCTAGAACTTGCCAGTGAAAGAGACATTGGATCGAGATTCGCTACTGGTATGTAATCTTCGTTTCTCTGTTGACTGATTGCAGGACGAGATTTATTCATTTTCTGGGATTTGATATTGGGGCTCTTATCCTCTGTTGTTTCATTTGTATCTGAAGACGAATCTTTTTGAACGACAGCTGTGGATTGAAATTTCATAAATATGAAGGAAACCAAAATTTACGAAGCAATTCATCAATTATGAGATGATTATACTTTTGCATTTTCTGTTATACTCACCCACAAATTTACATTTTCTTAACAGCTCCAAGTGTGTCCAGAACACATCTCCAGGATCCAGAGGAACTTTTGCTTGAAATTCTTCCAATGTTAAATCACACAGCTCAGCACCTGTTATATTCCAATCTGCCAATTTGAGCTGAACCAGATTGAATTGTCTCACCGCCCATTGAAGCCAATGCTTGACATGTGTTTGAGTCCAATCTTTGGGGTCTGCAGGAATTTTGAGACGTTCCTAAAAAGTGTAGATTTCCACAATTAACGTTCAGTAAATCGCGTATGATATTACTCTCGAAATTAGAGATTGAAAGCCATAGAAGATCACTTGTATCATTTCTAGAGTTCATTTCTTTTCCTGTACAAGCACCAAGAGTTGATGGAAGAACAAGTTTTAGTCTTCAATTATTTACTACAGATATCTTCACAGATTTCGAAATATATTTCAGCATACTAAGAAATGTTTCTGGCATGATGATGATGTGGTTAAAACTCAAGGAAACCATGAAATCTCCCACGAATAATGAATTTTTTTTGCCGTTATTTACCACTAATTCTTGTTTCTTCTCATATCATATACTCATAGACATTGTGAATGTTTTTCTGAACATCTCCTACTCATTGCAAGAGAATGATAGAAAATATTGATAATTGAATTCAGCCAATGAAACCACCGCAATGGATAGGTTAGAAAGTAGTGTTTACAATCACCAAGAATAATATAAATCAAAAAGTTATGAAAATGAAAAACACATCAAAACCAAGGAAAATGTGAGTTATGTCATCCATTGAAATATGGTTCAACAGAATACAGAGTGACTCAACTATAAAGGATTACATGGTAAGAGGATAACGTATGCACATACCTGATCTTTTTTATATTGAGCATCTACCATCCATCTAATAACATTCTTGTTCTCTTCTGGACTCGGAGGAGGAGCTGTTCCAAATACAGAGTGGGTGACTAATAGTACATTTTCAAGTGGAAAGAAATATCAAGACTCACAACGAAATACTCACAAGAACTCCCTGCTAAATCAACATAATCTTCAGCAGGTTTCAAGACATCCACAATATTTATTCTTCGCTGCAATTGTTTTATCTGCACATTGACTTGTACTAGACCTTCTCCTTGCACACACTGATCAACTAAATTCTTGTGACTCTCCAACTGTGAAAAACGTACAGGGACATAACATGAGATACAAATGTTGTAAACTACCCCAAAAACAGAACCCAATTACCATTTGTGAGTCTTGCAGCCAAAATGAATAGTCAATCAGTTCAACACCCAAACGTTGTTCTAAGAGATTTCTCAATGTTGATAGAGGTTCTCGTATATCCATGCGTTGCATAAGGACTTCTTCACTATAGTCTTCTCCCTCATGTGTATTCTCTAAAGCATAATTTGGTTCTGCCTCTAAATCTGAGCTTTCTTGGTGTAACCTTGCCATTATGTCATCATCTTGAGAAAGCATCCCATCTGGCTCTAGTTTAATTTTTTTCATCATGGAAAAATCTGGATCCTCATCCGAGTCGTAGCTGAAAAAAGGTCTTTATTGGCGTATCAGCATGATTAGATACTAGAAGAAATGAATGGCTCAGCTATTATTATAAGACTCTAAGACATCTCTACCTAATCAACAAACTTCTCGGTTTTACTCTTTGATCATTAGTTTAGGTAAAACAAAGTAAACAAC
This sequence comes from Eretmocerus hayati, assembly GCA_029851415.1. Classification (NCBI taxonomy): domain Eukaryota; kingdom Metazoa; phylum Arthropoda; class Insecta; order Hymenoptera; family Aphelinidae; genus Eretmocerus; species Eretmocerus hayati. Next base: position 50,972,820 of record CM056741.1, on the reverse strand, counting down.
GATGAAGCAGGAATTAGGTTATGATATTGAAAGTGTAGATATTCACCTTCTGTCGGAATCCCTGCCGTGATTCATTCGGTCCATTGTGATTTTCAGCTATCTATATTGGAATATTTCAATGCACTCATTCATTTAGTTGAATTTTCAGTATTTACTCGTATAATTTAGTAAAGAGGCATCAAGAGCCATACAACCACAACAGAGACTGACAAAAATTAATCAACACGGACGGCGCGTGTCGGCTGCTCGAGTCAGCTCGAGATGAGCTCGAGTGCTTCTGCTCGATGTCACGGCGTGACATCGATCAGTCACGCTCGATGTCATTCCTCTGGCTGGTCATTGGTTGTCGTTTATTAACGCCATGGTTTATTACCATTCCATATAATCATTCTTTTGCTTATAATTATTCCCCGTAGCCTATTGAGAAATGAAAGATATAGAACAATAACAGTGTTCCATTAGTGAACAATTGCATAAAAGAAAATAAATCATCAGAGCTATAGTTTTTATAATCTTCTTAATATTGCTAAAAATCATGAAATTTGACTGTCAGCTACCCTTTTTACTATTATGAGATGCTACGATATCAAATTGAAATTCTGGATTTTGGATATTGGAAAATCTTTGATCCCAGCAGGAGGGAATGAATTTTTTTTAAATCTTCATGATTCTCTTTTACAAATTTGAAACGGTCTCGCCCATATATACAGCACGAGTTCCATAAAGAAAAAAATGTTTAGCATCAAGAGCAAGTAACTTTTTTTCTTGTGGAGGAATTCAATTGAAATAGATATCTAATAAGGTTTAGTGCTACTTGAAATCGTGGTTGAAATACTTCCATCAAAGAATTATTAAGGAAATATTCTGTTTAATCAGTTCAAATTTGTACAAATTACAAACCGTTAATATTAGTATAGTATAACAATATCAATTACTAGCTAAGGATTTGCTGTTTACAGATACTTAATAACATTGAAGCCATTCACTTTGACCTATGGATCTACAACTTTTATAAAGTTTAATCGCAAAGCTCTGAAACTTGCCAATAATCTTGGGTACATCATTTTTTTTTGAATAGTATGTAAACATCATTTTTTGAATTGTATGTAAGTGTACACACTCAGTCACATAAATGAATCCGATAAATTACCGTAGATTCTCAATGAAATTAAAGACACCTTTGGACCTTGCACTGAGAATTTTGTGGCCAGATTCCTAAGAAAAAAATCATAGATTATAGTCGATAGGGTACTTGTAAAAATCAAGTGACTTATAGTAGACAACTCTTAGTGTAAGCCACATCAGTTGATTACACGTTCAAGGAAAAAGCTGTGAATTGAGTCAACAGAAGAGTAAGATCATTCAATAAAAGTAATCAGAAAAAACTGCCATGTAACATAGTTGATTTTTAGATAGAATCTGTAGAAAATGACTGTATGTACATCTATTATCCACCTCGTGATTTATAATGCTTGAGAATAATTATGCCTCTTGTTTACCACTAGATAATTCCAACTTTCACTTACAGATTTAGGTCTAACATTTTCCGATTCTCAGCATCGTCAACTCTTCTGTACTTTCGAGCGCTTTCACGTTACTTTTCAAGACATATACTCCATAGATATTATGGATCATTACAGCTCAACGGTTTCGACAACGTACTTAATCTAAAAACTGTACAAATAAGGCTCACAAATATTTTACTGGAAAAATATTCAAAACAGCGGTATTTTGATCGTAATGGGTCAAAAATAAGTCTATTTACAAAGAACCACTAGTCCTATGAGAACTCACAAACAAGAAAATTGAGTGAGTAATAATACTACCTTATGGCTTTATTAAGCGCAATCTTCAATGGAAGATTTTTCACCTCATCGATCATGGATAAAACGGTATGTTTCGAAAATATTGGTATGTTAGAGAGAGCTCCTTTATTTAAAAGGGCATGTGCTATCTCGTAATACTTATCCGCGGGGACAGAGGGGTTTCTTCTCTCTACAGCATAGAACAATGCAGTTCTGCCTGATTTGTCGTCTTTCAAATTAACGTCAATACCATGCTTCAATAATTCCTTAACCCCTTCCAAATTCCCATATTGAGCGCAGTGATGAATGGGTGCTAATCCTACAAATTAAAATCAAATTAAAAGTCAGCTGCTTGCAACAGTTATCATGCTATAATCAATAAAAACAGGCTCACCTTCGGAATCTTTTTTATTGAGCAATAGCCGATTGTCGGTGTTGACGTATTTGAGCAACAGGATGAGAATTTTTGCCGATGTCTTGGCAGCTAAATGAACAGCTGAATCATGCATATATTTTGAAGACACAGGCTGAGCTCCAGCATCCAGTAATACTTGCACAATTTGGGGATTCACTTCATATTCAACTGCTAATTCCAAGCTGGTCTGTAAAAAAAAAACGATCGAAACAGTTACAGAAGTTCTTCCTCACTAAATAAATAAAACCAAAGCAGTTTGGTACAGGTTATCACATCATCGTCTATCACATAAGTCGGTATCATAACTGGTCTTTAAATTCTTTAAAAATATGTTAAAACAAATATTACGATTTCTGGATCACTGTCAGACACTTTGGGACGATATCAGAATTCTCTCGTCTAAATTTGATGAAAATGATTTATCGATTGATCCACATAATGAGTAATAAAAAATTTCGGATCTTTGTCAGTTCAAAAAGACTGAAGATGGATTCAGTACTTTCCAATAATTCTGTAACACTGAAGAACAAAATTTTGGGGTCGGAATGTCTCTTTGACCAAACTATGATTTTTTTTGTGTATCTGTCGACACATACACCGCAACCCCTTACGTCAGAATTTTCTTCAAGAGGCAAAAAACTGATTTCCCTTAATACAGCACTACTTTTGACGTTTTTTGCTTATTTTGTTAACACGTTCGCTTCGCAGGCTGAAATCGATGATCTTTACCCAGGTGCGGCGGGGCCCACAATGCTATTTCCCATTAGGACAGAATTGTCAGCACTGGGGGAAAGACACGCGGGGCCCACCGGTGAGTCCCGCCGCAGCGAACGTGTTAATTGACGACTTTGGTGGCACCTCTTATCGAAGTGAGCCAGGAGCGTATCAGATCAATATGACTTTTCGCGTATTTCGACCTGCTCAAAACGATGGCAGTAGTTTTTGAGGGCTAGGATGTGGTCAAGGGAAATATTGACAAGCTGATTTTCCAAGTTGCTATCAGCGAAATCTCGCAGTAAATTTTCAAAAGCTCACAGAATTGACCAGAGATATCTTCTATGAGTTTACGAGGGTGGTTTTTTTCAGTTTTCACATATATTTTTGAGGAGAAATATTTGCGATGGACCGAGATCGACGTATGGGAATATTCTTTGGAAGCACGATGTCGGCATTTTTCGAAATAAGATGACACGAGGAGTACAGACGAGAGGGCAGGGAATAGAGGGCTGATCCCTGGGAAAACAACGTTTTTGCGTTAGTTGCTTAAAGTTCGAGTTGGAGGAGAGGCTGGAGTTCTCTATTGATAAGTCAAAACTTCATCTCAACAATGTTTTTTACATATGAGTCATTCTTTTTAATATCGCCAACTTTTGGGTCGAGGGTCACGGATTTTTTTGTAACTTTGGGTACATGTCATATATGATGAAAGTAGGTGGAAAGCACAGTTTTTAGGCCCGGAAAGTGATCCGTGGAGGTTTGGCGACCTATTTTCGTTTTGAAAATTTGCGAAAAAATCGGTTTTTTCATTTTTTGATTGATTTTTCACGCAAATAGGACCCAGGAGAAAAAATATTCCAAACACATGGGTCGACGTAAAAAAATCTGAACTTTTTGAAAAAAATACTTGCAGCATCGAAAAATGTCAACATAACCTCAAAAAAAGAGTTTTTTTGAAAAAAAGTAATTTTTGGGGCCTTAGGGCCCACTTTACATCAAATCTGATATCCTCATCGGATTCCTCGTCAAATTTTACGTCGAAAACCGTTTTGAACAGATTGGGATCTACTTGGGATGGGTTGCTTTGAATGAAATTTCAAGAAAAATCGTCGAAAAATTGCCTTCATTCGTGCTTTCGCATGGGGAGCACCTGCGTACAGTGCCATGTGGTCGAGTTATACGATTTGGCTGAACATGTTTTCATACGTAATTTTTGACGTAAAAACTGAATCTGCAGCCCATTTTATCCCAGTATTTCAGATTTTCCCTTAACATCGTAAGATATTGTTCATATAGAAATCATTTTTGACCATTTTTTCAACATTTTCAAAGTTCACCATCTCAAGAATGCAGCCTTGACAATATCATCATAATACTCAAAACTAGATTCTTCCCCGGAAATTGAGGTACTCAACGTGATCTTCGTGATGATTTCGCCCTAGAATGCTCCTGGTGTGAGATGCGAACCAATCATTTGAGTTGCTATCAGCAACATTTGCATGATTTCATCGTTTATCGTTCAAAAGCTCGTTGAGTGCATAAAAACCACCCTTCCTCGAACCAGGAAGGTGCATTTCCTTTGTTTCAGTATGATCTTTCAGGAAATATGATTGTTATTCTCAAGTATAGATGTCTAGGATGTACGAACTACTTGTACAAATCGAATGGGTCAATATTCATCGTGATATTATGAGAATATCACTTGGTGAGGAAAATTCAAAGCGTTGGGGGTCGGTACCTCAAGGAACATGGGATGGTTCTTCGTCCATCATAACGAGATGTTATTTCCTCTTCATCATGTTTAATACTCAACTACGATCCAGTGAGCTGTAGAAAATTAGTAGAAGTATCCCAATGTGTGCTAACCTTGACGCTGACAAACAATGTGGACAGCTTCAGTACGCATCCAAATGAATCAGTTTCTCAATTCTACGAAAGCAGGATGAATTCCGGCATTTTCAACTGAAAATGTCATCTTGTCCTGGCAGACTAAAACATTTCCTTGTCCTCGTGATAGGATAGTGTCCTCGAACACTTTGAATTCTCCTATCTAGTGGGAGCTTTCCTCGAATCTCAATAGTTGCTAGTTCATCAGTTGGTATAATATGCTCCACAGATTTATAGATTCAGGACATCCATACTTGAGATGATAATCATATTTCCTGAGTGATCATGTGGGAACAAAGAAAGTGCACCTTGGTTCAAGGAAGGATGATTTTTACTCACTCAACGAGCTTTTGAACGATAAACGATGAAATCATGCAAATGTTGCTGATAGCAACTCAAATGATTGGTTCGCATCTCACACCAGGAGCATTCTAGGGCGAAATCATCACGAAGATCACGTTGAGTACCTCAATTTCCGGGGAAGAATCTAGTTTTGAGTATTATGATGATATTGTCAAGGCTGCATTCTTGAGATGGTGAACTTTGAAAATGTTGAAAAAATGGTCAAAAATGATTTCTATATGAACAATATCTTACGATGTTAAGGGAAAATCTGAAATACTGGGATAAAATGGGCTGCAGATTCAGTTTTTACGTCAAAAATTACGTATGAAAACATGTTCAGCCAAATCGTATAACTCGACCACATGGCACTGTACGCAGGTGCTCCCCATGCGAAAGCACGAATGAAGGCAATTTTTCGACGATTTTTCTTGAAATTTCATTCAAAGCAACCCATCCCAAGTAGATCCCAATCTGTTCAAAACGGTTTTCGACGTAAAATTTGACGAGGAATCCGATGAGGATATCAGATTTGATGTAAAGTGGGCCCTAAGGCCCCAAAAATTACTTTTTTTCAAAAAAACTCTTTTTTTGAGGTTATGTTGACATTTTTCGATGCTGCAAGTATTTTTTTCAAAAAGTTCAGATTTTTTTACGTCGACCCATGTGTTTGGAATATTTTTTCTCCTGGGTCCTATTTGCGTGAAAAATCAATCAAAAAATGAAAAAACCGATTTTTTCGCAAATTTTCAAAACGAAAATAGGTCGCCAAACCTCCACGGATCACTTTCCGGGCCTAAAAACTGTGCTTTCCACCTACTTTCATCATATATGACATGTACCCAAAGTTACAAAAAAATCCGTGACCCTCGACCCAAAAGTTGGCGATATTAAAAAGAATGACTCATATCCTAACCTGCTGAACACGGTGTGTTGGTGATCTAATGAGGGTAGCCAATGCTTAAAACGAGATATTAGCCAAATTTTCGAGTTGCTTTTGAGGAAATTCAACAAACTTCGTAGTAAGCCCTGGAAACCTCATCAACAGTGACCAGAGTACGCGAGCACGTGTGTACCACACGTATTATCTTATTTCGAAATATGCCAAAATCGTTCTTTTGAAGACAACTCCTCTGTGAAACTCCCGACTATCTTGAGGCATCGCTACTATTTTCCCCGCGAAGTATGTGTAACGACAAGGAAAATGTGCCCTCGTGAGCTCAAATAGGATGTTTTTTGTCCATTTGATGAACAATTCAAGATTATTGCGAAATCGAGCAAATTTTGACTGATAGCAACTCGAAAAATCAGCTTGTCACTCATTTCTCAAGCATTTTAGCCCTCTAAGACTGCTGTCGCCGTATTCATCAGATCGAAAGAAATACGTGGGGGATCATTGTTCTGATACGCTTCTGGCACACTATAAAGAGAAGCCATTAGAGCCATCAATTCGCGAAGTCAGAAAAAACGTCAAAAGTGCTATGATAAGGAAAATCAGTTTCTTGCATTTAAAAAAATCCAGAAGTGTAGGCAAAAAACGGGCAGTGGATTTGGTTTCTAGGTCGAAGAGTACAAAAGGAAATCAGAGACACTCCGACCCGAATGTTTTGTTCCTCAGTGTTTGTTCAACAAATACGACTACATCTACAATGCGCCAAAGACGCGTAACACCTTCGAAACCACGATAAATTACTTTTTTTCAAAGACTTCTTCAAAACTTTTTGAGGCCAGATTACGAGCCATGGAAGGAAGATATATTTGTAGTATGTGTAAACGTGAGTCTCCTGTCATTTTTGACAAGTCTATATCTTTCACAAGTCCAATGCGATCGGCTCCACCATCAGATGAGCTCACAATTATTCATTTTCCGATCTTTTCGGATTCGTTCTCTCTCAAAAAGTCGTTTCAAATACGTTTGTCGTGGTTAATTTACTCAGACAAAGACATGAATAATGAGCAAAGAGAAAGTTCACTCGGATGGAAATGTCTTTGCCTAAATACGGGTACGAATCACAATCAAAAAAGAATTCCGAAAAACCGCGTTGATAGTTTACAACTTTAGAAATGGCCATGACTCATAATTTTGGAGTAAGTACAATCTCCTGGCATTTAGGGCTTCTCACATGTTCAGTCAGATTTGACCTATATTGTAGTTTTGAAGATTAATTGTGGATTGTGGAGAGATCTATAAAGTTTTGTTGAGATGTTGAGTCTATCACGATTTCCTAAAAGTTATTTGGGGTCAAAACTGAAAATTTTAAATTTCACAATGCCATCAGTGATCAGGAATTTTGGGTGATAATATTCATTCAAGAGCAAATCCAGGCTACTTCTGTGATCTATCTAATATTCTTTTTAAAATGAGCCTAGACTGTAGTGTTTAATATGTTGCCTATTCCACATTATTCTTTTTTAAAGGTGATTGTAGATAAGCATCAGGTGAATGAAAGGTATAATGAGACTTTACCTGACCATCTTGCGTGCAAACATCAATACTCTGTTTAGCTGCCTTCATGATGATTATATGTCTTTGAACCTCCATTACACTGTTGTTCATTACTGCTCTATGTATGCCTAGCCAACCATCGTTGTCATATTTTGATGCTGACTCAAAATCTTCTTTAATCTGTTTAAGAATAGCCTTGGCACGAGTTTTTTGATTTTGTAATAGAGCATCTTTGATTTCAGAAGGCCCTGTACTGTCTGGAAAAAGTTTAGTCACTACCCCATCCAATTCATTTTTAAATTCTGTTTGAAAATCTGATTCTGAGATAGCTGTATGAATAGATCGACTTGTGGTATTGATTGGCTGGCCTAAGGTTTTTCGACCCTCTTTAATTTTCACCAAACTTGGAGATTTTTCATTAACTAGAATAAACTCTTCCGATTTCAATAGTGAGAAAACCTCTGTTTGTGTGGTGGAATCTATAATCATTTTTGAAGCTATTGGACGTTTTAATGGGATCGTCCTTTTTGCTCTCATTCCACATTCTCTCAAAGCTTGGAGGGCCTTGGCTCGCAATGATGCATCATTCACACTTAGAACTGCTTTTTCAAGTATGTCAAAAGATGTATCTTGAGAATCCAAAAAATTATCATTGGTTGTTTGATTAAAATCATCTATATCAATAAATTGAGGACTTTTTTGAGCACCCTTTGATTCTGGAGATTCCCTGCTGGTATTGAGATAGCAAGAATATGAATTATGGTGACTTTTGCCAGATGATAAATCTGTCACTCCCCCATCATCCCATACAAGATCCTGATCATTATTTTTATAGGATGAAACCACAGATAATTCCTTTGAATCTTTCCCTGATTGAGAGTTCATGTTTGACGATAATATTGATTCTTGACTGATGTGACTAGTAGGTTCTGACTGCAAAACATCTCTCTTTCCAGAGAGCTCATTTCTGTGATTCACTGATTCTGCTTCTAGACGCACTCTTTTGGGATGACTATCGTTTGACTGACCAAGAGCACAGTTTTCTCTTTTTCTCATAATAAGACTGTTTTCGGGATTCTTGAAACTTGGATCTTCCACAGCACGGTGAATACCAAAATTAATAGCTTGATTTTTTTTTGGTGGCTTGGGTGAAGAGTTTTTGTCCAGAGAATGCTGACCAGTCAAATTGTCCTTCTTCAACATGACAATTTTTGGCGATCCAGCCAAATTCTTCAAAGTGATGGTTTTAAAGTCACCATTGAGATCCTCAACTCGAATTTTCTTAATCATATCAGCATTAGTATTATGTACAACAACTTCTTTTGTCTTGGGATTGCTCCTCACCCTGTTAGAAAACTGAGAGCTACTTGGCAAAGCTATTTCATTCTGGGTATCTGTCTCTGGAGGAGGATGGTGATTACCATTTATAAGATGGCTTTGTGTTTGAGGTGATTCTGTTGCATTTGATCTTTTAGTAGCATTGATAGAACTAACGACTCTTGTAACTGTTTTGATTTTTGGTTTTGCATTGTTAACAGTTGCTGTGGTATTTCCTTGCAACAAATCCAGATTATTAAAATTCTGTCCAATTTTGGGCATAGGAATAAATTTTGCAGATGAATTTTGTTCAACATGCGATGACCTCACAATCTTCACTTCTCCCAAGTCCCTACCGTCAGGCAGCTTGAGTTTCAACTTCTGGAGATTCTCTGTTAATGGTACCTCTTTGTTGGGGATAAATTTCAATCCACCAGGAAGTGGTAGAGAGGATATGGAATTCTGGGATTTTTTTGATTTTAGGGCTGGCAAAATTGAATCTGTTGCATGTTTTGGTAAATACAGTTTCACAACTGTGCTGGGAAACTGTTGAGGCAACTCGAATTGACGGACACATTCTGCAACTTGAATATCTAAGTTTGGCTTGACTTTGGCTTTCTTTTGTACTGATTCTGATTCTGGCTCCATTCAATCAACCAGTATTACTGTGCATTGAATGCTGTTCCACAATCTGAAATCAAGACATACGATAATCATATTATATTTGAGATTAGACTGCGGCACAACTCTTGTGACAGATTGTTGGTACTAGAAGGCAATTAAACCGTAATTAAAACTTATTGCTGATAATTACGTACCTATTCAAATTGGAATTGTAAATTGGGTGTCTATGACGGATTCGTCCAGATTTGAGCCGGCTACCACACACTCTAGGGACTAAGTAAGTTCCTGATAAGTTTTTTCCACACTCAAAAATCCAGAAACATTGATGCTCAAACGTATCAATTGTCGTTCTTACAATACGTAGCCGAGAACAACAATGTGAAACACAAGATTGTTTACTGACAACAATACGATTGAATACGATTTTGTGAATACACAACATGCACCACAAAATCACCGCAAAGTCTCATGCATACAGGTTAGATTAGGTTGGGTTAAATTCACTGTAGCGCCCAGTCGAGAAAAAACAGAACTATTCCAATCCAAACTATATCCAGGCTGCACTCTCTGTACGCTAGGGATTTTCTATACCAGTTGGAAAATCCTTCAGTTTAATTGGCTTTTTGCGAACTGAACAATTTTTTCAACCCATTCTACAAATCCATATTCGATCTTCTAGAACGAAGAAGATAGACCTAAGTTCTTGAGACTCTTACAATTTGATTGCATTTTTCTCATTTGTTAGACTTTGGAAGGTATTTTGGCTTCCTTAGGGTGGGAATGATTTAGGAAAAAAAGCAAGAAATTCTGGAGGTTGGCACTGTTGGCAGTAGCCAAATTTTGGAGAAGACGCGCGGAGTACACAATTTTCAAAATATATGGATGTTCATGAGGTGTCGGAAGACGCCATTTCATCAAATCACTTTAATTCGCATTAATAGGATATACCTACTTCGCAAGTTAACAAACTGTCTGTGTGATTCTTTTATTTGCTGTAATGATATGAGGGATAGATCCCAAAAGGTCTCTATAATCATCACTAATGTTTGCTCATATACTTACAATTATCAAAGACCAAAAAGTCCTCTCAGGGTTTGAGAATCTCTCCTAGTCTAGGATCAAGTTGTGAAGCTACGTGCATTTTGTAACGACCCACTTTAAGTGAAAAATTCACGCAGGTAGAGTGAAAATGGGTAAAATGAATCCCTCTCGAATGAATTTAGATCGCTCAGATCGTTCAACTTTCGTGATCACTTTTTCAATATCAATAACGGATTTCATGAGCGAAGAAACATGCCTTTTGATCCTTCATGTAATTAATTTTGATCAACTATTATAAATCACGTCTTGATGACAAGTGTTGTAAATTTCGATCGAAGGGAGAGTAATTGACAGATAAATCTTTAAAAAGATGATTCCAATCCATACATGGAGTAATGTCAACCAAGCTGCAGCATTTTCAAAATAATACTTCATCAAAGTATAATCCTCGAAATTTACGAAGGGTTGATCTCTACAGATAATTTTTGACATAAATCCCATAAGGCGAAAATCTATTCCACACAGAGAAGGATGAATTGAACCCACCGGTGGGTTCCGCCGCAGCGAACGTCTTATAAACACGATCTAATAGTCCAAATTAATTTTTTTGAAGAAAAATTCGCTCACGAAACTGACTGAAAGTTTTGAGTTTTTGAGCCATGTATACTCGCAAACGGGCCCTGTTTCCAAATTTGCTGATTTACGTAGAGTGAGACTATATCGGAATTGAGGCACGATGACTTCTGGTCAGACGTGGTAACGATCAACCTGTCTGCCGATGATTTGAAATCACTAAATGAATTTCGAAATCGTCTCAGCAACAGTTCTCATCTCACTTATCGCTAAAATTTATTAGCCTTTGAGAGACAATAATGTCATTCATATGTTGATGTTAACTGGACAATGTTACTTATCAGCTTAGCCAGGTTTTTTCTCGTCTGTCTCTGATATTTGACGACATCTCAGAAGCTTTGCAGACAGTGACTATCTTTGATAATGTTGCTCAGTCATAATTGATATTCATGAATCTTAAATCAATAATCAATTAGTGCTATCAAGTTCACCCTAACATCTCATGTCTATTATAAGGATTCATATTTCTGGAATATGGCAAGTTTGATAAAAAAATGCGTACGTGCAATCATCAATTTTGCGACAGAGCGATATAGAACTATGTTTTCATATGATTTTTCACATTTCTTCATTTGAGTAATTTTCCTTTGCATGTGTGGAGTAAAGTAAACAATAAATTTTTGTTTATTCACAGCAAATACTAAGTAAATGGGATATCATAAGTGCATACGTTGAGAAGTTTTCATAAGATGAACTCCTGTGCATGTCTATTCTATACTATCACAGTGTTGGGAGACTTGCCTTTCAGCTGAATGATAATGGAATTCATTGAGCAAATTCAGGACGAAAATGACCGATAAGCACAGGATACCGAGCAGGACACTCTCTGAAAAGAGCCAAATTCATTCGCCGAAGATCGAAAACTGCGCTGCAAAACCTGTTGTTTACAGAATTACGATTAAATATGATGAGATCACGGCATTTTTCACATCACATCTGGAAATTTGTGACATTGTAGAGCGTCAACTCGAGTAGAAAGACAAATTCATTCTCTAAAAAGAGAATATTTTCAATTTGTCACCGGGGAAAAATGGTCGTATAAATGACAAATAAGTTATTTTAATTGGCTCATTGGAGAAAAATATCATACATATTGTACATACGTATTTATAAACCCTCAAATGTTGAAAAATCTCTTTATGGCATCCATCGTTGAAAGCGCGACTTTCGACGCATCTACGCTACGCGTAGATGCGCCGAAAGTCGGCTTCCACGATGAATAGCCATAAAATTCTGTATGCATCTCGTTCCGAAAACGCGTTTATTAACAAAACTCGTGCTGTTACTGCGTATAACAGCACTCGTTTTGTTAAATAAACGCATTTTCGGTACTCGATACATAATATACTAAAACAAATAAAGGTAACGACCACGCGACTTTTGCAGCTCCAGGCTTTTGAGAGAAAATGAAGAACCTCTGGATATTAGACAAGCCTATATATTCAGAAAATAGCCCAGGGGTTTGTGATTCGAAGTGGAATAATAGATCAGAAATCACCATCTCATGACAAAATAATCAATCGTATTATAAAAATATTCATCTGAAAATAAAACTCAGAGATCTCAGTGTCTGTTCAATTCACACTCCGAGGCTTTTCAAATTCAAAGAGGTCGTGCACGAATGAAAAATACGCTCGAAGAACTCGTCGATGTTTAATCTTGAAAAAAATCAGTCGACTTGTCAGCAAAACTGACGACTCTTGTTCCAAGGGTGATTTGAGAATTTACGACGCTTTGAATACATTTATGTATCATGAATAAATCAGCCGCCTGGGGAGATATTTCTCATTTTAGAGTTCTCGTGATCATAGGAATGATTACAGATGAGGATACCAACATTTTGCAAGAGTTCTTCTCATTATTCTATGTATTATCCTGGGGGGCAATAAGATTGATATTTCAAGAAAATCTTCATGATAATTGAGAATTGAGATACTTATACAGTAACTTACCTCTTAGAATGAGAGCCTCCAATATCAGGAAATACGTCTCAAAGGAAGAATTCGATGTACTTTCATAAAAGAAATGTCGAGAATTAGCAGGAAGGTATGTTTATTCCTCCCTCGGTCTGTGGCATATGATATCTCCATTTCCCTCTAGTAAATAGTACGGGGCTGATTATGTTCAGAAAACAAACTCAACGTGGGTTTTCGAGTGGCTCTTCCAGATCACGAATTGAAGACGCTCAGAATCATTGTGGAACAAATTTCGCTGAGAAATTTCATTTCCGTCATTGTCAAGCATATTCTTCACGTATATAATACCTTTCTTCCTATATCCAGAATGAGTTTAACCGTTGAATATCGGTGTCAATGGAATAGCTCTCTTGACTGGAATAGTTGATAGGTCTATTTAATTTATTCAAAAGATTCTACAGCTTGTTATTGCAGTATCCGTGACAATTATTTCATTAAATCCCAAACACATTCAAGATAACTTTCTGGGTGTCAGAATGATGACAAACGGCATGATCAAGGACTCTACAATTTTCGGGCTTCCATTCATTTTTCAAAATTACCCCCGCCATCGGGGGTAATTTAATTTGTGAAAATTATTCCCCAATAAGATCTCAGAATTTTCCAAAGATTTGATTAGATACAAAAGCTGACGTCAAAAGTTATCCCGTACCCAATATGATACATGACGCCTATAGCAGCTGGACAATCACTCCCAGGGTGATGAAAAGGATCGATTGATTGATCAATATACATTATCGCGTTTATGGGATGTAACCCTGTTCAACTCTGATGGATATACGTATATGAGTTCCGTGGGAACTTGGAAATAATGCATGATTTAAAATATTACATGTGTGCCACCTTACTACACGAACCCTTTAATCGCCTAGGGCTCAATCATACGAGTCATACTCGATAAGGTCTTAAGTGCTCTTTTTGGTGCCATTATTAGCTCTTTGATCCAGGGTCGTTTCGAAATATCATCACCAGAGAAAGGGTCAAAATGTCAGGTTCAAGTATTGTGGTTTTTTTCTTTCTTCGGACCATATGAGTGCGACGCGTCGTGGTGAGGCTCGCTGCATCGAAACTCATACTTACAAGCACCAAATTAACACTTTTTTGTGTGCACGGCAAGCATATGTACATTTTGTGGCGCAACTTTGCCTGAAATTTTAGTCACTCTGTTTCTTTTGATAAAAGTTAATTTGTCCTAATACTTCGGGACCTTGCCGCACCAACTTTTTCCCAAAGTTCATCGCCAGACGCAATTTTTTCGAGAATCTTTCCATGCCCCAAAATATGGAAAAAATTGATTTTGACACTTCATTCAGAATCTCACGAGAGCTGTAGGTTGGACCGTTTCGCCGTGAGATCAATTTTAGTGTCCAAATATCAGTTCTGTGCAATGCTTCAGAATGCCAGCTCCGTGTGACGCTACTCGCGCTACCGTGTTATGTTTATGGTACCGATGAGTGAATACATTCATATTCGTAGTACTCTTGTTTCAAAAATTTGTAAAATAGGTACATTTTGAGAATAAGAACCCTTTGAGAGAAGATTTAGGGTTGTGGAATACAAGTTAAGAGTACAAGTTTGATTCAGAAATATCATTTGGAAGTACAATGAATTACCCTTGCAAGTGAGAAGATTATGATAGAAAACAGCCACTTCACAATAAGTGAGTCATAATGACACAGGCCCACAAAAAAGCAAAGTTCGGATCAGGAAAGATGATAGTCGTTCCTGATATATCTTGGGCTGTTGAACACGAAGTCGGGATAGAACCTTTCATCCCTTTCCGTTTTCGAGTTATGACCATTTTTACGGGTTACAAAAATACCCGATGGGTATATGAGTTTTTGGGTTTTGAAGGCAAATTACCACCTCTAACAGCAAAAGTAAGGGTGGTATCGTCTTTGCCATCAAATTTTCCATGAGAAACATGTCTTTTGAGAATCTTTGTACCCTCTGAAGAGTCAGAAAAAAACCCTAGAAGTGCGAAAATTCCCCAGGTGCAGTATTTTTGTTCTGGGCCAAAACGTTACTAGATAGACCAAAACTACAGACGCTGAAAATGTATCTCTCGAGAATTTTCAGCGATGCTGGGAAGCTGAAAAACAACGCTAGCGACAGATCACACATATCGGGCTCCGTATCATCGTATAGATGCTGTGTAATTTTAGTGATTTTCTCAGTGGTTTTTGCTCTGACTCTTATCTCTGGTCCCTAGCATGGCTAAAAATTCTCCAGAAGTATACGTTTTTGATGTAGTATTTGGCGCCAAATGCAGTCTTGTCCTTAGTTTTGACCTAGTATTATCTGATCACCGTTCTAATATAGACCGAAAATACCCCACCTAGGGAATTTGAGCATATCTAGTGTCATCTCTGGCTACCTGAAACCTGAAAGTAGTGCCTGAAAGGTACGAAAGTTGTCAAATAATATATTCCAGGCGTGAAATGTGACGACATATACGATCCCGCTCCTAGTTTTGCTGTGAAAGGTCTCAATTTGCCCGCTGAAACGCGAAACCCCATCTCAGGTATTTTTGTAACCCACAAATATGCGAGCAAATATGGGCATAACTCGAAAATGGCCACGGAAAAGTGTTGTTCTGAGTTATACTCATGTTCAGCAGCTCAAAATACTTGAGCAGTGACCTCCACCTTTTCTGTTGAGGAGGGAACTTTTTTTGCAGGGTCTTGTGTTAGCAGACATAGATCATTTTCCTCAAGTGATCTATTCAAGAGGGTCAATGACACAAATTGAAGCAATTTTACCGAAAGATCCATCATTTTATATATGACAAAATCGTTCGTGGGTATCGAATTTTTCGCTTCCCATCATCTCTGAGAAAAATAGTCATCTATTATATAGCAAAGAAATATAATGTGTTAAACAACATTTCAAAGATCCCAATTTCTAACGAAGTTAATTTTGTTTGGAAACTGAATATCAATATCATAGCGGATAAAGCGAGATCATAGTATACTTGTTCTGTTATCAATGATAACTCGATGATGATTTATAAATCGTCTTTGATACGAAAATTTGAAAAGTATCGCACATTCAATTGATGAGATTTCCAAGAGTAAAACGAAATTGAGCGTATAATAATCTCCGTCTCGGATGATAATGAAAATTTCGATAAGGTTGCATCCGAGGAAATGATGAATTACGGAAACTTCCCGTTTAATTTTTCCAGATTGTCAAAGTAACATCTGTATTATGCAAGAGCGCTTTTGCAGTTATAATCTGTCTCAAGCCCTTGAAAAAATTATCAATGTCTCGTCTTATCTCTCTCGAACTTATCGCTTTTGAAAGCATAGCATCAGCATGTTGCACTTAGAACTAAGCAATGAAGATTCAAGCCCAAGTTTTTCATTTTTTTTCTCCTTTCATTCATGCACATCAAGACGATACGGTTCGAATGGCATATCGTCTGGATAATGCGGTGGCGTGATTCTGACAGCCGCATATTACCATCTTGGGATGTAATATAATTCACTAGTGAAATATATTTTGCATGTTTTGCAGAGTTGATTAAAGATATTTCATGGATTTATATGATCGTCATATGTGTCTCTCACAGTTTGCAAAATTATCGTCTGCGCTTGATATTACGAAATTAATTGTAAATATCATGACTCAAGACGTCAATCCCGACTTGATTTTGAAATGGGTTATCTTTTCATACTAAACTCCCCGTAGAGCAATAAGATCAAGAAGACCGTTGAGATGAAATAAAACAAAACCAGTATTGATAACTTTCAAAGTAATCAGTCATATATTCTCGAATCAGACTGTGACTTATACAAATGGAAAATGTTTACATAGAATTCACTTATACTTTACTTACATCATAAGATTCGATCACATATTGTATACAGGCAATTAACAATGTTCCAATTTTTTGAGAATTCTTATATTTACAGATATGGGACATTGACCACATTTGCCAGAGTAAACTTTTTTTGACTATTTCAAGTTACAAGCCTACTTACGAATTCCCTAGGATAGACTTCTGAGATTCATGAATAACTAATGAATGATAATTCACTAGAATTTTTAGAAACTGTCTCTGGAATCGACTAAAACAGTGTCCCAATCGACTCGGTATAATTTTACCTGAAATAAGCTGTCCGTGCACGTATACATGTAAAAAAATTTCTATCACATCGAATCTCGGTTTGATATGATGGATCAACAAATACCATTCAAGCCTCCCACAGCAATTTTAAATTGAATCAATAATAGTCTGTTGACAACTATGGAAAATTATCGCTGTCCAAAAATAGCTTTCGCAAACAATTCCTAAATTGAAACAATCTCTCATTTACCGTAATCAGTTCATACTATGCTATTAATATTAAATATTTAGTACAGCAAATATTTACAAAACTATCAGATATAGTTCAATACGGGTACTTGAACCTTCGAACAACTGCGCAGTTTCATGAGTACAATTTTAGTTCAAGAGTGTAATTTCAGCCTGAGCAAGGCGAGGGCTGAAAACCCAAATGCTCACGATAAAAAATGCCTGGGAGTTACGTCATTTTGCTATATCCAAGAAGAAACCACGAAGACTCCAATCAATTCTAAAAAAATCTAATCTTTGGAAAATGGCACCATGATACAAGAAAATAACACAATCCAGTTTTGTATCAAATAATCCTATGAGTCTTCAAAAATCCATCAGTTCAAAGACTCGCCTCACTGAGAATATCATTGCACAGATATTCTCAAACAGTATAAATATCCAAGCAAGACCATCGCCGTGTGCTCAACACACAGGTATTGCTTCAAAAATTTGAATTAACTAACTATACAAACCTATTACAAGATTACTCATTAGCTGGAGCTGCAATTAATTACTAAAACGTAATCAGACGCGCCAGAGTAGGAACTGAAAACTAATATCGCAGTCTTTTTTCGCGTAATATCGAGAAAAAATGGAGAGAGCACGAATTCATCATCTGACAGCCCTCGAGATAAACCTCTTTTTAACTGAGAAGATACAACTGAAGAAAATTTTCAGTAGATTTAAAAATCTCATCAGCAACAGCAGATAAGTATCACAAAGAAAAATATCTCACTCAAGTTGAATAAATCTCACGCAATCGCCTCAATTAGTGGATCCTGACCGGAAACATTTCTGTGCAGTCCGATGTGATGATCTCGATGTTTTTGCCGACTGTCTGCCAATATAACCAGACTAAGCAAACCCAAAAGAGACATGAAAAGTCCAAGAAGACTCCCCCATCGAAGACATGCATCTACCATAGAGCCAATATGATGTGCTGTGCGTAGTTTTTCCATCACTTCTTCGGGCATTTTGTCAATTCCCACTTCGATCCACAAGATTGGTAAAATCAAACCGTTCTGCACGCGCCTTGGAGGTTTCAACTCTGATGGTAACATCGTTTGAACTTTTTTAATTTCATCAATAAATGCCGAAAATTGCCATCCCATATTTTTGACACCTTCCTCGAGTTGAGTCGATAGAGCTAATGGGGTCTTGCGAACCTCGATATTGATTTGGATTCGAGACTTTGCAGCTACTGGTACGCCAAGACGCTGAAACATACATAAAATACGACCAATGAGTGATGACAGCCCATAAGGCAATAAATGGACAAATTTGATGATGAGTTATTGTTAAAGAGGGCGATTAGTACGTCGAAATATCGTGAGAATCCTAATAAGGTGTATTCGAGGGATCGAGGACATCTTTTTTTTTTTTTTTAATAAGTTGAGTGAGTAGTTTCTTACAGTGAGGTGAAATGTTTAGCGCAAGGAATTTTAGTCATCGTGTTAAGACCCAAACTTGAGCCCAAATTCACCTTGTCTTAATCTTTGCCTTACCCATAGAAGGCTTGTAAAAATGGTTAAGGATGAGTATTCGCGAATAGGAGTAGTTGAAAGTTTTTTATAGCGTAGGTCGACCAAAGCACCACTTTTAGTCCCGGCTGCGAGCATAAAATTGGCGTTTATTCGCCCTAATGCAAAAAATTGCATACTACTTCTCTCGCTTGACAGGTTGCTTTGAGGCACGGGAAACATTTCTCCCTCGTTGTACTCGAGAAAGAACTATCCCCGTGCCCCAAAACAGCTGAACCTCGCATCGGGAGTAATATACTATGAGGCGAGGGTTGGAATTATGACAAGGATGCGAAATACATACATTCCTATACGAGGGCGGGAATGTTGGTTTCCGCACAATGAGTGATCTTTTCCGACCCGAGCCGAAGACGAATGTCAGAATTATCACGAGAATGCGGAAAGCACCCCGTCCGAAGATTGAATACTATTTTTCCATCTTCTGTCTGGAGAACAATATCAAAAAAACCGTGCGGAAAAGTCATTCCCAGTAGTTGAAAAGTACATGATGCACCGATGCGAGGTCTGGCTGTGAAAAACACAGTCGACACTCGGGAATGAAAGCTATTTTTTGTATCCTCGTGATGCAAAAAATCCCCTTGTATCGAAATGTACTGTTTTGATAAACTGCGAGTAAAATTTGTCAAACTGTGCGCAAAGTATACTTATACACTGTAAAAAATTGGGCGATTTCCCATTAAATTCGGTAACCACCTGGTTGAAAAGTCAACCAGTTGGTTGTTCTACCATTGGTTATTTGTCAAAGTCAAGCAGTGCAATAGTTGCCCACCAGATCCAACCACTGGTTAACTTTTTTCCCACACCAAATATGGGGAAGAATTCGGGACCCATGAAATTGATGAATGGTGATCCCTGGTTGATACATTTGGGTCTGAAAAACAAGTTTTAACATGTTTTTTTCGTAAAAAATAGGAATAGACACCAGCGCCGGCAGCGCGAGGATTTTCAGGAAAAATTCAGGCCAAGCAACGTTTTCGCAATTCATTATCCGGATCGATGACCGCTCGAGTGAGGCTGCCAGATGGGCATAGATTATGGGCTTGCTTAGCTAAGACGGCAGCCCCAGCCGAGCGGTCACCAATCCGGATAGTGAGTGGCGAAAACGTTGCCTAACCTGGATTACAAACCAAAAATGCTCGCGTGGCCGGCGCTGATGTGTTTATTTCTATTTGTTGGTGTAAAAACACGAGGAAACTTGTTTTTCCGGCCCAAAAGTGTCACCCAGGAACCACCACTGACCAAACTCATGGCTTCCGTGAAATGACCCCCTATAGCTCCGTTCAATACTCATTATTAAAGAATGGACGATTATTTCACTCGAGCTCTGAGCGATGGCAGCCCCAGCCGAGCGGTCACCAATCCGGATACTGAATCGCAAAAACGTTACTCAACTCGAATGTTTTACCGAAAAGGCTTGCTTTGCCGCCGCTGATGTTCTTTCCTGTTTGTTTAAAAGAAAACACAACGAAACTTGTTTTTGAGACCCAAATGTGTCACCCGGGGACCACCATCCACCAATCCCATGAGCTCCGTTCTCATTCATATACGCTGTGAAAAGAAGTCAACCAGTGGTTGCCGCCAAAAGTCAATCAGCTGGTTGATTTACGGCCCTAACCAGTGGTTGGTGTTTGAAGTTTTTCCCATATTTTTTACAGTGTACGCACAGCGTATCAAAAATGCAATTGGGCTCTGCGGAGAGTCTTGTTGAAAGTATTGTTGATTTTTACTCCGATAATGACTGGAAAAAATCAAAATATTTGTTCCGGAAAAACAGCCTGAATTAACTAGAAAAACTGACCAGCATTTACCAAGAAATACTACTGATTAATATTTGAATTATCAGTCTGTTTTCCTCGGGGATTCCCGTAAAATTTCTATCACGAGCGCTGCACGGAATTGCTTAAAAATACCAACCTCGGGAATTTCGTTAGTGTTTGTGAATGTTATGAGAATTTTTCACGGGGAGGATGTGATATGAAGCATCATCTTCTGACAAGTAACTGATGAGGGGAGTTCTTGTCACGCGATGATTACGTCAAAGCTCACGCGATTTCTGATCTTCGAAGTGATCAAGATACTCTTATTGATCGTTATTACCATATATGGTTCATCGATATGCTACTTTCTGTGGAGCACAGCAAAAGATTTAGGGACTCGAAAATAGATCTCCAAATTATCTGTCCGGGTGATAAGGATTTTCAAAAATTCTCAAGTGGTATGATCGATGCGGTGACAATGTATTTTATGTATCAAGCAATGAAATGAGAATGGAAATTGAGTTGATAATTCGAATAAAAAGTTTACGATCTGTGTTCAAGACACGAGTGAAGAATAAACCTGCACTTCCTTGAAGTTATTCAGATACATGACCAATTCAAAAAATAACCGACATGGATCCTAAGGCCATCACTGATCATGCAATATGGCTTATCAATTAGTCTAATATGCTATTGAGACACTTCTCTTTAGTTCTCAAGATCTTTGATCAATGGATTTCTGAGAAAAATCTTGAATTATCGAGTCATTGCCTCTTCATATCTTGTTTGACTCTTGGATCACGTGTCACAATAGTCATGAAAAGTTTAAGTGATATTAGTGCAATACTTGTAAGACATATTATGTATCACTAATTGCACATGCTATAATACAACGATATCGTCAGTTCAAAAAAGACGCGATTAGAAATTTTTCGATCAACTCCCCTTGCATCAGCTTTCAGTAATTTCCACGCATTCGTGAATACATCGAGAAATTCAGCTTTTTTTGTCTATGACCTTATCGGTAATCTAAGTACGATAAATCACAGAATGACAGATGATCAGTCATTCCAGACCATTTTTATCTAACACCTTTGAACGATATGTAATTTGTGAGTTCACTTTACTCGATCTGCGTATTTATCGAACAATTGCGATAAAACCAATCATTATGGCTATTTATATGAACAGTAGATCTTGTATATGGTTTTGAATAGAAAATTGTGTCTAGTTGGTTTTTGTGAAAAGCCGAAAAAAAAATGAAAATGATCGGATGAGAAAACGAGGTGCGCAGATATCATTGTTTCTCATACTTACAGTGTGAAGATCAAGATGAGTTTCGTGAAGCTCTTTTTGTGGTTTCAGTCCTTCTACGTGTTGCAGTAATGTTTTATCACCTTGATAAAAGTGAGGGAATGAAGAAAGCATGGGTGCTCCGAGACATTTTGAATTGTCAAAAACACCCTTGACAGGGCATTTGTCTCTCGATTTCGTGTTATTGTCGAGATCCTTTCGACAATAGCATGGAGCTTTTTTCAGTGTTGGTTCAAAAACATCTTCGGGAATGGTGTAACTGTTTGAATTGAAAATGAAAAACCATGAATATCCAAAATCTGGATGGTTAGCTATGTATTTTCGGGTATGAGATTTTAAAGTAAGGAATTGACGAGCTTACAATTGTTGGAAGATGATGGATTGCTCATGAAATAATTGTACTCAAAGGTAGAGAAAATTTGAGGATTAACCAAGAGTAAACCGAAAAGGTACAATGAGACTATTTAACATCTTACCGATAGGTAGGTATCCCTCCAGTTTCACTATCGCCAGAAAATTGCAAAGGAATAGATCGGCACATTTCTCTTGCATAAACTTTGAGAGGTTTCGTGTGATCTCGCATCAAATGTGGTGGAAACATGGTACCATCTGATCCCTCAATCTCATCGCATGTTGAATCTCTCCAAAGATTACGATTTTCTCTCCGATCCATTTGCATGTTATATCCTAAATTTTCCATATTTCCCATGCCAGTACTAATCGTCAGCAGATCTTTTGAAATATTCAGTTTCTGCAAAAATGAAAAGATTCACATTGATATTACGCGGTGAGGGCATTAATCTTTTGCATTGTGTGATCTCTTTTGACACAGTATAGGCATAAAAGTGTCTTTTCCGCACGGATTTTTCACTTTTCATCACAATTTTTCAAAAAACAAAACCAAAAAATAGAATACGATGCACGCATCTGCAGAGCCTCGCTTCTACATCCTTGCGACTGGCCGCAAAAAAAAAAACTAGAAATGTGTAACCCAATTTTGCGCCTATATGGATCATAATTTGCTCTTCCACAAACTTCCTTGATACTTTCATATGTCATGATAGTTAGTGAATTGTGGATTACGGGAACACCAGCAAATATGGATAAGCACGGGCATTTTATTGTTTGTCAGTTTATCTCATTTTCATACAACAGCTGCTATATTTTTCAATCACGAAAAACCTGCCATGAGTAAGATTTAACTTTTTTTGTGGTGTTACCGACTTTTCATGTCCTAAAGTTGACTATAAACCTGTAATGGTTGAGGAATTTCCACGGAATCTGGACTCATTATCAGTCTGAGCTTTTAAACTACAATAGTCTGGTGTTCAATATCAAAAATCAATCAAACATTCAGTTGGATGATTCTCTTCGCATGAAAAGATATGAAGACACGAGTCTCACTAAACATTATCAGAAAAAAATGTCTTGTTCCAATGAAAAGACTGGAGTTGGCGGGTGTTCTGAAACTCTAACTGGAAGTGGAAACCAGATCGGTCTTGCACCTGACTATTCATCCGACCCATATGTTATAGCTTGCAGCTCGTCATCGACCATCATCCTGTCTTATCAATTTCAAACCAGACAGCATTATCACATTATAGAGATCCCTGTTGAAACTTACTAAAATCCTATCAGAATATGGGTGGCCGAGTGGGTGGCTTTTGACAAGAATGCTATCCTCAGTCAACTTCAGATGTTCAAAAATCTGCATTAATATTTTGAAGGCCGATCCATGTGTCACGGTGCTTTAGAAAAAATTTCAATATGTCACATAATTGGGAACTTAATATTTATCCCAAATAACTAATGTCGTTGGAATCTTTCCGAAAGATTGACCCTGATGGATGAACCACGAAATACCATGTCGATTTTTTGGAAATCTGAAACTAATTCGTACTGTCCTGGATCAAAGCCTTTCATGGACGGACAAGTCCCCCCCTTAGAAATTCCATGAAGTTCTCATTTCGAGCGTATAACAAAATTGCACCGAAGAAAGGAATTCCACTTGGCTAAACTGTCTTACTTGATAATAAATGATTTGTTCATCTAGTGGCAGGATAGAACCATTGACCAATGAAGTTGAAAACAAAATAGTCTCGGTTGTCTACTCACACGAACAAGGATTCCGGGTTTATCTTGGGCTATATTCTTGTCCACACTCTTAGCGATCTCAAACACAGGGTCATCGTAGCCCCAGAGATATTTAGACACAGGTTTCGTGATAAACTGCGTATATTGACGATATGACAAGGCATTAAGCACATCCATCTGAGCACCTTCGACCATTGAACCACCTTTCAGCATAGCCATTGCCGATAATAAGACAATATTTGGCACTGTAACTAATTCATTGTCAGATCTATCACCTTCAAGCACAAATTCACGTTTTTCTCGATACGTAACCGTACCATTCTTCTCATTTAAGTCTTCCACAACTCTGGTCAATGTTTCTCTATACATGTATGGTCCAACTTCTTCCACTTTGAGTTTTTCAGCTTTGTTTTTCTCAAAATCCTCAACATTTGTATAATTGAACATGTACACTTTATAAACGACCTTGACCTTGGGTTTCTGCCACCATTCATAAGTTAGGCTACCTTTACGTAATCTCATTTCCGCTGCAACAGCATCATCAACTACTTCAGTAAACCATCCTAGGTATAACATACCCAGACTAAAAATTGCGGAACAGAATAGTAGGTAAGTTCTGAATCGTCTTGACTTGGTTACTGGAGGTTTAATAGTGTTGTTTAAAATGGTGATATTCTTGTTGTTGTTGAGACCATCAATGTTCGATTGCATGGCTTCTTTTTCTTTACTAATCTCTTTTCTCATGGTAATTGCATGTGCGACCGTGGTAATATTAGTCTTGGCCATTTTGTTGAGATGTGGCTCAAGACATTGACTGTGAAACACTGACTGTACTGTCTGAGAATTGAAGATGAGATGCTGAGGGTAATACATCGATGTTGCTCTGGGAGAAACGAATTTTTTTTACAGCTATAGCTCAAATCGTAATCGGTAGTATAGAGATGATGATAACCTTGTCGGCTGGCGACCCCGGGATATGCCTCGTTCTTTTACATGGAGCAATATGATGAGGGATTTGAACAGTTGATGATTTAGTTGAACTCATGCATAATACCAAAGACAAATCTTGTCTCGCCTTTACTGATGGACGTTTAGACGTCGCCGTTTTGAGATAAACGGTCTCGAGTCATTTCAGGTTGACCCCTTCCTTGAAGATAACTAATGTTCACCCCGAGATCGTCATCTCGGTCAATTTGAGGCATCTTTTTTTTTTAATGGTGCACTGGTATAAAAGTGTGTTACGATGACGCAACTATTGGCGCCTTCGACAATCACTTGATTTTCTGAGATATTGCTCATTTTTTTTAGACGGGTGGTAGAACTCTGTGCGCATGTATTCCCCCGGGATGTCAGTATTCGCTCGTAACGCATCGAGTAATAAGCAAGATCAGAATACTCATCGACTTCTCTTTCTATCATACATCAATCGCCGATCCACTGAAAGAGCTTTATTAGCCCGGTGGCGCGTGAAAGTGATTTCTCTACGCTCGGATATTTACGAGAATATTTAGATTTTACTCACTAATCGTGTAGGTGTGATCAAATCATAAATCCACGCATTCCTGTAAAATGACTTTTTTCTCGTTAATATATCAATGGTAAAAGAACAGAAGTTCTCTTCACTATTTACAATGCGAGAAGTGATGCGGAAAAAACTTCTCGCAGGGTTTTCCATCTCACGCACTGATGGCGAAATGGTCGTAAAGGTTACGCACTGTAAAAATTAGTTTAATTTTCATCCAACATTCCGACCAGCTGATTAGATTTTCAACCAGTTGGTTGCATTTTTCTTTCAACTAAGTGGTTGAATTTTCAATCAGTTGATTAAGTTTTCACGTCGGTCGAAGATCCAGGTCCAGCAACGTTTTGGCCTCTGGATTTGGATAGACCTCTGGATCTGGATCTGCAACGCTTAGCTCGCGCAAATAATGGGTAAAATACGGGACCGAGATTAGTGATCGGTAGTCTCCGGATGACATTTATGGGTCGGTAAAACAAGTTCCCTTGTGTTTTCCTGGAAACAAATATAGAAAAAACATCAGTGGTGGCCACTGGGACCTTTTCGGTTAAAAATTCAGGATACGTTAATCTCCCTTCTCAAAGTTCTTCCACAATGAATTACTTGGACATTTTATGCAAAAAACTTTGGTTAAAAAATTGATGTATAGAAAAATTATGCAATACATGGAAATTTCGATAAATTTTGCGATAATTTAAGAGCATTATAAAGTGGATATGAGCTTGCAAAATTGTCGAGCATTGAATCTCAATTCTCGCTTAGAGGTGATCGAGTCGAGGAGGCAGAAACCAAGGTACCTGACTCACTTTGACGATCTTGCAATAGTCCGGTTCGATCTCTTTTAAGCGTTGTTAGACTCAGACAACGGTATTGATGGGCTTGAATGATTTTTTAATACCTATCAGGGGAGGTAATCACATCCGGATCACGGATTCAGTAGAAACTCTGGGAATAGTCTCTTTTCAGCACAAAATGACGATATTCATTTTTGAGCTACGGCTTCAGACCAGTATTGTCCATTATACGCTTATGTTAAAATTTACATACATATAGGTATACCTGCAATGTTGATATCTGAAGGTGTAGCTCAAAAACGCTTGAGCGATAGGGTGTATAACTTGGGATACTGTCTTCTTGTGCTGAAAGAAGAGTGTTCCCAGATATTTAGCAAAATCCGTGATCCGGATGTGAAGACTTCACCTGATTAGATTGTACATGGAACAGTCTTTGACTTTAATTTTAAGAATTTCTGTCTGAATGACTCCCAGTTCCATGCTCATGCGAGGCAAGTCTTCATTGTGGGATTGAATCGAAAATTGAACGACTTTTCGGGTTGTGGTAGCACACACTCTGAATCTCAATTCTTTGGGTTAGAATTTTCTGTTAAAGCAGCTACTGAGATTCTCGCTCGAGCCGTTTTGGGGTTGATTTCCACCCCAAGACACTGAGATCTCAGTCCAAGCGTGGCACTGGGAGACGTTTCCAATCCAAGTCGAGAATCCCAACTCGGAATGGAAGCAGCGCTGGATGGGAGAGCGTATTGTTATTAACCTCGTTAGCTAATCCATTGCATAGGCGTGATTGAATTTGGGAATTTTTCATCGACTTCTTTCAACGTCACTTCCCTACAGATTTGTCATTGCAGCAAGGAAAGATATCTCCAATGAAAGTATGTAACTTTACCCAAGTTTCGTAACTTTTCAAACTCATTCTTGGGAGTATTGTGCACTCTTGTTCAGAACCACGTAAACATTGGATATCTTGCGAATTGCTTCTTCTAGAGCTTAAATAACTCCAATTTCTCATGAGAAATCCAACAGCACTATCGAATACAACCTTTGAAATTCCATAAATTCTAAGGCGATTCTCTGAAGATTCACGTTAAAGTTTATAGTTTGACGATTGTTTCAATCCCTTCTTCTTCTTCTTCTTTTTGTTGGTTATATCTGCCCGCTGCTCATGCGGGTATAACTTCAGTCATTTGTTTCAATCCCATTTGGTCTGGAATTTCCCATCGAATTCGATGAGCATATTTCCGTTGGAAAATTCCCCGCAGCTTGTGATAGAAATTCATTCCAAGAAATTTAGCGTATCTTCTTCGGAGTGTATTCTAAGACTATAATATAAATGTCATTTACTGTGTTTATCCAGAATAATTTTGACTAACTTTAAAAATTATCACATTGATCTGGAATTACCCAAAATTGAATTACACTTCTGTAACAATACTTATTCTGTAACACTTTTCACGCGAAGTCACTATACAGCTAGACAATCACTTTGACAGAAAACTAGTTTTCAAATTTGATCTTAGTATATTATGCGTCGAGTGTCAAAAATCATTGTTCTTCGCGAAAACTTTGTTGGATATCGGCGAAGCCGACGTTCAGCCGAACAAGGTTTTCGTGCATGGAGAACAAAGTTTTTGGCGCGAGGCGCATCCCACCAAACAGTGAATATTGCCACAACGTTCCTGGGAAGTTGTCCTGTCAACCTGGTAACTTTCCGCCAAAGGTCGGGAACCGCATTGCCGACACGTTGGCGCAACGAAAAAATGTCTACCAGATGCGCGTTGCCTCGACGTTTCCAGAACGTTTCTGGGACGTTTCAGCGGGTTTTCAAAGGTTGCACGATGGTTTCCGAGATGTTTCCGGTGCAACCAATACTTCGAATATTTTTTGTTGAATGAATCAACAAATTGTGTATAAAATTTCCTTTCTCGCAAGCTACCAGCTCCACCCCCGTTCAATCCCATCGATTGCGCTCAATCAGAAACATGTCCACTTGGTACAAGAAGTACGGGGAGATTATGCTTGAATGCAACAAGAGCCAATTAACAACAATTTTTTAATAATAATCCATTTATTTATTCATATTCGAAACCGTCCTAGAAACGTTCAGAAAACGTTGAGGCAACACGCATCTGGTAGACATTTTTTCGTTGCGCCAACGTGTCGGCAACGCGTTTCTCGAACCTAAGGGAACGTTTCAAGGTTGACAGGACAACTTCCCAGGAACGTTGTGGCAACATCGAGAACATTCACTGTTTGGTGGGATATGCCGTTTTATACGGCGAGACGCGGAAACTGCGTGTTTCCACGCTTCCTCGCTGCGAAGCCGACGTCCAACAGTTTTCGCGAAGAACAAAATCTTTTGGCACTCGACGCATAATCTACTAATCTCCGCCGACTCGATGCAAACGACACTTTTCCCATCACTCTCATTCCGGTGAGTAATAATAAATGCCAATAATCATTTATAATTGACATAACTGTCAATTTAAAAATCCAACAGCCATGCCCCGTCGGCTTATGTTATCATGCTTAGTTCCTCGGCTCACAGCTACGCGCCTTCGACAAGCAATAAATAATAGGGTCCCTAGATCTTATACTTAAAAGTAACTTCACCTAATACCGGTTCTTCCATTCGAAAGTGACAATAAAAATCGCTTAAATCCATAATGCAGATACATTTAGCCGATCTATACGTGATTCGTACCGTTTCTCACAAGCGGTTAACACCGAGATCACTTCGTATCTAAGAGCAGAAAAATGTCATTTGATCGGTGGTCCGATGCTACTCAGGCACGTTCTCACTCTCGCATGGTTTCAGCACCAAAGAGATGGTAGATCTGGGATTCCTGGTGAAACCATTATTACGCCATACTCTGCAAACAGAGCTCATTGTGGATTTGGCTAATGCCCGAGCTAATGCCCGTGCGCGCGACAAAATACAACAAAATATCACGAAATATCATCTGGGTACCTATGGAAGTAAAAATTTTGCAATTCGCACGGCGCAACGCGCGCGCGAAATTTTTTCTCGCGGGTGTAAAATGATTATCGATTTCATGTGGCGACCACGAAAATTGTCTGCTGAGCATTGTTTTGATTGAGTCGCATAACCCCCCATCGCGTGTTCTGCATATTATACTAGATATGTTTTTCGTTTACCAGCCTGGTGATAATGATCCACAAAAATTCGTAGACGTAAATACCTTCAATAGCTCATGTAGAGTCATGCTGGTCCCCAAGTCTTGGAATCAAAACTTAATGTTTCTTTGAAACGGCTCTTGGGTATCATGTAATTTTGTTGAGGTGCAGATTGACGCGGTGATACGCAAGTATGCATGTCACAATCACTTTTTGTGCAATATGACTCTACTAGGTGAAACCAAAATATGATTTTATTTGGGTATCTTGATAACTTCTGAAATAATGCCTTCTTCCCTCAGAATTTGCTCAAGTTCAAACTATGATGCTTGGGTATTAAGCTACATATCAGCCAATTGAACTAATTTTAGATGGGTCATCAATTCAGAGAGTTAGCAGATATCTCCAGGGATTCAGGCAGCTTCGGGAGGAAAATTTTAGATCTACCTGAGATTAGTGTGAGAATCAGACATGAATTATTGGTTGATTAATGTGTAGTTCAATCTCTAAATTTACGCCAATTTTAAGGAAGAGAGAATTGATGTTGGAGGTGATGAAAATACTTTAGTAGAATCATATTTTGGTTCTACCTATTAGTAGAGTCATATTGCACAAAAGCTGATTGATCCATGCGTATTGGGTATCAACTCATCAATCTGCAACTCAACGAAATCACATGCATCACACCTAAGAGCCGTTTTAATGTAACATTAATTTTTAATTTCAAGACTTCGGGACCAGCATGACTTTACA
Organism: Eretmocerus hayati; assembly: GCA_029851415.1. Taxonomy (NCBI): domain Eukaryota; kingdom Metazoa; phylum Arthropoda; class Insecta; order Hymenoptera; family Aphelinidae; genus Eretmocerus; species Eretmocerus hayati. Next base: position 50,942,365 of record CM056741.1, on the reverse strand, counting down.
GAAGCTATTGGAGGTACGTCTACGGATTTTTGTGGATCATTATCACTAGGCTGGTGATCACGAAAACATATCTAGTAATAAGCAGAAGAGCACGCGGCGGGGGGGGGGGTTATGCAGCTGGATCAATCAATGCTCAGAAGACGATTTCCGTGGTCGCTGCATAAAATCAATAATCATTTTACACCCGCGAGAAAAAATTTCGCGCGCGGGCTGCGCCGTGCGAATCACGAAATTTTCACTTCAATCGGTACCCTGTTGTCGCTCGTGATAGGGCAATCCTTTGAAGCGCCCCTAATGGTGCGTCCACAAATATGCATATGCATGCATATGCACTGCACACGTGCACACGCGCAGCTCATCAAACTTGAGCAAAGATTGTAAGGTTCAAATCAGAGAATTTCTGATTCGGATTCGTTTGTGTCTTTGCTCCGTTATCGGCTGATCCAAAGCAGAACTCGACAAAAGGCGTCTAATTTTGGCTGAAATTTGATGAGCTGCACATGTGCACGTGTGCAGTGCATATGCGCAGTGTGCAGTGTAGTGCAGTGCATTGCATGCATATTTGTGGACGCACCCTAACATCTATAAAGCCACCGCCGTTGAATTAGCGATGAAACATGCCGCGTGTGTTTGCGGTTGTGTTGGCAACTTTGCGCAGAGATGCGGAATTGCGTATTGCGGGATCGTGGGGACGGGCGGTGGAGCATACCATGGGTGTTCCAATATACCCCTGTCTCTAGACGTTCTAAATTGTAGTAGCAATTTCGACCACTTTTTTTTATTGTTGGATTATTGATTAAACTGTCACAATCTAAAAAATTCAATTAGATTGGCTATTTTCCAGACCTTCTTTTTCAGATGAAGGCCTCCCTCAAACTCGTTATTCTCTCATTTTTCATTTTACACACAAATAACGGTAAAAGCTCAGATCTCAAAGTTAAAAGTCAAACAAATTCGGGTACCACTGAGAAGGAGTTTATTTGAGATGTTATGTTAAAAATAAAAAGAATTAGTGAATCAGTGGTAGCATTTTTATTGATTCATTCTACACTAAAGCTCGCAAAAAGTATGTGTGCTGTGCAAGAGGAATTATACATATATAGTAATAAAATATGGAGCTATCATCTGTGAATAAAATTGATGGAAAAATCCAATTTTCTATTTTATCTCGAACACATTCCCATTTAGATCTTGAAGATGACCATAAGGCTCTGAGTTTATTTTTAGAGTTCAAATTTGAAAAGCATTCCCAATTTCCTTTACTTTGTTATCACAATTCTACGAGTACCGTCAACTGGGGTGTTACTCCGCGCCCCTGTTGAATATTTTTCGTTATTATTCTTCTGTAACTAGAGCGTCTTACATCAAAAGTACTTTGTATTTGAACTCAATCGATACCTTACAGCTGCACCATTCAATTGCCAGGTACTTGAGTGCGTTTAGAAGTTCCTGGTTGGAGCTCAGAGTCTCGCTTCACGCTCAAAGTCTCGCTCAAAGTAGTGTTCCATAAAATTAAATCCAAATTGGAGTAACTTCGAAGTAGTAAGAGTGAAACGTGAAAGCCTTCGATAGAGAGTTGTTGTACTGCTTTACATTTATACTTGAACACTCGAAATTTGATTAACTACACCCTTCTATATCATTCGGGCTCCTCTGAGTCATTGGGGATCTCATGGAAAGAATGTTGTGAGCTTCTTGAAACTCAATCATTAGGTGTTCTAAAATTACCCCATTTCTCGAAAATACCCCACTTCTGACCTTCAAAGTGTTCCAAAGTCGCAAATTAGGGTATACTCAAATTCCCAAGACAATTTGTATTTTTCATTTTGAGGGCTCGGAAGTTACTTCGGGTACATCCAGAAAACACCTCTATCTATCAGTTCTCACCCTACTTAGTTGAATTGGGAATGTGAATGCACCAAGGTATAATGATAGAATCGTCAAGTTATTGTTTTGGTTCAGTGACATTTTAGTAACTCCATTACCTCGGATTATTTGGTCGAGAAGTGAACGAACTAAACCGATTGTCGAAAGAGACTTTCTTTTGCTCTAAAATTATTCTTCTCAAAAAGGTTGTTATAAAAAGACAAATAGCTGATAGGAGATCCCATTTCGGTGCAAAATATTCTTTGCATACGCTACTACTCAGCAAAGCTGGTTCTCAAATTAGGGAACAACCTCCAAATCGAAAGAAAATGAAAAGTTTCACTCGAATTTTCCAAAACTTTTCCTACTTCTCAGAGTAACTACCGTTGACAACTTATGTAACTATGGGATTTAGGTTGATATAAAAATATAGAGAATATTTCAATTCTATAAACTTTTCTAAACTCTTTAATTCTCTCGCAATTTTGGTAATTCACAATACTCACAATATGCTCAAAATCTTTACAACCATGATAATTTTGCGCACATTCATCATCCACCATCCGGCACAAAATCGTTCATCCATAAAAAAAAAGAAATCTTATATATTGATGTTACGAGCGCACAACGGTTTTACTCCCCTCTCAATACCTTATATCTTACATTTGTTAGTTTCGAGACTTGCAAATCAGATTTCGCGAGACCAAATCACTGAGCAGACACACTATTTGTCATGTAAAAGTTTTTAAAAAATATTGCAAGTCGAATTAGTTGGCATGTTCTGTAGTTGTCGAACTACCGTGTGAAGATCTTCAATTGGTCCTCAGGGGAATGCACGAAGGAATGCATCGAGGGAGTACTGAAACATGGCACTCATAAATCAAAACCCTAAGCTTTGAAACTTGTTTTGATAAAATGTTCGATCGTCTATGATTTTTTGAAGAATAGTTCCAATTTGATAACAATAATACAGACTATTAATTTCATGGAAAGAAATCTTATGAGATGTCATAAAATTTTAAAACTTTAATCCTATACATCAAAGCACGGCTCAGGTTTTCTTATCGTACTTTGATGAGCGTGTTTGAATAATTGAATATCTTAATCTCAGCCAATTTTCAGATTTTATATTATTCTTCTAATTATCCCAATCATTCAAGGATTTTTGTCGAAAAACTTAAAAATCGAATTAGTTGAGGCAAAAGTCAACTTTGATCATTCCCCGAGTGTCTTATTTCTAATGGGAAGAATATTTAAAATCTCGTAAATACGAGAAGTTTGCTCTTTTTGTAAAACCGATCGAAGCTTTCTTTCACTGATCAGAGACTGAATGCAGCAAAACTCTCAGGAATGTTACTTTTAATTATTTACAATAAATTTACAGATTTCAAATATTCTATCCCATGCATTTTCCTTATGTATAATCTATAAAGTACATGCAATTGGTTCGTACCTGCACCCAAATAATAAGACAATATTAAAAATCAATGAGGAAAAATTTTACAAAATGTGCAGGTAATGACATCGATTAAAATTCAAGCAGCTAAAAACGTTATTGGTTAAAATAAATTATTCAGAACTTACAAATAAATGTTATGTTAGAAGTAGTTACCAAACAATAAAAACGAAGCACCTATTTATCTAGCCATATCCTTAAGTACAAGTGGAAGATATTCACAAACATGTCAGATAAAACATTTTTAAAAAATCATTCATTCACTCAAGCTCGCGATGATATCGACACCATATCAACGTCAAAATGGCTAAGAACATTTCTTGCTTAAAAATTTAGAAATTTTATAAGACCTAAGATTGATCGAATGCACATAACAAATAAATTTACAGCGAGTCAAGCTCGAAATATCGCCGATCGTCGTTCAAGATAAAAAAAAAGGAAATATAAAATATAGAAGATGAAAAAAACAATCAATGACGTACACAGGTCCCAGCGATAAAAAAAAATTGAGCGAGCAATCGAAATCGAATTTCTCACCATACCGATTTTGAAAATTTGTCAAGTAAAAAAAATAGCAATTTTGTAAAAAAACAAAGGGCCTAAAAAGATTTTAGTATCAATAATTTGCTAACACGGAATGATTAGCTCGATCACTCGCTCGTCGAGGTAATGCATGCAGAGGACGGAATAGAAAGGGATTAATAAAATCGTAATAAATATCACGTCACACATAAAATACTGTACACACACGCGCGCGTTTCACATTTTCAAATTATAAACACACAAACTCGATCTCGTTCTCCTGCATCTATCTGCATTTTCAAAAAAAAAAAAGACAACTGATAAGCAGACCATTAAAAAAAAGAAATCTCGCTCTATCTCATGTTAAAAGCCAGTCCAGTCCAACCGGTCGTCGTCTGCTCTTGCTTGAAAAAAGGTGGACATGACGTCACAGCACTATATAATCTTCGTTAACCGATTGCACACACTTTTTCAATGTATCGCAATTTTCCTTTTTCCAAAATCGTTATCAAAGATGAAAAATTTTCAGGTAATTCAAAGGCTTCACTTTCCAGATAGTGATTTGGCTGTGGGATGTTGGAAAGCTGGCGAGAGTCCATTTGTCCCTTTGCTTGGTGGTATGGGATTACTTAGATGAAGTTTTTCTTGTCGAGAAGCCGCTCGAGCTAGACACATAAGGGCACCGATAAGGACGACTAATCCTACGACACCTAAACCCGCGCATACGGCGACCCGCGCCACTGGAGGAAGCTCAACAGCTATCTTCATCAGGCCCGTCATCTCATCTGGTAGTGCGTCAATGCCCTGTTGAGAAAAAAGTGATAAATGAATTTTTTGTACACTTACAATTTGAAACTGATAGATGATGCGATCGGAAAATGTTGATCATCTATTTAGAAGCTTTGAAGAAAATTTATTGCAGGATTTTCCTGAGTAATGCAATCGGAATGATTCATTAGATACCCCAATCGTATAAATTAATCGCATTGGGAATTTTCGGCTCATGGAATCTTCAGCCATAAACTGTCAAATGACTAAGTCGGTCACAGACATCCTATCCAAAAGTATCACACGACGTATGAGAAAATTTGACACCCGCATCGATTGCATCGGATAAATAGTACATTTTGATACAAGGGTGTAAACATTTTTTTTTCGCGTTCGAACTTTGTAGGTTTCTGGCCCGAGACACAGATGAGGGTCGGAATCATCACGAGCACACAAAAATTTAGGATTTAATCTCGAGTATCAAATTATACTTTCCGCACTGAGCGCGGTAGCCCATTTTGGGCACTAGGACAGTTTGTCTGCCGAGCGAAGCGAGATCCCCATCCTCATGACGATTTCGAATCCCATCACTCGAACGCGAATAAAACGTTTTACGCCCTTGTATCGAAATTTATTATTCTGTTAAACTGTGTGTAAAAGTCGTCAAACTGTGCTGCACAGAGTACATTTTTACGCACAGTGTATCAAAGAAAGATCATTTTCATTGTAGATTCAAAATGGAATTAAAAGTTGTTCGTCAAAATTAATGGAGCTTTTCATGTGCAGAATCCTGGCGAGGCTTATACATTAAATTAAACTCAATTTATGTCCACTTTTGTGAAAATTTCGTTCTAAACAAAATCGCCTCGAAATCATATGAAAATTACGGGATAAAGATTCATGACGTAGGTCAGCAGTTTTTTTGTGAATTGAAAAGAACTGGTTTTTCCTGACCTCTTTCGTTTTTATAGAAATAATAATGCAACTTGACCGGGGAAAAACGACGATGTTGAATTTTCTAAATGGATGCTCGGAACAAGTTTCAATCAGACTGTCGATCATATGAGAATTAATAAGTTATTTGATCATGCAAACCATCATCGAGTGATTTAATCAGTTGTATGATGCATGCTTTGCGTGCGCAAAATTTTATTCACAGTGTAACAAAAAACTTAGAATTCATACAGACTCTTTGCTGTTCAGCAAGTGAAATTCTTGCTCAAAAATTTAACGATGGACATTATTGAATTTTAGCTCTAGCAAATAGTTATCTATTTGTAGTTTATGCAATTCACCTTTATAAGTATTGAATAAGTCAAAACCTTGTTCAGTTAATATTTTAATTTGAATTCTGGATAAATTTTGAAAAAATCAGTGAAAAAATTTTGTCAACTTACATCCTCGAACCACATAATAGGGAAGACGATCGATGGGAATGAAGCAACCTGCTTGATGTCGACGACTTGTGTGACCGCAAGATTAATTTGGATTCTAGCTCTAGCTCTTAAAGCCGTACCCATCGTTGGCTGAACATCAAGGAAGAACTGGTGCTTGTCTGGATCGGGTGGCGAAATTCCCGTCACGTTGTTCCTCAATTCGGGGTCAGCTGAAAAATACAGAGGAATATTCTTATTCACTCATCTAGAATTTCTGACGTCAATTTGTCATTTCACAAAGTCCTAGTAGCCTAAAGTATTTTTGTTCAGCTGGTGTAGATTGAACAAAATATTTCAGTCCGAATAAAACCAACATATCAGTCTGATAAAGTATTTTTACGTGTTTAGTTTCCGGTTGTCGATTTAATTTATGAAGATAATCGATATGTTAGGATTCCAGAGTACAGGAAATATCAATTATGGGTCATCTCTAGGAAAATCTTCGATCGCATCCATCTCATTCGGTTCTAGGAATCGTATACTCGATGAATCAGAACTACTCATTTACATTGATGTAGTAATGATTCAAAGTGATGTGAATGGAAAATTCTCAAAGATTGAAGTAAAAAAGTTTGATGAAGCATAGGTATGAAGCTCAGGATCCTCATCATTTAATTATAGCTGCGAAGTATGTTCTTACAAACTACCTCGTAAAGACGGAAAGACTTTTATCGATACCCGATGATCAACTTGACGCGAAAAACAAATTATTTCAGATCTTCAAGTAATCCTCAATTTAGACGGATTTAAAAGGTCATAAACTCACACAGATTCATAATTAAAATTGAAATGAATGGTAAACCGTTTGAGACCGATGTCTTATTGAGAAAAAAATAGATCGTCGATAGAACTTGTTGAAGAGTATTAGAACAACCCTTTGAAGAATGAATTTTTCTACTAAAAATACAATGTACCATTCGAATTATCATATCACTTCACGGAAAAAGTCTAGATCGATCAAGCTTTATCGAGTGGCTGCTAATTTGTGGGAAAAAATTAATCAAAAGGAAGATTCTCGTAGCTTCTAAGCAAGAATTTGCGAAAAATTCTTGCATAACGCAGTATATGAAGCTTGACGTAAGAGTGTAGAAGATGTCTGCATTCGGCGTTGTTTGAATTCTCATCCCGTGGATCACAATGCTCGATTGAAAATTCCTAGCGGCGTTCCACACCACGCGTAAAAGTATTTCTAAGCTGATTCATTCTTTTAGTCAAAGTGTGTGAGTTGACACGAATTCCAAACAAGCGTGTATCTACCACTTAATCCTTTCGATGTAAATAATATATAGATGCAATTATTCCTTACTTTTTAAATATTCAAGTTCAAGTTGAACTGATTTCGAAAAATAATTTTTTAGAAAATAGAGAATTCATTCGAATTTTCTTCAACAGTAGTTATTGCCTCTAACGTTGAGGAGGCAATAAAGAGTATACATTCCAGCACAAGGATAGAAAATCTCTTTTCTTATTTGTAATCGGGTATTTGGCCTCCGCTTCTGATTTGATTCGTTCGAGGACTCGTTCCTTGTATCCACAGGGATTTTTGAGAATTTGTTCAGATTTTTCTGGCGTGTCCGAAAAAAATAACAGCCGATTATCAACACTGTGAGTGAATGGGTTAAAGTCAGTAGTGTGTGCTCTGTGTATCAAAAACAAAATCGACATTAAAAACTAATCGGTAGAGTTAAATTCGTTTTGATATCAAAAATTGAGTAGTCTAAAGAGAAGGACCAGGACGAGCCGTCCAATGCAAGTTCACTGAAGCACGATCATTGATAATCGATTAGAGCGTATATTGAGGAAGCTTGCAGGTACACATAAGATTTTTTCTGAAATTATTTTTGACCTACTGTATCCAATAATACATTCATTTGGATGCCTTTGACCTGGATCCAACTAATTATCATCATGATCGGAGTGTTTTTCATCTAGTTTATTTGAATTTTTCCACGTCAGGGATCTATATCTCTAAGGCTTCGATAATTTCATGATTGATCAACGCATCAATCCGATTGTTCTACACGCGAATCAGCCAAGACTCTTGCAGAAATTAAATATTGGCAATGTGTATTTTTAAATAACAAAAAACATGGAAACAATGAGAGCCATTCTTTCGGAATCCTGAGCAACGGGTCCGAGTAGTGAAACATATGAATTTCAGAGAAAGATATACATTGTCTGCAAACTTGCTCGAATCCATAATTTTTACTTTCTCTCTATCCATTTCTTTCAGCAAAACTTTGATGTATCATTCAACAAGCCCACGTCTATGATCAAAAAATTGAGCCATTATTAAAATCTATACACTTCAATACTCAATTGTCTAAAAATCAAACCGGATATTACCTAATCCATCCTTTTCTCCTTCAATCCATACTTTTCAGCAAAAAATCTAGAGAATACACTTTCTATCTGTATAATACTATTAGCACAAGTGAAGGTGATGAGAACAGTCCAAAAAAATCTCTCTGGCAAAAAATTTCAACGTCTGACCGAAACACTTTGAGTTCGGAAATAAGGTGTGGCCTATACAATGTTAATTTCATTCGCTATAGCCAAGTTTACATCAGGTGCAAAGCCACGTTATTCAAAGTGAATATAACGCAAGGACCTCCTCTATGAAAGAAAGTAAAAGTTCTAGAGTAAGTTACCGCCGGCAAGTCTATTGCAGACTTCTCAGAGCTGAAAAGGTGTTGCGCGGTGGCCCACAAAGTTGTAACAATATTACCCGCGTGCGAAATTCTAACGGAAGATTCTCAAGCCCGACAGATTTAGTATAGATATACAATAAGTATTTTTTTCAGGCCATGAGTGTTGTAGCGATCGTTTGCGTGAGAAGAGCATAAAAAAGTGAGAGTGTGATGTATGGCGCATGACATCGAAAAGGAGGGAATCATTGGAAAGGCGTGGACATTTTCACAGTTACGGAAGTTGATCGTCAATAATGTTGGATGAAAATAGTGTTGAGTAAAATTGAAAAATCTAATGAGGGCAAAGATATGATTCCAAAGATACTAGAATATTTCATCTGTTTGGATACTTTTAAATTAAATTGCACATCTAGAAATGTAATTTGATCATCTCATTTTTTTTGGATAGACAAGATTTGAAGACAATCGTTGATCCATTGGCCAAATATATTATGATATTAATGAAAAATCAATGCGGTTTTGATATTTACCACGAAGAAATCGCAGATGAACAAAGAGTTATCAAATTCGAAAGTAAAAGCGCGAGTGGTTGTCCAAATTCAGTCTCTAAGTGCTCATTCGCTTGAAAGGCGATAGTAAGAGGTAAGTAACTGTTCTCATAGTTAATGGAAGGACTATGACGAGTCTGGAGGTATAATAAACGACTAAATCAACACGTCTCATCAATGGGAAACATTGCAAGCATAATTACAAATCCTGCGGCACTACAATTATACATATTATACTGTCCACGTCTGCTGAGACGCTCTCAGCTAAAAGCATCTGTTGTGTGGAGATCGCTTGAAATTCGTTTTGGTATCGAACTCGCTACAGCGCGACAATGTTGGAACACGTGTGAACGATTCAGTGACGAGGTAAAGAGAGACCCTCGAACCTTGAGTTTTATGAGCGCGCTCGGCGCCGATTTTCTGTGCGTGGCCGAGGCGCGTCGTCGTAATTTTTAGAGATCTAATAAGCCGCTGGTTGCCCTGTGTACCCGGGTTGACTAGGTGTGAGTTCATTATATGATTTTAGTATATGGAATGTTCTAGAATTTTCCTATGTATGTGTTACCCCCATCTGGAGCCCTCCATGGGCAGAAGACCACGTACGGCAATATCGGTAGCCAGTCGCCTAAGAGAGCGCTTCTAATTCACATCTCTATGTAGCAGAGCATTTTGGGCTCTCGCATCATATTACATCACTTGTACTTTTTGGAATAAACGCATCATAACTAGTCCTCGTCTATTAATTTAAACGTGGACGCACCAATGGGCTGGTGCATTAGACATGGTCCTTCGAGCCGGATGCAGAACATCGAATTCCTATATTCGGCAAAATCAAGATACTAATTGTAGAGACTCGATAAGTGAAAATAGTGGAGTTTAAATGTGGAGAAGTTATTCCTGCGCTATGGAAAATTGTGCATCTGAGTGTTAGAAAGAGTGAATCCGAGCAAACGTCAGTTGTGTGAGAGTTGTTGCTGGATCGCGAAAAATTGTGTATTTGATGTGATACATTCTGTGTCCAAGCAAGCACCAAGTCTAGCGTAGAGCAAAGAACTGCGGCTCAAAAGTGTTATCAGTGAAGGTTCCCGAGCATCTCCAAGCAAGCTCACAATAAGCTACGGTTCGTGATGTGGGGGAGCATAATATGCAAGCTCATGGCCCGGTCCGAACCGCGAAATATAGAGTGAATGGTTAAGGTCTGTAGGCATTCTAAAGCAAGCCCATAGTAAGCTACGATTCATGGTTCCGGGGGAGCATCATAAGCAAGCTCACGGCCTGGCCCGAATCGCAAGAGAGGTTGTGAGGTTAGGAGCATGTGTGAACTAAATAATCAGTGAAATAAGATGAGTGAAAGTAGTTCGTAGAACATTGAATGAAGGGCAAAATGCAAGCTTGAGCGAAACTATCGCCCCCACGGAAACCTGCGGGATCGTCTGAACTGGTGGAATCATCTATAATCGATATTGATGGTGAGTGTTTTCTCGATTCGCCTATGACCTCAAATTGCCTCTATTTCGTGATGATTGAGTGGGAATAAGACCTAATTTTGAGATTTCAAAGAGATTCATATACTTAGAATGAGCACGATTTGATTCGATGTTTCCGAAGAAAGCCGGAATAGTATGTACACCTCACAAGACTACTGCTCCAAACTGGTGAACAAAGTCCAAATTTTCCTGATCGAAGCATTTGTAAGACGAGTGAACACGAGTGAATCGCCAGCCCCAAGCCAATCGATCTTGGGTAAACATTGGTTGAATATGTCTGCATCATGCAACTTTAAAGTAATGAGTCATAAAATAAAGTTATCTATGCCAAAACTTCTAAGCCTCAGTGAGAATACTTATGAATGATTTGCATTCGGATTCTCCCCTTCTGCACAGAGAAATCGGAACAAGAATCAGAAGTTTTGAAACATTTCGTGATCCCGTGAAATCCAAATAAGAGAATTTGATCCCGGAACAGTCTTATCTAGTGTGACCTCTTCACCTTTTTAGCTACTTGGAGTACACTCCAATTCAGCTTGAACCTGGTGGTTTTCTATGCGAAATATTGATTCAAGATGTATGGCTGGCAAATGTTGACTGCAACGAGTCAATTTTTGGTCGTTACCATCACACTTAGATATCGCTCATTTTTGATCGCGTCTGGTTAATAACATCGTCATTGAACGTCAAACCCTCTCTCTCTCACGACCCACCTAAGATCGAGATTTCCATTTTATCAATTCAAGTGACGTGAATTCTGAGTACAATTTGAGTACAATTAGGACCTTCGCGAGTCTCAAGTATTACGTTCCAGGCCAGAAGTAGTCACTCCGAAGAAAAAATGAATTTCACATCTAGATTTTCGCAATGCCACATTTTGACCACGTATTCGAACAAGTATACAATCTCATGAATATTTTAAAATCGGTCGAGTATAGCTATGGTCAGATTGGAGTGTCGCCCTCGACTGGGCTTGAACACTGTCGAATTCATTGAAAACTTCTGCGTCAAATCGCTTCACACACATTCGAATAAGGACGGAAGAGGAAAACATGGTGTCACTTTTGCTCTCATGGAAATTCTGCGCAGCCTTCCCATCAATAATAGCCTAACGAGGTGCTCAAGAATGCCTTTGGGTTTTCTGGACCTCAACGAATCATAAAAACGCACATTAGGTAACGAGATGAAATATTCTGGTCCTTGCAGAAATACTTGAGAAGTCCAAATTGACTGTTGATTGACAAGACAAGCTTCGGACAGATTCTTCTAGACCTTTGAAATTTTCAAATCGCATCCAAAACTCGTTTTCATCGTGGCAGTTCGGCTTCGTTGTGTTATCTCAATCTTTTCGGAATTGATGGATAAATATGTACCGCAATAGAGGTCCGATATCGTCCCAAGGATGTATTAGAAGAGAAAAACTGGTCATTGAGATAACTCAATCTAATTTTGGGGAAAACTTGCGACTCCTGGAGAAGCAAATGAATTGCTGAATAAACTTTGACTGGAATGTCCGGACTCGCTCATAGACGATTGGTGAGTCATACGAAGAGAAGGACCAGTTCAGAAAGTCCAACACCTTTTTCTCAAAACCAATTCTACTACTCAGAAATTACGTGACTGCGCTAATAGTCCAGCATTGCCACTCAAATCATCAACATGTTGCCATGGGAACGATACTGTATGCAGTTGAATAAAGATTTTAATCGTTCGACGGAAAGAGTCAGTTAGAGCTGCTGTGAACGGTCAAAAAGCGCTACATTTTTCGCGGAAATCCTAGCCATTACTACGTAAAATCGGTAATCTACCGTCAAAAACGTCTCAGGACGTTCGACGACTCAAAATTATTGGTATTTGATCACTGTATTCATTCAAATTGAAAAATTGAAGAGCTTGACTCACTCACGAAGATGGACACAATGTTTCAAAGATTAGCATGACTTTAGATAATTCCATCTGAACTTTGATTTCTATGATGATTTAATTGCTCGCCAGCTTGTGCTGATTCCCATACTTTAGTTTTTTATTTGTTTTCTAATTGATGCACCACCAGATGTTCATAACGTAGAAAAGAATTTCAGGTTCCAAAAGTTTCTTGAAATTTTATGTGGCTATATTTGTTTGCATGGTCACTAAAACAGTACATATTTAGGCAGTCAAAGACTTATCTACGGAAGCTTTCAAGAGTACATTGAAGCGATTCAGAGCTAGGCGTTGTTTACCGTTAGATGCCCATTTCGACAACACAACCAACTTCTGAGGTCACGAAGTGTGAGCTAAACGAAGTTTACGGAATTCTGCATTCGCCAAATCTGTAACAAGTTGTGAGCGGAATTGACAGCAAGCATCGAATACATTGACATTTTATATTTCCTTCTCCTCCCAAATTTTGTGGCTTGTAAGAAACGGCAGTTGAATGAATCAAATATCACGTCAAATGACTTGCATGTGATGAAAGGCTTACTTTTTCAGCGTTTTACAGATTCACCAGCGAAATAGAGGCAATACTCAACTCACGTCCCTTAACATTGGTCAAATGACATTTGTTTATGGGCGAATTGACGAAAACTCTCCCCAAACATGACAAATAAAACCGTGCCCATGAACCGACTCAATGCTCAGGACATCATTAAGAAAATAAGAAAATCCGACAAGGACTCTGGAGTCGATGACATGAGAAATACTTGAGTTTGATTAAATGTTGAACACAAACAAATGAGCACTGATGCCAATCTTAGCATGTGCTTACTAGGGCTCATCAAAGGAGCCAAGCATGGAGTCGATCATGGGCTCAGTCTAAGAAATTTTTTCAGGTACTGATGATGTTACGGTGATATCTATGAAGATAAAAGTAATGAACGATTTGCAAAAGAAAGGTGCAAGTAAGATGGGAGTGTTACCAATGAAGCGGATGAAGGAGAATTGTGACATAAGAGCGAATGAGAATATTGTTGATCGGTACCCTCTCAAGAGGGGGAGTATGTTGTGTGGAGATCGCTTGAAATTCGTTTTGGTATCGAACTCGCTACAGCGCGACAATGTTGGAACACGTGTGAACGATTCAGTGACGAGGTAAAGAGAGACCCTCGAACCTTGAGTTTTATGAGCGCGCTCGGCGCCGATTTTCTGTGCGTGGCCGAGGCGCGTCGTCGTAATTTTTAGAGATCTAATAAGCCGCTGGTTGCCCTGTGTACCCGGGTTGACTAGGTGTGAGTTCATTATATGATTTTAGTATATGGAATGTTCTAGAATTTTCCTATGTATGTGTTACCCCCATCTGGAGCCCTCCATGGGCAGAAGACCACGTACGGCAATATCGGTAGCCAGTCGCCTAAGAGAGCGCTTCTAATTCACATCTCTATGTAGCAGAGCATTTTGGGCTCTCGCATCATATTACATCACTTGTACTTTTTGGAATAAACGCATCATAACTAGTCCTCGTCTATTAATTTAAACGTGGACGCACCAATGGGCTGGTGCATTAGACAGCATCGTTTGTGGCACGAAATCTTGGATGCCGTAAGGGATTTTTGAGTAAAAAGTTTCTGATAACTTTCCAATTAGGTATTTTCCAGTTCTTGGAAAATCTATTTCAAAATTGCACACTAATATCACTGAACTATGCAATCTCGCAAATCAAGGGCTAGTGGAAAATTATTTTCGAATTTTGTTATCAGGGGTTTCCATGATTGAATCCATCGCGGTATTTTTCCGGATAAAAATGGTGAAAATTTTTTGGCCAGTAATTAGCCAAATGATTACCGGACAGATGCCCGGGAATACTTGCCCAAAAAAAAACATTTGGTCGAAATCGAATCGCGTGAAAATTATCCGCCAGAATATATCAACCCAAATCCATTCGCCCGTATGCTAAATTCTATTAAAATAAATCATCCCAAGCTGTCCGAAGGGCCACAAATGAGAGATCAAATCACATTTCTAAGAGCTATCAGTGGCCAGAAAAAATGGTCACATTTCTACGTTTATGACGTAATCTACCCCCGGAGGATTATTATTGTTTCGATTCTGATGAATTCGATAAACAGGGGTGAAAAATCTTTGCAGACTCTCTACACTCTAGAGCAAGCCATCAAAAACAAAATTCAACGGAATTCAAACAATTGGGTTCATCCCTGTCGCAGATATCTAGATATTTTAATCGAGAACTTTAAAAGCTCATTTGCAATGAAGATTTTAAAAAATACGCCAATAATGATGATGTTTTTAATGGGTTCGATTTAGTTCCATAAAAGAGGAAATTTATCACATCTCGTTGGAACAATATTCGAAGGATCAATGTTATAGAAATTGATCCCTATGGGTAAGAACCGAACCCAGAAGTTACTTCACACGACACAAAGTCTAAAAATTTTGAGCTTGATTTTTCCTCGCTCTCGTTGAATAATCTAAAAGCTCATAATTATTGCTAGATTGCATATACGCATCCTGCATCAGCCATCACAGTCATAATCCATTTACACACCACATGCATGCGATACAATCTTTGTATGTATGTTCATGTGAAAAAGTCTACTACTAGAGTGGACAACGATTATACTGCTCTCAAAGCTCATATAAGTATACATACTCCGGTAAGAGATGTAATTTGTCATCGTCTCATGATTTTATGCACGATTCAGCAATGGTAAGAATTTTTTTTTGAATGTATGCTCACCCATCTGTACACCTATAAGTCTTGTATAGGCAGGCAATTCTTACATCACTTTGGCATCACTAATCAGAGACGCGTTCGCTTTTGCGAGCCTATCCATATAATTTGTGAAGTTGGTGCATCACATGTAGGTATATGTCTTTATATACAGCAATGAGATCGGAAACTTTTCGTGAGAATTCGCATGGTGTGTAGGTCTAATAAAAAAAACAATTGTACAGGCGCGAACGTCGATGCGGATGGTATTTTTACCTATGATATGAGGTGTGTAAGGATTTAAGGTACGGAAATAATATGAGTTGCGTGAATATGCGGAAGAGCGGGAAATTTGAATTTGGCGCGCGGAAGACGAGCTCGACACTGCATGCGTGTTTTGTGTGGGAATTCATATGGTTTGATTATAGGTATACATTAAGAACATATCTTTGTCAGGTGATGTACGAATGATTGTATTTGTAATGTTTGATGGGATGTTCACCGTATGAAAAAAGCAAAACTCTCACTTTCACTCTCACTATAATAAGTAACTGTAGGTATAGGCTTTTATCATCAGTGAATGCCTTGGGATCCCGTATCCATGCAATATTTGCAAGTAGATCAATCGTACACAAAGTTGTCCAAATTTGGTTGGACGTATAATAGCGTGTCCGAGGTCATTTTCCGTGTGGATATATTTATAATGAATGAACGTTTAACGAGGTCCGATATAGATTGGAGGTAAATGACGAACAATAACGCACGCTCGATCTACGCAGTCGTACTTGGGTAGTTGGTTCGGTTTTACCGATATTCGAAGCACAAAATTTCGAAAGTGTTTCGTTTCTGACTCTCTGTATTCATTTCTACTTCCTAAACCATTATTTCCATCATTATATTGTCAATTATATTGTTTTTCGCTTCGTTTTTCTATCCCTCAGGTAAAAAATGAATGTGGCTCCAAAATAGAAACGGCTAAAGCTCTCTTGGATTGTACGCGCAGAAAATCCATTCAGACAATGTTTTGAACACTCTAATACTCAAAATTTATCGCATTTTGTCATGGATGCAATGCCGCCGAAACTTCTGAAGAAAGATGGTGACCAATAGACATAGAGCCAAAATAATGAAGCCGAGTTCCAAAAAATTCAAAATTTACTTGACTTCCGTTCAAAAACGAGTCGAAGACAGTGCCTGAATAATACTCCAAAAATCCATTATGAAATGGCACTACAATACAAAACGTATCTGGGATCATTGGAATCTTCTGCACCATACATATCCGACGTTCAAAATATGTACACTCATCTCTTGAGCCTTTCAAACGAATTTTTTTTCAAGTATTCCAAGCACACAAACTTGAGTTGCATGAAATATACAAGTGGACTTACCGAGGTAGAAGTGAGGAAAACTTAGTAGAACAGGCGAGTCATATTGACAAAGGGATACGTTGAATGTACCCTCGATGGACGTTTCAACAGTTCCAGGTGGGTAGAAACATTTTTGCGATGCTATCCTCTTGGGTGATGCAAATACATCGACTGGTGGCACGAACCTGTACCCTGGCACGTTATTCGACGTCATCACATCTTGCTGCGTGTGTAAATAACAAAATCTCACATCAATCATCGTTCAGCTCTTAAAACTTTTCACATAAATATTTATGAATTTATAATGACGATATCGTCGGATTTCGTCTATTGATGAATTATAAGCTCATTTGATTTTCAATGAAATTCCAGGAGAGAATATTTTTTCAAGCTTATGTTATGCGTATTATAATAATTTAAATCCGGTAATATTTATTTTTCCCTCAAAATTTGCGCCAAGTTTCCTTTATCCAGAGAAATCTACCAAATTCTAATAATTTGTGATTTCCTTTTGGTATTGCATCGGAGAAGTCTGAAAAAATTCCATAAAATCTCCGTTGATACAAATAACGTCATAGACCACGAACGGGAACTCGACATCAAATCATGAGAAAGGAAAAAGTAGAAAAATAAAAATTTGTCCAATTCCAGATTTGCCATCCTGTATACTTTGATTAGAGGAACGGAATTTTTGATGTCAGAGTTGATCGTATTGTGAATGGACTATAATAAAAAATAAAAAGTTGTGGGGTGGCATAACATATAGACAATTGTGTCAAAATATGCGTACTTTGACCGAGCTCTGCATTTGGTAATGAAAAAATATAATGATTTTGCTTGAATCTGATTTGAACCAGTCCTGCTTGACCTTATAGATCATCCTCGCACACGTGTCGAGCTTACTAATGATAAACCCGCAAGAAAGCAAATTCATCTGCATGAAAACAGCCTCGCCGATGTTGATCCGGATGAGCCACATGCGCAAAATCGCCCACGAGAAAAATAACACGAGTACCTTATATTTCTGACGATGATCAAATCTGTTTGTAACAAGGGACACAGGATAAATAAAAAAAAACCGACACGATCTATCAATCATTGAATTCAATTCTTCTTAGAACGTTCATACCATAGTAAGTACGTATCTCAGTTTGTTCTTTTGATTGCGATCATTCATAAGGTCCATGACCGAGTCGAGGTAACACTTGTTCAAAGTACCGAATACCCTTTTCGAGTGGAAAGATGAGTGAATAAACAATTGAATGCCATGACGGAGGAATATTTTGAGCAACGATTAACCATTACAATATCTTTATCACTGACCTCTAGTCAAAGTTTCTAACAACGCATCAAATTTTTTTTGTGCGTTCACTACTGCTACGAAAATTTCCTGCTGGCGAGCATCATTTCCTTTTATTACCTTTGATCGTCACATCAAGGTGTTAAATCATAGAATATTATTTACGATCGATGACTCTTGAGTTTATAGATTCATTTGTGTCTGGGAACCTTTTAAAACGCCATCAGGTATTGAAGATGTTCTTTCGTCTCGATAATTACAAAAGGTTTTTTTTTGAAATTTTTTCCTCAGTTAATTGAGATTGAAATTCGAAAACTCCATTTGTATCCATCACCAAGGTGACGTTGTAATGGAGTAATTAATGAAATTCATTGCGACAGTTATGTGTTTGCTTTTTTACTTGTTCCGATACGCAAAGTAAGTTTGAAGATTCTCAGCGAAAAAATTCAATAGATCCCGAGATCAATGGTATTTATGGACTTATATACATACAAGGAAATACTTTTTTGGTACAATTGTATCTATGACGTGAAGAAGTCTTATTATCTTCGATTATTTTGAGTTCTATTGAGTATCTCTTTTGTATAAAAATGAAGGTGTATCAAAATTTAGAAAGTGAAATAGGTGCCAAAAAAGGATGTCGATATTCATGAATGATAAAATTAATACATGTGAAAAATTTTGCATGAACTCTGATGAAAATATCCTTCTAATGAAATTATCTTTAATCAATGACACGCGTGGCCTTATCAATATTACAGCATCTGTGCAGCTTCCAGACCCGCAAAGATCTACACAATACAAAATTAGCCAGACATACTAGTATGTTATGACACTACCCATACGATATTTCATAGGCACGAGAATCCAAAAATTATGTTCAAAGTTGCGATTTTTAGGTTAGAGTGCTATAAAAATTTTCAGGAACTCAGCCGGGATTCACCGTCGGGTGGCATTTTCCCACAATTCACCGCAAAGTATCACCACCGGACATGTGACTATAACCCAAACGGGTTACTCAAAAAGCCGATTCATTCTAATTGGTCAGCCCGTTTAGCCCACTTCCATGAAATCGTCAGTGAACGAATCAGCACCCTCACATTACATACAATTCGTCCCCAAAAAATCTAAATTCCGTCCATCTCTCAATCAAGGCCTCCAGAATACAATAAAGATATCAAAATCAAAATCAACTCACCTTGTAAACAAGTGGCATAACTCTGCAAAGATCCTTATCAAAAATCTTGAGAACCGTATGTTTCGTAATCGAAGGTGGGAATATGCTACCATCACTACCCATCACACTATCACAATGAGGGCTAAGCCAGTGTCCCAATCCATCCTTTCCATTCCATTTGTCCAAAAGTCCATATTTAGTTATATCAGAGGCACCAGTAAATATCGTATAATTGTCATTGGTAGTTCCATTCTTTCCATACATCAGACCAAATTGATCGTATGGTAGTGTCTGATCTTTAGGTACGACATCTTTAGCAAGTTTGAGAAGTGGATCCTCGTAACCCCATAAAAGTTGACCAACTGAGACCTCAACGAATGGCTTGATTTTTAGAATATCCATGATTGAAGCCATGGCTAACCTGAGGAAACGAGCTGCATTGGCCGATTGACTAGTTGCCGAAAGCATAGGGATATTTGGAACAACTACGAGATCGTCCTCTGAGCCCACTGACAGCTCCTGAAAATTGATTAAAATAAATTTATAATATTAAGTGGACTGTTAAGAATTTGAGCATGAATTTGAAGGGTGGAAATGTATTCACCGACCGTATGATGAGGTGGTATACAAAAATAGATGAAATGGATTACATTGAAGAAATACGAAACAAGTTGAGAGCGCCCCCCCTTCCTCATCGATTTTTTGTAAGTCCTCTACAGGAAATATTGGAAAAATTCTTACGTACCTAGTAGATCACCGATTTGTCTGAAAAATTCGTCTAAAAAATTTTAACAAACGGCAACTCATTAAGAGGATTCTTGACCGTGGCATGCAATATGCCTATCTTGTAAGTTCTGATAAAATTATTTATTACAGAATCTTTTAAGAAATGCATCTTAGAAGTATTGATAAACAGAGAAATTATGTCAAAGGTCAATATTTTTTAGCTTATTGAGAATGAGGATTTGAAAAGTTGCAAACTTTGATTAGTTGAAATTTGACTTTGGTCCGATGCAACAATTTCCATAAAAGTGTACTTTTTCACACGGTTAATAAAATTTTAATCATGGCTTATCATAAAAAGTAGCTCAGTACAATGGTGTAAACACGCTTCGTAACATCCGAGTGATGGAATTTCCGAACCGTGACAGACGCGTCGAAATCATCACGAGGATGCAAAAACTAATTTTTATAGTCGCTCAGCTACGATCTAGCATATCGCGGGCCGTCTACGCGGACCCGTAAACTTCGTTTGCAGTACTCGTCATGAAAATTCGCGATTACGGTACTCGGGTACATAATCTACTATTACCTTCAAGTATCATAATAATGTATATCCATTTTTCAAATGCTGTGATCAGTCGCCCGCAAAGCTTTTTAACTTGCACAAAAATTCTATCGAGGGTTTGAGAAAACAATAACAATGCGCTGAAAAAAATTGATATTCACACTGATTCCTGTATAGGTAAGTCGAGATAAGATTCTCAAAAGTTCAATTTCATTCATAGACAGTAATTCTCTGCAATTGTCCTTAATATCTTGACCCGATTCGAGTATATTCGATCACGCATTCACTTCGACGGAATTTTAATTTGATTGACCTATTGAGAAATCGTCACGTACGGCCGCGTCATTCAAGAAATGTCTATACAATAAAATTATATAAAATGAATAAAATATGATGATAACATTCAGAAATATCTGTTTTTTTTTCTTTCTCTCTCATCACTTTTGCAAAATTGTTCATCAATTCTTCGAGTCCGAGACCCGATTCCTCAATGGTATACATTAGGGTGACACTTATTTCCCGACTTTTCTGGATCCTTCGCGCACGTGCGGATATTTCAATTTCAAGATAAAACTAGATCAATCAAATTTTTTTTCAGATTTTTAGAGGTAGCCTACACAGTGCCCATTTTGACATACGTTTTCGATTTTTTTGCAGTTTTGAGACGTTTTTCGACAAAATTCGTCAGATTTACTTGGCAAGCACTGACAATCCAAGTAGAATGAAGCAAACCGAGCGGAATAACATTGGTTAGGATGGTCTTATAGAGAACTTTCAACGCACGGAGTGGTTAGTTTTAGTTGAATTGAAGGTTCAGAACGGGGCCAGAATAGCAGAAATACAGTCCTTAAATCACTGTTTATCGCAGTTTTCGAGTTCTCCTGCGCATGCATGATTTTCTACGGTTTCGATAATATTTTCAATCGATAGCCCGTGCTTCTTGAAAATGACCACTGCTGAAAGTCAATTCGATGCGATGGGACCGGAGTAGCGAATCATTCTGGACTAGGTGAAGTCCAAGATGGAAATCCGTGCAAATTGGTCGAGATCGCCTGCGATGCTGTTTATCTTGTTCAGCGTGTTTCTTTGGTTCCGCTGCGTCGAATCGACTCAGCCAAGGGGTCATTTTGAAGGAAATTGACAGAGCTATCGAAATTAGTAGACTGCGGCATGTAAAGTGGGTGGTAAGTAACAATATAGTTACGCCCAACAGTTGAAAACACTTTTTTATTCGATTAAAAACTATCGAATGTTCAATTTTCCATAACTCACCATCAACTTACCACTCCGTGTCCTTTTTACTTCGATAGCTCGGTCAATTTCCTTCAAAATGACCCCTTGGCGAAGCCGATTTGGTGCAGGGGAACCAGAGAAACACGCTGAACAAGATAAACAGCATCGCAGGCGATCTCGACCAATTTGCACGGATTTCCATCTTGGATTTTACTTCATCCAAAATGATTCACTACTCCGGTCTCATTGCATCGAATTGACTTTCAGCAGTGGTCATTTTCAAGAAGCACGAGCTATCGATTGAAAATATTATCAAAACCGTAGAAAATCGAGCATGCGCAGGAGAACTCGAAAACTGCGATAAAAAGTGATTTTAGGACTGTATTTCTGCGGTTCTGGCCCCGTTCTGACCCTTGAATTCAACTTAAACTAACCGCTCCGTGCGTTGAAAGTTTCCTAAGACCATCCCAATCAATGTTATTCAGCTCGGTTTGCTTCATTCATCTTGTATTGCAAGTGCTTGCCAAGTGAAACTGACGAATTTCGTCGAAAAACGTCTCAAAACTGCAAAAAAACCGAAAATGTATGTCAAAATGGGCACTATATAGGCTACCTCTAAAGATCTGAAAAAGATTTGGTTGCTCTAGTTTTATCTTAAAATTGAAATATCCGCACGTGCGCGAAGGATCCAGAAAAGTCGGGAAATAAGTGTCACCCTAGTATACATCTTTTGTCCGAACATCTGTGAAACGAGCTTTGAGTATACGTCGTTTACAAGTGCTTTGTGTGAAAAAACAAAGTAGTTGTTATTTAAAATAAAGTACACGAAATATGTGTTTGTAGCGACCAAGAAAAATCTCTCTGCTCGCATTCGGCCATAGAAAATTTGGATAAGTTATTTTTGTTGACTCAAATTCACCATCTCATATTTTGAATTTCCCTCAATATGTTATAGTTAGTGCTCAGATTAATCTTCAAACTCATCCACAATCTTGATTTGAACATTTTTCAAGAGAAGTATAATCAATTTTTTTGGAAAAATTGAAATTGAGTTATGCATTTAAATGAATTTCCGCATCCAAGTGGACCATACATCTTCGTCCTCGGACTTTTATAGATAGTTATCTTTCCTCAAGAGCTCGATCTTGATTCATTAAAATTTTCATCATGGATTTTTCATCAACTTTTTCTAATGATCGCATTGAAAACATTTTCCGACACGTTGTATGTCCTTGTTACCAATCACTCGCAACCTCTTGAACGTGTCTTTGAAAAGATGCTGAACTTGCAATTTTCATCCCGAGCTATCAAACACTTGATATAATTGCAAAATTTTTATCCTCATAATGCTACTTTACTCAAAGTGAATGATAGTCTAAAAACTTCTATCAACTCATCCGCTTTATTTTTACGATAATATATTCAAGATATAAACACATTTTTTCTGTATCAATCATCAATGCTTCAGAATACGATTGTTGTGCAAGCATTATCTGAATGAAAATTCCACAAAAAATTGTTCAATGGACGGTTTCGAGAACTTCACATCATATATTACATTCTATAATTGACCAAATGATTATTATGAGAATTTGGTACCGCAGCATACGCGCAAAAAGTGCAAAAATTCTTTTTTGTCAAATATTATCATTCTTTGGGGAATACCGTTATCGCCAAGTATGCAATCCAATAGATATTTTATTTTATTTTTAAAATTTTTAAAATCTCACCTCAGAGAACGTGAAGGTCTTCTTAACATTGTACGAAACAGTTCCATTATCGTTAAATTTCACATTGACCTTCTCCCATTTTTCAAGATATACATATGGTCCAAGCTCTTGAAGCGCAGGTTTTTCACCCTCATTTAAAAACTCATCGGCATTCGTCACGTTGTAGATGTAAACATGCATCTGCGGCGTAACTGGTGGTGCCCTCCACCATCCAAATGTTTGTCCACCTTCTCTCAATGCAATTTCTTTGTGAATAATAAATGTAACAATTTGTGGAAATATCGCTGCCAAAACACCGGCTGATACGACCATCAATGCACCAACTCCTACAGCGGCCCCTGTAAATTTAAAAATATTCCAAAATTTAGAACACTTTTTGCTATTTGAATTTATTGAATTATTCAGGGAGTTATTCGTGCACCAGGTTTCTTTACTGCAATCAAAGGTAATTTTTTGCTCATTGGTGAAAAAGAATTTCGTGATGAAGTAAGTGCAAGAATTAAGATCGCAGGTTTAAAACGAGTTTGGCGGGAGATTGCGAAGTATTTAAACTCGAGCGGCGAGTTTGACCGGTAGCGGGATATATGTAAGATATAGTGCATAATATATAATATGGCCAACGAACGGAAGAATTTTTGGTTGTGTCAATAGCAATGTTGTTTTTTTTTTATCTTGGTAGTGGTGGCAAGAGTGATGATGGAAGTTGAAAACTGAAAGGAACTTTCGAGACTCTTGACCCTGTATATATTTACGATTTACGAGTATTTATTTACCAAGTGGAAAAGTACGCGCGTGAACAAACAGAAAGTTCCAATTTATGAAGTTTTGAACAAAAGTTCTCATCATGATTCTTTGTCTATTGACTGTCAAGCGCTAGGTACATACAATACACAATAGTTTATATTTTATCAAAAAAATATGAGATTTTCATTTCAAAGTGAACGAAATAGAGGAAAAAAAAACGAGTAGCTGAGAGGTAAGATTTAGGAATAGTATCGTAAAACTTGAAAAAGGAGTTACCCAACCATTGTTTTTGTGCGTTCATAAATAACGAGGTAGGTATAAGACCTGGCATGGCATTATTGGAGGTTTATAAATGATTACGGGTACATACATATATACATAGGTATATAAATAGGAAGAATAAAGAGAGACAATTTGAGATAGGATGTATCTAGAATATCCGTGAGCTTCAATCAAGAGTTTGCAAGGCAGAAAATTTACATAACCATCAATGCGAAAGCGCGCAATGTAAGTGAGTTGCGCGGAAGAAGAATCAAAATAAAAATATAATCATGATTCGCAAACGCGCATTGATTGTAGCTCTTGGGATATTGAAATCTTACGATTAGTAAAATTGAGAATGTGAAAGATGGTATACGTTATACTAGTCAAATGATGCGATCAATTTTTTCTCGTGAGATTTGTGTACATACATATTAGATATTATATACATTTGAAGACGAGCGTCATAGAGAGTATGACGTTGAAATCGTGCGAATATTTGCGTGCGTGGCGTTGAACAAACATTGGGCATGATCTTTACTAACAAGTTTGAAGAAAAGAGTGAAAATTTTTATTTGTTGCAATTTTATGGAATTTTATGAGCGTATCATGCATTCAGGCGTTGCATTTGTAAGATAAAGTTTTATTCTTTCTTATAAATAATTGCAAAAAATTAAATTGAGGTGAAATTTTTAGCGTCTTTGTGAGTGAATTTCGAGGGTATATAATTGAATACCACTCGTAATAGCTCGTGTACATTATCAAACGAGTTGACATCATCAATTAGGAAGATTAAAATGATCGCAAAGAAGCGTTTGGTGAAGTTTTTACCTAAAATTGAGAGAAATTTTTCTAAAACAAAAAGCACCGTAGACATTTTATCCTCAGTCTAAATAAACTTCATACAGATCCTGAATCTACTTATACTTTTGCTGGAAATTTTTTTTGTCCTTGCGTATCGTGATCAAGAGTATTTGATTCTTCAAACGCGCATGTGATCGGTCATTATCCTTGAATTAATGAAGAATCACGCGCGAAAAAAATCAGCAGGTTGCTGTAAGGTCGCCTCCTGTCGTGTTCTTACGTTTTACCCCAAGATCTTACACACACACACACACACACACACACACACATACAGTGCAGTATACGATGTAGGCTTAGATTCTGCATTGAATTTATGCTGAGCTTGCATGTGTGTACATCGGAAGTCAAATTTGAAAATGAGGTATTATCTGGTATTGCTCTCGGGCTCACATAATGTGTACTGTGTTACATGAACACCTGAACTTCTAAGTGACTCCAAGCACCCATCTTTAAGAATCTACCGATACCGATGATTTTGAGAGCAAACAAAGTCGCAAACATTTACGTTGATGACATCTATAATGAGAACAAATGGTCCCAACGAATAATTGCTTACTATAGATATGTGTCTCGAGTTTGACCCCTACGTGTAAAAGAGCTCCAGCGTGGTGGTGCTATAGAGTGACGTTTCAATCGTAATCGATATTCCGAACTTCTTAATTGTAAGTTTTACACTCGATCGATGTAAAACGAGTATAAATTTCTTTCTTATAACTTTTTTTTTCTTTCACTCGAAAGTGACATCGTGTAATGTCTCGATTCTACGCAAAATATCTGATACGCGTTTACTATAATGATTGGAGATCGGTGAGGATCGGTAACATCTGCTACCAATTTTACACTTGGATATGCGTAGTGAACGAGTATGAGGGTCATTGATAGAATACTTTAGGTAATTGGGATCGCTCTTGAAGGGTTACTCTCCGAATTTGATGCTGCGAAACCATTCAAAGTATACATGGGATACTTGTTTTGTGATCGAAGCATCTGCACGTGTCGACTCGCTTGTGCAGCTTTTTTATAATGGGTATTCAAATTTCCTGTCGTCACTGGGCGAATTACCTTTAAACGGTATGAAATATTAGCAATAATATTACTCACGGATGGTTGTTCTACAAATGATCGTAATAAAATCTTGCACCGAATAGAATCATGAACCAACTGAACCCGTGACTCTTCAATTTGAGATAAAGTACACTACCTGTCAAAAGTTTAAGCTCACCCAAAAATTTCTTTTCAATTTTGTGAGTTGAACTGCTTGGCTCTATTTGACCGTAAAGGACTCTTCTGGAGCTCATTTTGAAGGTTTTTCCACGTACTTTAAGATGGCATTATTCATTTTTATCCGTACGGATCGCGGGATCTTTCCAATTTGATCTTGGAAAAGTGTCAACTTCAACGATTTTTGAGAGAATCTTTTGGCTCGTGCCAATTTGAGCCACATGAATGTTTCAATATGGGAGTTGTGGGATACAACAGTACCAGTCTAGAGCTTCAAAATCCGTTTTTGAACGTCCCTCTACGCCACTCTCAGTCCGAGCTATGACACTTTCTCTGAGGGAAGATTTTTCGGAAAAACTAGCACCTGGATTCAAAAATGACGAGAGAATTCACTTTGGGGCACATTTCAAAAATTTCTCGTTTTCTTGATTTCAAAAACGTATTTTGAAGCTCTAGACTTGTACTTTTGTATCCCACAACTCCCATATTGAAACATTCATGTGGCTCAAATTGTCAGGAGGCAAAAGATTCTCTCAAAAATCGTTGAAATTGACACTTTTCCAAGCTCAAATTGGGAAGATCCCGATCCGTATGGGTAAAAATGAATAATGCGTAAAAATGAATAAAGTGCGTGAAAAAACCTTCAAAATGAGCTCCAGAAGAGTCCTCTACGGTCAAATAGAGCCGAGTTGTTCAACTCATAAAATTGAAAAAAAAATTTTGGATGAGCTTAAACTTTTGACCGGTAGTGTATTTACTTTATCTATGTGAAAAAATTAGAAATCCCATGTAGAACATAAGATTCCATGAACATATATGATCATGGAATCCGTGGATTCCATGGTCACATATGATCATAAATAAAATCGGTTTCGAAATTGGTCCTTTTCATTCCGGAAACGTGTGATATACCAATTTACAACATCAGTACTTCACGGTGATGATCGAATATTACTCAGAATATTTTTTCCCGAAGTCATTCTCAGGTTTTGAATATTTGAAGTACTGAAGAGAAAAAATTCACATCAAATATCATTTTTCGTCAAAAATGTCAGTTTTTGGGAACTCGAGACCGACTCCTGGAAAAATTTTTTCAGTTGTATATACATAGTCAGTATCATGACGTATTGATATTTGAATAGGTTTGAATCAATATATCACAACTTCCTGGAATAAAAATAAAATGTTTAAAGCGGTTTTACGTATGATCACATATGATCATGGAATCCGAGGATTCCATGATCATATATGTTCATGGAATCATATGTTTTACATGGGATGCCTCAGAAAGCTCTGGGAGCTACAGTCAAACATTTCTGTCTTCGTGATATCTGTAATAGCACCAGATTGGGTAACTTTAGTACAGTGGGTGCAACTTTGGTACACCTTCAAAAAATTACTTTCAAAGCTGCGTTCAGCAAGGTAGATGATTCTATCGCTCTGACATCTCTTTGACACACACATAAACAACATTTTGAGCTACCATAGATTCAGTGTGAAAGCTTGTTTGTTGTTTATTGAAGCTTTTTCCGAAATGGCTGATTTAGCACCGATACGAAAGTGGTCCATTTAGTGTACCTGGCAAGAACTGTTCTGGAACGAACTACGGGTGTATAATGCTACATTTCCATCACATATGTCACCATATTGAAGGAACCATCGTCACATTGGGGTTTTTGAAGCATTTGGAATTTTAATGAATGGGAAACAGGAAAAAAACTGCACAAAACTGTACCAAAGTTACCCCACTCTACGTAAGAAGCATGAGAATAGGGTAACTCCAGTACAACTTCCTATGACAGCTTCTTTTCATCTCACCTCGAGTCGAGTGATGGTCTATGAGGTTTTAGAATGTTTCAAACATCTTGAAATAAGACTTCTGAACGATTAAAATTAGTTCACTCACATAGTGGTGGGTAGAGTTGAAATATTTTGTAAGTATACCAAAGTTGCCCCATCGGGGTCTAGCTTTGGTACACTTCTTCAACTGCTAATAGCTCCGGCTTAGACACATCAAATTGAACTTTGTAACCCATCGATCGAAAGCTGAGACTGTAAGCTTCCTATTGATGACTCATTGAGGTGAAAAGTACCGAAATCGTGCCAAAATTACCCAATGTGACGGTATATTAAGTTTTTATTACCGGTATACGATGAAACGATGTAACAGGTTGACCAACATGTCCAATATCAATATAGTCTAATGCAACATTGTAAAATTTCATTCGATCATAATTTCATGAACGAAAACAGTTTGTCCATCGATAGGTCATGTTCGAAAACATGCACTTGCACGATCACGTTCCCCATAATGTTTTAATCTTATCTTTCCGTTCAAATAATGAAAACTCGCTCCAATTGCTCTTCGATTCATCAAAGCTTATACACATATCTAACCTATATAATCGAGACTATTAAATAGTAAAACTCGATCTACGATAGCAAAAAGTAGCTTCGGCACTCCATACAACTCGACAGCCTTGATTCGATTATGATGAGAGAAGCATGCATCCTATACTCGTCGAGTTGAGCTTGCCAATACGATATTCACGCTGCATATCTCGATTAATTCGATTATGTGTTTCTTCTGTATGTGCTCACGGTTCTCGAGTTGTGAGTTCACACTTTGCAAAATAGATATATCATCGAGATCAATCTACGAGGAAAAATGGACTAATCTTATGAATTGAATCATCAATTGAGGGTTTTTATTGCACTTTGTACTATCGAGACTAGTGATTTTACGATATTTATATTCAATTCCGTGATTTGCTATTCAGTTACTTCATTCTCTTCTCAAAATTTATCTATCCATATAGGTATTCTTTTGAAACTTTTTTGATACTAGCATTCAAAGACTTTAGGGTTTACAGAAGAAAATACATGAGAAGAATTCCTACCCGTCAATCAAAAAATTCTTACGCATGGTCAGCAAAAAAATTTACCATTCAGCATAACAAAACATGCAGCGGACAACGCACTGAGAATTTAGATTGCATTCAACTCATGAGATTTGTGATCCAAAAATATTTCAATAGCCTCTCCTTCCAGGATCATCCTCGTATTTACGTCAGAGCTATTTTCACTCCACCATTGAAGACTATGTGGTCATGATCTGCATCAAAGTTCCATCGCAAGCTTGGAAGCATCGATTTCATTTAAAATGATATCTGATGAAAATTCTTCATTTGCACCGATAAACGAAATCATAAAATATCATGAATCTTTGTGATTCTGCAAATTCACGGAAAAAATTTTTTCGTATTGTATAATCATCAAGAAAAAAAAGGTTGTAACTCATCAGCGAATCCTAGAAAGAGCAAATAATTTCTTCCTTCATCAAAGATATCATCACCCTCAATCGACGTAAATTAAAGGATAGAGATCTCGAAACAAATTGACGGTATCGAAATGATATAGTGTGAATTTTTTTCATTTTGACGAAAAAATCAGAATCTGCGCATCACTCGTGTGACTAAACACGATTTTATGCTACCCTGACGATTGCTTCTCAATCACGTGAAAAAAAAATTGACTCGTGTATCTATGTATCTGCGTCATCGTATACATACCATCTCAAACTCAAGCTGACCCGTCTCCTTTTCCTTTTTTTTTTTACAAAGTCAAGGTTATACAGAGTGCCACTTGATTCATGTACTAGCTTTTCGTGTCTCATTAACATTTCTTCCTCCTTATAAATTTCAAAAGGATATATGCAAGCCAAACATTGTACAGATTTGACATGGATTCCTTAAAACTACAAGTTTTTTTAGACGCTCTGAAGAATTTTCTGTCTTTTTCAGATCTCCTTTGAGTGGTGTTTTATCGATTCAAAAATATTTACCGTCACTCAGACTTTGAATAACTTTAGTGAATGGGGATGGATCAGAAAAAATTTGACTATTCGCCATGTAATCTGAGTGAAGTGTTATGCATTAAAAAGTTGAGTTAGCAAGTATTTTCGAATCGATTTTTTTCAAGATGCACTGTCTTTTTGAGAGCTATTCATCAGAACAATCAATTTGAACTCAAGTGTTATTCGTGATTGTTTTTTGAAAAAAAAAAAACAAAAAAAAACAGTGTGATGCTAGATCAAAAATTGGTCGTGTAAGGGTTCCAAAATATCCTCGATATTACTTGATTCATCGCTGTGAAGAAATCAAAAAGGATTAGAGCCTAACCTTACAGCCAACTTACAATAACCATGTTATTATTGTGGTGGCCGTAATTTCTAACTACCATAAGAATAACATGGTAACGGCAAGTTAACTGGAAATTGAATGTAAACCACAAAGTTTCTTACTAGGGTCGTGTTTCCGAATCAAGGTCTCCTATGAAATCATTTCCTCTGTCAAACTTCCACACAATTTCTATAGAAAAAAAAAATCTCGAAGTGACAGGATCACAACAATCTCACAAAAAATCCAGTGACAGTGACATCTCAATCCACTCAGATATAGGTATACCAGACTTCTAGAATTATCATCACTTTCGACTTTTGTATATTAGAGAATATCTAAAAGCGAAACCATTGACCCCAATATGTGTAGACATGGAAGCGACCCACTTACATTCCAAACTCACGCAACAAACTTTTCAGAGAAGTCTCAAGAAAAGATGTATATCCGCTACTTACACACCTTTCTTCTCAAACCGCATCAGGTGTCTTTCACTTGATATTAAAGTTTAATAAGGAGAGCTTTTAACCGCTAATCTGATAGTTTACTTTATTAGGATATGAAAACATGTGCTCTGAGTGAAAAAGAGAAAATATTTTAGATCGTATTTGGAAAGCAATTACAATCTTGTAATGGACTATAGAATAAAATGACGTGGACCGATGGTATTTTATAGATGTTGCTGGCATGGTTCAAAAGAATGGAGTTGATCAGATGTTCAAAGGGATCTTTGAAATGTTCTATATTCATCTTGCTGAAACGCTTGCAAAGAGATACTTCTGAGGATATTGATAAACATCCTCAGATCGTGGATTAACTTGACCAGACGATTTTAATTTTGACCTGTTTGAATTCCATCGAATAGAAATATTTTGATGCACAAATTAAATCTGCAGAACTCGGACAGTTTCTGGAGTGAAAGGGAAAATAAATTGTGTATAGCATACCAATACCAAAGTGGAAACTTCAAATCTTCACGAACTTTCAAAACATCAAAGATTACGATGCAGCCCATGATATAAGCGCATCAGAATCAGAAATCCAGTTCCATACGTAAGAAGTCTATACAGATATTCACTGATCCTTGCTGAAATATGCTGAATCAGAAGCACAGAAAAATCTTACACTATCACCATCAATTAATCCAAGAATAAAGATTTGAGTGTAAATTCAGTACACTTTTTTGTGACAGACATCCAATTAGACATAAAAATATATTTAGCTCTCTGCAATTAGAAGATCTGTACGATATCTCAATAGGTGTATGAATAGGAAAAAACTAGACTACATTATCAAATCAAACATTGGGTAGGAGATTTAGAACAAAAAAATTTGTTCGGTTTGGTCGATAAGTGGCGAATTAATGTTCAGAAAGGAGAAGGAGAAAACGACAGTTACGATCAATCATGTCTATCCAAACAACATACCTATTCTACCTATGTTATTGGAGTATAGCGGAGCAAGGAAGTAATGAATCTATTAATGACGAAAACAAAATTTAAAAAAAGTGCCGCATATAACGGGTCGAGGAGCCGGCCATCAACCTCGAAACGATAATTGACCCAATTTCATTTCCTATAGGATAATGCGTGGTAGTTTGAGCGCGCGGAAAGTCGGAAACTCGGATTACCCTTTTAGTCGAATTTTTTTCCAAACACCGTTGTAATAAGTTTTCTGAATGTTAATTCCCTTAGAGCGAATTTCGAGTACATCGGCCGAAATCAATTTTCGATATTTCGTCATAACAATTATTACTTGGAGAAAACATCGAAAAAAATCTTGAAAAATCCAAATCTTGAATATCTGACAATCGCATTGGTCATCATCATGCTTCTATAGAGATTCATTTGACAAAAATCAGGAATTGTTCCCTTGCCAAGTGCGGGGTTGTCTTATTTTTTTGCTCATACAAACTTCAATTGAAAAAAAGTTCATAAAAACATAAAATGTTTATGCGAGGGAAGATGCTCTTTCGTTAATTCTGTACTAAAATGAACTCAAAATGAATGTTTAATGGATATCAAACATCGAATTTTGGGCACCGTGCTAACGTTTTCTATCG
Organism: Eretmocerus hayati; assembly: GCA_029851415.1. Classification (NCBI taxonomy): domain Eukaryota; kingdom Metazoa; phylum Arthropoda; class Insecta; order Hymenoptera; family Aphelinidae; genus Eretmocerus; species Eretmocerus hayati. The sequence continues at coordinate 50,909,555 of CM056741.1, read as the reverse complement.
TGCCTCTTTTATCCCTCGCATCTGCAAAGCCATTCGCACAAGATTAATTCAAAATTTGATGTCAATTGACACCCTGATATCTTTCATTTATGATAAAAAAATGGTCCCTCGAATGATTTACATGAGATAATCTCTCATCAAGCTTCTACATATCCTAATAACCGATGAATCACATGAGTCGACTCAACCATTGCAATAATGCAAAATAAAATTTTCTACGATACTCATAAAGTACTCACAGGATGCATCAATCACAAGCTTTGCCTAAAGATTATTCACAAAAAGCTATTATATATACGCCATGCGAAACAATGAAGTTATTACAAAATAGATATATTCGATGGCAAAATTGCATTTATACGCTTTCGTCAACGTCATATCGTCTAGTCTAAAACACGTGCATTATAGACGCACAAACATCATCATAGCTCATTGATAAATAATGGAGTTTCCACATACATTATCAGAGTATATGTAAGTGAGTAACCGGAGCCATGAAATGTGTGGTATGTGTGGGGGTCTGGTCGCGTGATGTTCAATTTCTTAGTATTTTCTGACATAATATCTTGAGGAAGAGAGCATCAGAAAATAAAATGAGAGGAAGGAAGGGGGGGCACGAGGAAAATTCAAATTTGACAGATTGATAAGGTCGTTAGTCGAATTAGAGAACAATATCTTTGGTATTTCGAAATGCTATAGGCAGAGAACAAATCACCAGATATTCGATATCGAATAAACGATTGGCCGCGAGAGCACATCACGAAGCCGATGACGCTAATACTCTGCGCGCAGTCATAATATTGGAATGAAAATAAAATTCAAATTACACCAAAAATCGTGATTATATCCTCTCATTTCTTCGAATCTGAGTCCATTGGACTTTGAGATAATTGAGCAACGTTGATGCCGAGAAAAAAGGAAAAAAACGAGTTATCGAGTAATATAAGGTGATTATTATAATGTTCTGTTTAGCCCCAGCGTAATTGTAAGTGACTGATAATCATAATTATACAATATAATATTTTAAAAAATTTTAAAATCAAGCTAATCCACAGATTGAAGTTTTCAGGTCAAATCTACAATTCTTTGAATATCAGGCGGAGTCTCAGGTAATTTGAGAACTTTATTCAGACATTTTGAGTCTGTCGTATGACCTAAATTCATTTGTTATATAGGATCCTACGAATGTGGTAATGTGGTTATAAGTTTGTGAATGAGCTCTCGAATAAACTGAAAAACTCAATTCAAATTCACTTATTATTATCAAAGTTTGGGACAAGATACTGTAAATGCCTTGTTTTCCTTGCAAGGCCTGAAAAATGTTCTCAAATGTTTGAATCCTGAATTTCATAGCCACTCGCAAGATTAGTACAGAAATTATTTCGAATATATTGCTACATCTTATTCAATCATCATTCGATCACTGAGAATCGATAAGATTCATGATTATCACATTCAATCACACGATTGGATCGAAGTTGATGGATACTCAACTTTTTATATGCCTTCAAAATGACGAAAAAAATCATCCAAATTTCCCACAATCCATTCTATAAATACGTATATTCAAGCGTGCGATATGGTAATTACAGGACGATAACCTCTTGGCACGATCATTAAAAAATCGTCGATCACCACGAATTTTATGATGCTCCAATCGCATCAAGATGAAATCTTCGAATAAAATCTGCATTTTTCGCACGCTCGCGGTAGAATCACCACTTGCAAAATCCATCAATCCAGCTAAATCATGATATTTTTTGGACACTTTGTGCACCACTGCACAGTCTGGAACCAACCTTAAGACCCCGATTTCTCCAAAATCTTGACATTCTTCAGCTTATAATGCTTTTTTCGCGTTCATCGTCCGATCATCTTTTACAAATTCATTATCCATAAATATTTATATCCACTATACTATCTTCTCGCATAAAATAATCGCTGAATAATATCGCTTGCCAAAAATGCCATAACACCTTCCCAAGCATCGCCTCGTAAAACACTTTCAACGTCCTCATCATACATCCTCATTCATCATACCGATATAAAATGCATTTTCCTATCGGTTATACATCAATTTGTGAACTATATATCTCATAAAAATCTAAAATAACCGAAGCGGTTGAGGAAATCGGTATTAGTGAGTGCGAAAATGTGACGCGCGTTTAGCGATGATGGCTACCGATTAATCGTTTTCACGAGACACGATAGCTATTATTCGGATGAGCTTTTGCACGGGGGAGTGGGGGGGGGGGGGATCTGAAGGCCATATCAAAAATGCCTGTGGAGGAATTTGTAAGGTTCTTTTTTTTCTCTCTCTCTCTTTCGCGCTCGGGTGTGCTTCGCATAATTAATTTGCCATTACAGCATATATATTCATCAAAACTATCGATTGGCGCTCCAAACGATATATACTATAGAGCACAGAAAGATTCGAAGGCCTTATGATATCGCCACTGGCGATCGTCATCACTTCTGTGTAGACCGGCGTCATTGAGAAATTTGTCCTTCTATCCTTTGTATATGTGTGTGTAAGTGTAGATGAGATTGTGCAGGAAATTCGAGCAGATCGGTATTCGATAAGCATATTATAGATTTTTGGTGAAACGAAGAGGGGAATTTTTGGTTTATGAGATTTGAACCAAGGATCGACCTCGAGCTATTCGAGATGTGCAAATCAATTTAAGATGAGAGAAGATCGTGTGAGATGGTTAATGCGTGTGACCATGACAAGAAACGAAGCTTTAGCATGCAAAATCTGAAGATATATACTTATATATCAACGGATTGGCTCTCGATCTCTTATTCTGGGCCACGAGGCTCTTGAACTCTGATGTGATGCTGCGGATATAAATGCGAGGTATGAGCGATCGTTATTAAGGATACGATCGGTAGATCGTGATTTGAGATATTGCCGATGGCGAAAAAGGGGGGTTTACGAGAGATGAAGGTCATGAACCTTTTTTTGAACTTGAGGCACAGAGTCATCGAGGTGAAGTCGATTGAGGCACACAAGTTCGATCCAATTAGTAGGATTTGAATATATACATTCTCGTCCTTGCTTTGTATTGGTCAACGAGCTGATTTAGATTTTGTGACAGCATCGTCAATGTTTCACTGGATTGAATCATTATTATAATGACTTTTGGAGATGTTCCTTACTGGGCGAGGCATCGGAAAATTAACCCTATTTTTAAACGCTTTTTACTGGTGAGTTAGTTAGTTTTATCGCTGTGTAAAGTTACGGAATGATATGGATACCTGGAAAGCTCTCAGAGTAATTTATATACATTGAACCCTTCCATCAGCCCGGGTCCTTGTTGGCACTCGAAGAGAAATCTCAATCTGGGACAAATTTAGGTGCAAAAAACTAGAATTCGAGATTTTGGGTATCTTTGTTTTCCACGAGGTTTTTTCACCTGTATAGTCAACGCGCAAAAGTGGATATCGGAATAATTCTTGTAAGAATTCGACCTTCAAAGGCTCGAGTAATCCTCTGAATTGTTTCAGATTCTTCTCCTTCAATTCATGTCAAAGTTTTTATCTCAAATTCATACGCATTGTTGCCCTGCATGCCCATCACCCTAGACATCCGTACTGGAAGGATCAAGTTCAGATTGACTGTTTACTAGTTGATAACTGTACACATTTTTGCTCATTGCACGATCATTTCAAAATTTTGCAACACAAGAAAATACTCGCTAAGATGGAAACAAGATTGAAGATACACTTTATTAAATCACAATATTGTATCGTTTCAAAAAATTCAAATTAAAGTATTATTATGATGAGCGTTCACCGAGGCGTTCACCACCGCCTCACGTGCAGAATCAGAAATCAATTAATCATTTCTCCCCATCTCATTGAAATTCAAAATAATCAATGAGAGGATGCTCAGCGCACTTTCGAACAATCATTCGCATTTTGGTCCACGGGTATTTCCACTTTCTTGCGCGAGAGCTAATACGCATCAATCACGGAACAATAGTTTAGAAATCCCCCTTGCATGCGTGCATCACGACTCGCCAATAATCAAACAACCAACTAAGAATATATGCGAGCTGTCTCCTAAATCACAAGTGCATAATCCGTGACGCACTAACTTTTTCTTCGCATACATCATCGAGATTTGCGACCATGCATCAAAATATTCCAAAGCACTAAGTCAACACACCCAATTTGTTTTTTTCTTCGCACCGTTCAGTTTCACTATCATCGCCAGTATCCAATTTTTTTCTCACACACTCTAACATTATAACTTCGATCTCATCACATCACGAATCGGTCCAAGGAAACCGCAAAGATATAATACTAGGCCACGCGCGCTGCTCAATCCTCCAGATGACCGCCAAAAATTTGCATTCGTAACAATTTAACACCAGCCACTTTACATATAATATTATGAGCGTCGAAATCTGTCGATCTTCGCAAGTCATATAATCTCGGTAAAAACATCTCACGTGAGATCTCACGTAAGACAGGTGAGATCTCACGTGATATTGGGCCATAATACAACGTGAGATCTCACGTGAGATCAGATTTTGAAATGCATATTTTGGCGTATTATAAGCGCCGCTGAGGGTTTTGCCCATGCCTAACTGATGTATCGAAGTTCAATTAACAACCCCATGCCTCGAATTCGGCCACAATATAAAATTTTAATTAAAAAATCACCCGACTGATGATGCCGTATCCGCCGCATATGCCGCGGGCTGGCGACTCTTGCGCCGCCGGGGTGCGCAGGCGTCTCTCTCGTCTCACCTGAGATCTTACGTTGGATCTCACGTGAGATCTCACCTAGAATATCACGTGAGATCTCGCCCAGAATATACAGGATATCACGTGAGATTTTATGTGGGGATCTCTACACCATAACCTAAGGATATTAGGAATTACTCGGATTGCAGATAGGTAAAAGGCTAATAGGTATAGGTATAGTTGGTGGCATGCAGCGAGGCACATGCAGGCCATAAGTAGCGGCACAGCAGACAGCAGCAAAAGATGACAGGTTTTTGCGAGTTTTTGGCCACTTTTGGTTTTCGGTGGCTGACAAATAGCCTTCATATACCGCGCGAGTTGCTGCATAGTGTTCCTTAGTACATTTATTTTGTGACTTTTCACGTGTTTCAGTTACCAGCAGTTATCAGGATGCAGTCAGTTGTTCATCCTTACACTATAACCTATCTCAGTTTAAAGCAAGCAGGATCCCACAAAAATATATTTTTTGACTGTGTTCCCTAAACTCCAAACGAATTGGCAATAGTGTTTTAGCCAGATGGTAAAGAGATGAATCTTCTCATATTTTAACCAGCAATGTGTGAACTGCATTCCCCAGCGAGCGATCAAGTGTTCTTGTTATACCTTAGATTATTCTTCAGAGTACCAGCTCTGTTTTTTAAGTGATGCAACATGAATAGAGTGATAGAGTGATTAATTGATGACAAATTATGAGACTTTGTGTTCAGTTAATTCAATAACACTCATCCCAAATAGTCTCCTCAATGTGAACTTGGTATGCTCCAGTTGAAAACTGAATAGTCGCAGCTGAGGGAAGATCCAGATGACATCTAACGAAATAGATTATCTACCCCCAAACATTCAGTTTCCTTGTGTCTTTCAACCAAATGCTTCTTTTTTTGTGCTCCTGAGCACATTTTAAATCATTTCCTCTTTGTCGTCACAAATTCTCATCAAGTTTTTTTAACTACATTTCATGTCTCAGACTCCAATGGCATTGTACAATCATGTTAGGATGCTGCGCTCAAAATCAAGTTTGGCCTGTAATGTTTCATTGAGATGGAACCGGTGGAGGTATCTTGATAAGGTTAATGAATAACATAGCCTTTGGAATATAATTTGACAATATACTTGTAACCCAATACAGAACAGTTAGTACGGTTGACATTAGGAATCATTTGTGTCAATTTGATTAATTTATTCCTCGCTTATCTTTGTAGGCTGCAGCACTTTTCCTTCCAATAGTTGAGCAAGAATATAATTCTTGATTCCAATCAGCCAAGGGGATATTCTCACAGGTGGAAGTGGTGTTGAGAGAATGAATTTCCTTGTCCAAATCTGTTACACCTCTGTTTCCCTTAAAGATATACAGTCTGTGCAGTGGGAAATGTTCAACTATTTTAATCCTGATAGCAAGAACAGTATATTTGGTAGTTGAAAAAGAGTCGAGGACCAGCAAGGAATACACAACTGCTTTCATTATCGAGAACTCATTCTGTCACATGCCAATTCAGATGGTAATGGAGCTGTCCTCATTAATTCTCAGGAAAAATTTTTTCTATTAGTTGAGAAATCTAGTGACCTGTAAGGGACGAATCCCGAGTGGTAATTTTTGCGATTTCTGGTCGATCTTCCGGAGACCATAACTGTAACTTGGAATATAATTTAGCCAGCAGTAGTATCCGTGGTTGATGCGTTCATGAAAAATGCCGCCAATACCAATAAGGGCCGCCTGAACTAGATCTATCGAATATTCCGCATCGCCGGTTTTTTCTAGGGGATGAGCACAGTTTTGAAGAATCCAAAGTCCGGCCTTAAGACTTGATGAATTAATTAATTAGTCACAAACTATAATAATTAAGGAGCCAGGCAAAATTTGTCCGTCCACCTACTGCGTATCGGGTTGCCTATGTGGAGGGGGTGAAGGGTGATGGGTGGGTGGATGGGTCATGGTTGGGTCACGGGTGGGTGGGTTGGTGGGTGCGTGGGGGTTAATGGTCAGGTGGGTGGGTTGGTGGATTGATGGAATGGAAATCACTAAAGTTCAAGTGATACATTCCACTCGGTTCCAGTGAAAATTTCACTAAAAAATCAGTGAAGATTTCACTAAAATTTCACTAAAATTTCAGTGAAAATTCCACTAAAAAATCAGTGAAAAATTCACTAAAATTTCACTAAAAAATCAGTGAAAATTTCACTGAAAAACCAGTGAAAATTTCACTAAAAAATCAGTAAAAATTCCACTAAAAAATCAGTGAAAATTTCAGTGAAAATTCCAGTTTCAGTAAAATTTTCACTAAAGTTTTAGTGGGACTTCCGCTAAAGTTTCAGTGAAACTTTCACTGAATGTTGAGTGAAGTTTTGACTGAAAATTAGTGGGCTAGGATTCATAAGTTATATAATCGTACATTTCCAATATTTTGTCGTTATGATTGTTTATTCAATTTTTTGAATTTGAATGTTACATCCAAATCAATTTTCTAGAAGATATATAAATTGCAGGTCATTTTTTTATACAAAATGTAGTTGCGAGAAGCTCCATCACGTTCATGTAAAATGAGATTACTCTACTTGTATTACAATATTACAATGATAATCATAACTAGATGAATGGAAATGTTATTTGGACATGTATTTACGGATTACAGACAAATCGGTCTATATACAAATTCAATCTAGGTCGATCTGGTTCGGTCTATTTCTGTCTAACTCGGTGTAGTTGGGCTTAGACCAAGCCAATTCGTTCTAATTTGACCCAGCTCATTCTGATTGAGTCTAGCTCATGATGATGAGTTTTCGTCCGGTCTAATTCAGTCTAGTATGGTCTAATACCGTCTAGATCGGTCTAATTCGATTTAGACCAAAGTAGACTGAACTAGATTTAATGGGATTAAGCCAAACCGAACTGGATCGACCTAGATTATAATGAACTGAATTGAACCGTACAAGATCGTATTAGACTCTACTAGACTGAGCTAGACTGAACCAAAGCCAACTTATGCACACTGTACGTAGATTTGATATGACCTCGCTTTGATTAACCCTTTAGATATATGCCATGTAACGATAAGTTTTTCTGTCGATTCGATTGAACAAAGAAATACCAGCTCAGCTAATTGAAAAGAAACTATGAAATTCCTGAATACTCATAATTTCTTACTTGGAGTTATATCTCCACCATTAGCCAGTGTAATTCAACCCGTGACGTTCCCAGAATCCGACTTTGGGGGGGGGGGGGGGATTTAAGCTAACTAGGGGGCGGCGCGCGCTAATGCCCTCGTTTTCCTATATCTCACCTGTGCAAAATTTTTAGTTTTGGGAGGAGGGGTGGGCGATCGCCCTCATCGCCGCCCCTGCTGCGAACGCCCATGAATTCAACACAATACGGATTTTGCGGACAATTTTAAAAACTTTGTTTAGCCACCTTGAATTGATTAGCAATCATTATTCTACAAATAGTACTATTCAATTATAAAAGCATTCCTGGTGCCTATGACTTATCAAAACCATTTACAAGCCGAACGAGCGTTAGCGAGTAAGGCAAAAACGCTAGTGTATCAATTAAATATAAACTAAATTATCGAGGACCTCAAAAGTGATATGTTTTCCTCTCTCAAATCCTGCAAACTTAATATTTGTTGAAACTCAACACGTTCACTTCAAACACATATATCTATACATATTGGCGTGCCCGATAGTTGTAATGAAATGAAAATACATCATAAAATCCTCATCAAAGAACTCTGGCAATGTCGGGGAAAAATATTTTCCCAACAATAAAGTTTCTACGTATACACTGAAAAAAAAATTTTCTAAAATCGAATGAATACATTTATTCATCGCAGATTTTATTGATTCGAAAACTCATTTCTTGAAATCGAATAAAGTTTCAAATTTTTTAATAAATATTTATCTAAATCGTCAATGGAAATGTACGAAATTCCCAATTTGACAAGATCAGGAGAATTTTATTTTATTCGGAAAAACATTTATTCAAACGGAGCATACTTCTTCATAATGAGTAATCAATTTTAATATTCCAGTTTTATCAAATCGAATAAATCAAGTTGAATAAATATCAATTCAGATTTGATTATTTATGTCATAAAATTGAATCAATGCATATTCAACCAGAGACCATATCACGACTCAAGTTTATCATCGTAGATTTGAATGAATATTTATTCAATACTATTATTGATCTATGAAATCTCAAAAATCAAACTTTCATCCTGATTGAATAGATATTTCATAATTAAATGAGTAGTCATATTATGGTTATACCATAACACGACTACACTATTTATTCATGGTGAATAGATATTTTTGGATTCAAGTGTCACATTTACTCTTGGTTAATGAACTGTTTTTTCTTGAAAGCTGTAGGATGAGACGATCGAAGTTGTATTCATTTGAACTCAACATTTGAGAATTCCTGTACAAAATCATTGAGCTTTCAATTTAGTGAGTAGATTCCCAAAATCTAATCATCTAACCAGAACAGACATTAATATTGTGATTTATCACGAATAATATCTAAATCAGACATTACATCCATTCAAGTTGAGCGAATACACGTTGGAGCCATTCGGTAGATTTGTAAAATATTTAATTGTATCAAAAAATTTTCTTCGTTTTCAAATAGATATTTATTGACCAACTTGGACAGGATGGAAGGATTCTCTATATATCCTGATCCAACTCCATCGGGGTTTTGTATAACCAAGATCTTTGTAATTAAATCGTCCGAAACGAAGTATAAAATATGTCAATGATTTTGATTAAATATTTATTAAAATCGTTCAAATCTGTATGTGATCGATTTTTACCGCTAGGTGGCGGAAAAAAACGTTACCTTCCTCCAAAAAAACTTTTTTGAACTTGATTATCGTCTCAATGAATAAATTTCCCGTGAAAAGCAATCGATCATAATACCATTCCAATGGTGGAACTCAGATCGTTGATTCATGATGAAAATTCAAGCTTCTATTTCAATTCCTGATTAAATAAGAGGATATTCAATACTTTCTCGCAAGTGACCAAATAGGTCCTCGATTGATATATAAGGCTCGGAAGATCTTACGATTCACGCACAATAATACTGCAAAGCGACACAAATGTATGGTGGTAATCACATGCGTATACTTTAAGATATGAATAGCAAGTCCTTTAGTTATAGAAAAATATAAGTAGTTACTATTGTTTATTAAGTATGATAATAATCGATCCCTGAAATCAAGTGTAAGATTTGATTAAATATTTAATTGAAGTGAATAATCTTCCCACGGTCGACTATTAAATTTCATTAAATAAGATTTACACTTGATTTTTGGTGATAATTGGGATAAATGAATATTTATTTAAAATGAAATTTATTTCATTATTTCAATGCAATATCTATTCATCTCAAATAATATCTATTCATTTGGGAATCGCGGACCCTTTGAATGAGTTGTTCTTTAAGAAATAATATTCCCAATCTATTAAATACACTCTGAGATTTAATCAATATTTATTCAATTTGGGAAAAAGGAATTTATTAATTTGAATAAATGTTAGGATAGCAGTATTGTGATAAATATTTATTAAAATCGAATAATTTTTCTTCGGATTTGCTCAATTTTTTTTTCAGTGGCTTCTAATCTAAAAAAATGCGAGGACCAGATTTGCAATTTTCTAATATACAGACATTTCGTATCATTTTGCAAATAGTTACACGACTCATTTCGTCTCAGAAATAATTGCCAAGGCTGGTGAGTGGGTACAGAGTGAGCAGGTTGATGTCCATTTTTTCAAGACCAGAATGTATAACAAAATATCTTTTGGCACTCCTATAGAATTGGCTTCTTTTTCTAAGCAACAATTTTGACTTAACCTCGACTTGAGCCGACAATAACCACTCAGGTTTGTGAAGCCAATAATAATTAATCAGGTTTGTGAGAACCGACGGTATGCGGACCCAACTTGCCCCCCCCCTCCCCCCCATTAAGCCATTTTCTCAGAATCTCACGGAATTTGGGCCACCTGAACTATGCTTTTTTGGCTTAATCTATCGATTGCTTAATACCGACATTTTATTCAACCTTTGTAGACCTCAAGTTTCTGAAAAAATCAAAATTTTCACAAAAAACTCCGGTTTAATCGTTTACAAACCGACTTCATCAAAATTCCGTCTCAACCAAACGATAGATATTTCTGAAAAAAAAAACTTTAGTTTAAATGCCCCAAATCTCCCTAAGATGCTCCCTTAAAATAATAACTCAAAATGTGTGAGAATGTTTTTATTAGTATTAATTTTTTCCCCGTATCTTTCTCTACAACTCAATTATCTCACTTTCATTGGCCTAAAGACATACTTTTTTGTCATTCTGAGTCGATTGATTGATACCCAATTTTTTTGCAATCTGTAAAACATCATTCAAATGAATTTTTTGTTTCGAGAAATTAAAATTTCCACAAAAAACTTCATTTTAATTATCTTTAAATCGACTGTATCAAAATTTCGTTTTAACCGAAGGATAGTTATTGCTGAAAAAGCTATAGTTTGCGCGTCTCGCCGTGTAAAGCTGCATATGCGTCTCGTGCCAAAAACTTTGTTCATCACGATAACCTTGTTGGACGTCGGCGAAAAGAACAACGTTTTTTGGCACTCGACGCATAATATACTATTAGATACCGCAAATTTCTCGAAGATACTTTCTCAAAAGAGTAACTCAAAATGTATGAAAATATTTGTATTAATATCCATCATTTTCGCGTATCTTCCTCCACAACTCGTTTATCTCACTTTGAATGACCTAAGGACATGCTTTACTAGCATTATGAATTGATTGGTTGATATCAACTTTTTTTAAATTCGTAAAACTTCACTCAAATGAAGGGTTTTTCTTGATGGGAAAGAAATTTTCTTTTATAACTCCATTCTAATCATATTGAAACTGACTCTACCAAAATTCCGTCTCAACCAAACCACAGATATTGCTGAACAAACTTTAGTTTAGATTCTCTGAGTCCCTCTTGGAAGCTCCCTTGGAAGAATATATCAAAATATAAGAAACTATTTCTTTCAACGTTGATTTTCTTCGCTAATGGTTGTGGCATTCGTTATGATTATTATCATATAACGCTATGAGAAAGCATTCTGCAAATCACTTTTAGCAGCGTATTTGATTTTGTTTCCCACGCAGAAGATGGAAAAAACGTATTCGACACTCACACGGGGTGGTACCCGCATTCTCATGATAATTCTGACCCTCAGCTTTGGCTCGGGTTGGAAAATATCACTCGTTGTGCAGGAACCAACATTCCCGCCCTTGTATTGAAATGAACTATTTCCAACCTATTTTGACGTGATGAACGCGTTCTGAGTGGATAAAAAAAGTCACACTGCACGCCCTTTCAGTACGTCGAGTCGAATTCTTGGAAAAATTCATAAGAGTAGTGTCAGCACTCAGACCTCTGCGAGTCAGACATTAGTTGATGAATCAGAATGATTAGAGGAACATTTGAAAGTAGAAGTCAAGAACTTTCGAAGTGATTCTAAGTTGATTCTGGTTCGAGCTACGACTGATTTTGCAACAAAAGATTTCTCTGAAAGAATGATTCCATCATTAGAAAATGATGAAAAACCTTATAATCAGACTCGTAGGAGGACTATCCTTGATTTTTTGCATGAAGTATAGTCTGGGAATTGGAAGAAATCGAAGCACTTTACAAAAACAGTCACAACTTGGATCAGAGACGACCTAGGATAACTTTCCGTATTTTTGAGTCATCCTGATCCATTGGCTCATGTAAAACTTGCAGTGGTCTAAAAGTTGACCCAATTTTATGAATTTCACCAAGGATTCGGCTTGGCCTACCAAGAAGCTGATGTGCCGCAGGAAAAAGACCCCAAAGAGTCCTCAAAGGACTTGGAAGCAGACAAAGTGAGCTCAATAAAAGTCCTCCTCGACCAACGAGTCCGGAGAATTCAAATTTATACTTTATACTTTCCATTTTTTAGGTGTGTACAAGCTATTGACCTATTGACCGGCTGTGTAGTGCATGGACCAAACAATAATGCTCTCGTCCATTTCTTGAATAAGGCACCAAATCCACCCTGACTTTTGCGCTTAAACGTGAGGATTTTATTAATCGCAAAAAAACGATTTTCTACAATACAGCTATTTACAAAACCGACGCCTTATTTCGAAGCTTGATATTTTTATAATGAAGTTTGACGTAAAGGAAAATTATTTCAATGCTCAATAACTTTACTAACATCAAGCAGCTCATGAAACTCCAAGATCGCTTTTTCTGAAATTTAAATTCTGACAAGAAATAAAAGTATATTGAGCATAAAATGAGTACTGAAAGATTTTGGGAATTGAAACAGAAAGTGAGCTTTAGCAATATCACTGAAGTTCCTTGCTGAATTCCATTCTTATTTGACTTATAGACAGGTGAAACTTCTAATAAGGACAGCTCCATTACCATCTGAATTGGCATGTGACAGAATGAGTTCTCGATAATGAAAGCAGTTGTGTATTCCTTGCTGGTCCTCGACTCTTTTTCAACTACCAAATATACTGTTCTTGCTATCAGGATTAAAATAGTTGAACATTTCCCACTGCACAGACTGTATATCTTTAAGGGAAACAGAGGTGTAACAGATTTGGACAAGGAAATTCATTCTCTCAACACCACTTCCACCTGTGAGAATATCCCCTTGGCTGATTGGAATCAAGAATTATATTCTTGCTCAACTATTGGAAGGAAAAGTGCTGCAGCCTACAAAGATAAGCGAGGAATAAATTAATCAAATTGACACAAATGATTCCTAATGTCAACCGTACTAACTGTTCTGTATTGGGTTACAAGTATATTGTCAAATTATATTCCAAAGGCTATGTTATTCATTAACCTTATCAAGATACCTCCACCGGTTCCATCTCAATGAAACATTACAGGCCAAACTTGATTTTGAGCGCAGCATCCTAACATGATTGTACAATGCCATTGGAGTCTGAGACATGAAATGTAGTTAAAAAAACTTGATGAGAATTTGTGACGACAAAGAGGAAATGATTTAAAATGTGCTCAGGAGCACAAAAAAAGAAGCATTTGGTTGAAAGACACAAGGAAACTGAATGTTTGGGGGTAGATAATCTATTTCGTTAGATGTCATCTGGATCTTCCCTCAGCTGCGACTATTCAGTTTTCAACTGGAGCATACCAAGTTCACATTGAGGAGACTATTTGGGATGAGTGTTATTGAATTAACTGAACACAAAGTCTCATAATTTGTCATCAATTAATCACTCTATCACTCTATTCATGTTGCATCACTTAAAAAACAGAGCTGGTACTCTGAAGAATAATCTAAGGTATAACAAGAACACTTGATCGCTCGCTGGGGAATGCAGTTCACACATTGCTGGTTAAAATATGAGAAGATTCATCTCTTTACCATCTGGCTAAAACACTATTGCCAATTCGTTTGGAGTTTAGGGAACACAGTCAAAAAATATATTTTTGTGGGATCCTGCTTGCTTTAAACTGAGATAGGTTATAGTGTAAGGATGAACAACTGACTGCATCCTGATAACTGCTGGTAACTGAAACACGTGAAAAGTCACAAAATAAATGTACTAAGGAACACTATGCAGCAACTCGCGCGGTATATGAAGGCTATTTGTCAGCCACCGAAAACCAAAAGTGGCCAAAAACTCGCAAAAACCTGTCATCTTTTGCTGCTGTCTGCTGTGCCGCTACTTATGGCCTGCATGTGCCTCGCTGCATGCCACCAACTATACCTATACCTATTAGCCTTTTACCTATCTGCAATCCGAGTAATTCCTAATATCCTTAGGTTATGGTGTAGAGATCCCCACATAAAATCTCACGTGATATCCTGTATATTCTGGGCGAGATCTCACGTGATATTCTAGGTGAGATCTCACGTGAGATCCAACGTAAGATCTCAGGTGAGACGAGAGAGACGCCTGCGCACCCCGGCGGCGCAAGAGTCGCCAGCCCGCGGCATATGCGGCGGATACGGCATCATCAGTCGGGTGATTTTTTAATTAAAATTTTATATTGTGGCCGAATTCGAGGCATGGGGTTGTTAATTGAACTTCGATACATCAGTTAGGCATGGGCAAAACCCTCAGCGGCGCTTATAATACGCCAAAATATGCATTTCAAAATCTGATCTCACGTGAGATCTCACGTTGTATTATGGCCCAATATCACGTGAGATCTCACCTGTCTTACGTGAGATCTCACGTGAGATGTTTTTACCGAGATGGCTTCGGAGGGTCAATCTATGCATAAATCACGATTAGCTTATCATCATCATCTTGCTTCCAGATATCTATAACCTATAAAATAACGTAATCTGATATCAACAGATATTTATGGAAATTAGAATTACTCCTGATGATCACGTGACGATCAAGTGTCATGGCGTCGACCTGTTGCTTAAGTTCCCGCGCTCGCATTCGCAACCAAACATAACCTATATATAAATATAAGAATATATTACGATTTCCAGAGTGCGATGATCGGAAAGGTCGATGTCTCAAGGATGCATGTACCAATAATGTATCTCGGCGGTGTCAAAGTCCTTTTAAATCGTGTGATGCGGCGCGTGCAGCCTCCTTCTCATCCTTTACAGTCCCTTTTCATTCCACCAGACCCATGTCAGACAGCTTCCAAAGGTATGTAATACACATCAGCAGATCGGCCTCGAAATAAAAGTGGAAGATCGAGAAGTGCACCGCAGAAAGCCTTCCGGTTTCGCATGAGTAAGTAAGTACTCGTTTGCCAAAGGTTGTTGATATCTGGATTCTGGATTACCTCTTTCGATTTAGATATATGTATATACATATATAAATTACGGCAATTTTGAAAGTATATCGTATTCAGTGCCTGATGTACAGAAAACGGTTCGAGGGTGCTTGTGGAACGTAAATTTTACGTTCATCTCGTTTTTGCATGCAATATAATTTGAATATTTCCTTGGGATTCAGCCTTCCGTATTATAGTGGTGTCCATACGTGCGAGGTGTTTACGAGAATAACAAAAAATTGAGTGGTTTGTATACTGATTGGTGGAACTTTTTTCTGGGCTAATATATCGTGGCTGATTACTTTGCGAAGGTGAAAATTGGAGAGATTTTTTTTTTCTTTAGCAGAAATGAGAATGAGATGACGATATCTTGAGAGAACCGATGACTGCGGGTAAGGAAACGATTCATTTTTGTATTTTTTATGTCTGCGATGCTTATTGGTAGAATCGCCGTATAACGTATGTTTCAAAACATTGAAATCACCGAATAATTTGAGAAGAAACTCACAGTAACAAGCTCCTCGTTACACACACGTTATACAACAATATAACTCGACCATATTCATACATATATATGATGCATAACATGTTATGTGCATTATGCTTATATTGTAGCAATTACATACAAATTTATTATTGTCTTATGACGAAAGCTCGCTCTTATTACAATTAGTCTCTGCAAGAAAGCGCAAAATTTTACTTTTACATCTCACTCTCGTCTGCTAATACCGTGATTTCGAACGCAGAAAGCAAAGAGTCGTCAAAATTTCTTTAGATATTTGATGCGACTGCAAGCTTCACATCATCATCGTCTTTGAAAATGATATCACAAAATCTAACATTGTATAATTTTACCTATATACGGTATGAACCACAACGAACTGGCCAACTTTATTAAATTTCAATTATCAGTGTATATGCGTATTTGGGTTGTGCACAGAGTGGCAGCAATTTTTTGACAACCCAATGGAGCGAGCAATGGAATGTAAGGATTAATTTTTTTTCTTCCAATTGCAATTATCGCTTCAAGGCATACACTGCATCAGTTGAATCGAGTCGATTCTGAGAACGGGACATGTGACCCCACTCAAATTCGGGTTTGTTATCCGAGAAGATCGTTCGGAAGATCTGGAGGTCTCGTTTCGGAGTACGCTACACAGCCAAATTGAATTGCTGCCGCGTGGATACCCACGCCAAAAGTACAGTTCGAAAAATTCGAACTGTGCTTTGCCAACTTCGAGAAAGTTCAATTAAGAGTGATGCAGACTGATGAGACGATTTGCACAGTTTTCGAACGTCGTGCCGCCGTTTTGCCAATTCTAGAAATTTGAACTTTTTAAAATTTTCACTCGGTATGAAAACTTGGCTCATTTTCATTCCAAAATTACATGAAAATTTCTTGACTTAAAATGGTTTTTTAATAAAAATTAGTGTGAATTTGATGGATGGTGTGAAGAGTATAGTACTAAACTTTTGACGAGCTCGGCTTTTGATATCAATTTCTTCATATCACTCCAGCATCATAGATCACTACGATCACTTACGCTTTCTTAAATCCATGAAAATCTCATAATTACCCACCAAACACAAAATCTATCTATATATACGTTGCAGCATTTCGAAGTTCTCAATAGATTTTTGCCGATGATATTATCCGCTACACTGCTTCAAATTGACAGGAAGAAAGTCATTCTTCTATACGAAATGATCAATCATTGCAAGACAATCTCGAGTCTATTTGAAATCATTTGGATTGGCCAACATCCGCGAATAGCTCGTAATCCAAGCCACTCTCACTGAAACCGGCAATTTTCAGTTTGCGGTTGACGACTCTTATCCATTTCTATATCGACTTATACATGGGTGTTTCTACGAAATATATCGAAATGACTGGATTAGATTTGAGAAATTTGTTATTAATCAATGTAAATCACGAATTTTATTATTTAGAATGAAGCAGATAATTAGATCACAATTTTGGCTAAATAAGCCGCTGTATGGATCTTCAAAAAATCTGCTTTGAAAATATCGATAAAAAATCAGTATTGCTTATGGGCGGAGTTCACGACTTAGCTATCGCATTGGGCAGTCCAAAGAAAACTTGAACGTAACACCTATTTTCCCGAGTATTTTTCTTTTGTCAAGATTGTCAATATTTACCCAAAAACCTCAGTTGTATCTAATATCACAGAAAATTGCATTATTATCCATTATTTTCCTGGTACTTCCTACGATGGCTAGTATAATATTTCGACGGTATTTAAAGCATGAACTCTTCCTAAGATAAAATTTGCTCGAGGATTTGAAACAGGAATTTCTCTGAACACTGTGAGGCTCCCATTCCAAACTATAACATCCAATTAGGTGAATATTGACAAACTAACGCATACGTTGTGTTATCATTCAAATTTTTTCTTTCTTTTTCAATATTCCAATTATGTTTTAAGTAACGAAAGACAAGAATTAGAGGATTTATCACACATATAACCGATTTTCTCAAACTTATGACACTTCCAATCCGAAGTATTTATACGTAAAGCTTCTAGAAATTTAAGAATTTGAAAATTCCATTTCGACCTCACAAAATTAACTGCGGAAATTGTCAGTTTCTCGTGGAATTACCCATATTGGTATGGAAGCCGATGACAAAACTTTCGGACCGTATCAGAGCTTTCACGCAATTCCACTGGATGGGAACGAACGACCAACGCATCGAGGCAAGACAGGATATACGCTCGCGACTTGTCGAACTACTGCCTCTTACACGGGCGTCGCAGTCACCTGTGCCATCATCACCTCACATTGCTATATCTATAGGTATACTTCGTATGTGTCGTGTAATGCACAACATACCAGATACCCCCGGTACCACGAGGAAAAATTCATAAAACTGGTGTTTTTAAGCCGACGACGCAACTGTATACGCTCGTGTAATCGTAATGCATGGATTCGCAAAATTTAAGATAATTTTGCACTGAAATCTGAAATGATGCGCTAAAAGGTATTTCAGATATTGCGGCTAAAAATGAATGGAGTGTGAGATAGAATTTTAGCGCAACGGTGTAATTATCAAGTTTTGAGTCTTACAGTGTTGATGATGACAGGTTTGCAGGGGTCAATTTTTGCGCGACTCAGATGAATTATAATGTCAGATGTGCGATTCTGAATCGCGTGAAAATCAACGGGTTATTTTTTCTACCACTATGGAACAGTACGAAAGTGTAACATCTATAGACGCAATGGACCAAGCGACCCGTGAACTCAATTCTCTACGCGTACATACATTCATGAGAGGTTTTGCAATTCTTACAGTCGAGGTTTTTCTGTGGCTACGTTATATCTATCTAGGTACTATGGTCTTTTCTTCGTTTGCGATGAAAATTTGCCCATCTTTGAAGTGCGGCTGTAAATAGAGGGATTCGAGTGTCTCTTGGGCCCGGTGTGCCAGGATAAAAGTGTATACGTATACAATTTCAAATTGATTTTATGGCACTGAAGCTTTTTGTCACTTAAACATTTTTTTATCTATAAGAATAATAGTCTACCGTTGTCGGAAGAGAATAAAATAGCTCTATTTCTATTTCGGTAAATCATCACTTTTGTTCAGAATGATACAACTTACGACAAAGCACTTTTCAAAATTCCCGCGACTTTCTTTGCTATCATAGCGCTATGTCAATAATTAATAATTACGGCAATTGCTTGAGTGCTACAGGAACGAACTATTTTCTTTGACAAGGAAGCGCACGTGCACACTAGTTCTAATACTAAGAACTATAAGAGACAATCCGTTAGCGTAGTTGCGGCTTATGGTCTCGAGGTAAGTAACGCTGATGAAGAGAAAGACTTTCTAAACAGAGTGTTGATGTAACTTTTTTCAAACCCGCATTTCGAGTTTACCGCAAGGCATATATACCCAGAAGTAGAGTTCTATCGTCTAAATTGTATGATAGACTCGTATCACGTGCAAAAAAATGGATGTACGTCATGAAAATAAAAATGAATGTCAAATTTTCAGCAATGCTATCAGGATTCTTCTCCACGAATTTCGGAGACAGATTTGAAAACGTGTTCATCGTCAAAGTTTCAGATTTTATTTTTGAATATTTTTTCGAAAGCTTGATCTTTCAAGCAGAATTTTGATGAAGACAAATACAATGATATTTTCAAGGTACCCATCCGGACTAAAAATTCTGAAAAAAAAAAAAAAATAAATCGATCAAACATCATTTCCGTACCTAAAAATTATTTGTTTAGATGGCTGTGATTCCTGACTGAATTATGAATTGAATGGTTTCAAGGCAGTTTAATAACCTTGACAGACATAAATTCTTAAATATGAATATACAAATTTAGGAGCAGCCTATCTCAATATCAGTTTCGTTTTCTATCCGTTTCGCCGAAATCAAGAATTGATATTCAAAAGTTTTATGGCAACGAAACATTCATTCATCCGACGTGAATGAAAATTATAGGTTGGTTTTTTTTTCAATTCCAAGCGAATAAACCATTCAAATTAAAGAGTGAATAGAATTAAAAATATGTCAGGTGCTTTGTCAATATTCAATGACGATTCACACGAATCTACTCGAAAACACCCCTTCAAAAACGCGATGACCCATCATATTGAAGAAAAAATCCCAAAGACATAATCCCGTGGATGATACTTGATCCTGTTTGTTTATCCTACGCTCAGACAACTTTGCAAACCGAAAAGGTGGCTCTTTCGATGGGATAGTCAAAAAAAAAAAAAGGGAAAAAAGAGATTTACGAGCAATTTGTTTTTTGCATTCACTTAAAATGGCACACCTGCTGATATGCTCGTCGTGCCCCAGAAAAAAATTGATCAAATAAAATAAATCCCAACTTTTTTTCAACATTTCAAAAGATGTTATTGAGGAAATTCCGTACAAAATATACCTCATTAGTAATTCAAAACCCAAAGGTACCTCATATCTGTCGAGTATTGGCTACTTCTCAAAGGTCAGTTCGATCTTGTCAAAATTCACGACTCGATGCATAATATAAATAAATCGAAGATTATAAGATTGTCCTCAATTTTTCATCTCCCAAAATGATTGTGTCACGTTTCCAAGCATCGAAATGCAAATCAAAGACCAATTTAATGAAATAAAAATCTCAACGTTCTTATAGCGGCGATATAAAACAAGGTTCTCATGCTTATTGGAATGGAATCCCTCGTGAAGAATTTGAAAGTAAATTATTCGCAGGTATCGCCATTTGTATTACCAGATTACAAGCTTATATGACGATTGGCTAAAAGTGGTCTCGTTAGCAATATATGTACATTGAGTTCTATACAAAATTTCGATAGCCAGATTCGATAAAATTAAATCCACATGAGATATAGAATTTATCCAAGGACTTTTCGTTCAATGACGCTCGCGATTCGCAACGAGGTAAAAAAAATTGAAAAGGACGACCGTAGCCATTCCAAATTGACGAATGAGAACATTTTTGTCCTTCGCAGCCAGAGTCAAAAAAATGATATATTTTTTATCTTCACATTAGAACAGGGTGTATTTTACGTATTTATTTTGAGACAAAAATGGCGCATGCTACATTATTTTGTGCGTGCTTTGTTGAAAATGTCATAGCAGTGGTTGTCGTCGAGCTACTTAGTTATTGTCTCTCTCGCTCTCTTGAATGAATGAAGTCATACAAATTTTTTTTTTATGATTTTGCACTCGAATGGAGGTCAGGATTCATTAGTATTTCCAGCATGCATGCGTGAGGCAAGAACTGTCTTATACTACGCTTGGCGTACACGGTATATGCTGTTTTTTTTTTCATATGTATTATTTCGAGAAAGGTAAGTTTCGTTTTGAATTAGCTAATAACTTGCGCTCGTATTCCGTTCCTTGTCTCAAAATTCGCATTCTTTTATGCCATATAAATTTAAAAATAGTTCCACATCAGTAGTGATGAGAATGAAGTCGAATTTAATGATACGCGCATATTCACATAATTTGACAAAAAAAACTGTACAATAGAATTTTTTAATCTCACAATTTCAAAAAAGCTTTCCCGAATACAAAATTTCATGTTGTCAGAAAATGATACTCGTCACAGATTTCTTGGAAACTGCAATTGCCGTTTCTTTGACATCGTCTTCTTGACGACCTCATTATGAAAAGGTTGAAAGCTCGAATGTATATGAAAATCTCCTCAGCCATTTTTTGCACGGTACAAAATATGCAGTATGAATCTGCAAGAGTGCAATTAGCAGAGTTGCAATGCGGTTTTTGCTTGATAATTTTCAGAGTACGCGAAAATCCGCTGCATGGGTATACACACAGTGATCTTTTTCTCTCATACACAGAGTCACATAGAGATATTATCCATTCTCTCTCTCTCTCTACTATCTGTCTCGTATAAACTTCAGCATTCGTTCGGTGCATATGAAATGGCTGTGGCATTAAATTTTGCAATTTTACGACGAGACCCGTAGCAGATGACTTTTCTTACTTCTATTTGCAAGATGGTAAGCTGGCTCGCAATGCTCAAATGCATCGATAGATTCTGAGTACTTATACTGTGAAAAATATTTAAAATATCGATCTGTTAGTTGAGACCGATAGCCTTTTGAATGCCCGATCGTTTAACTTACGTTTCAATTGGGAAAAAATCTATATAAAATTTGTACATCGAGTCCGAAGTTTCCATAATTTTTTTGAGTAATTAATTGATAACGAACATCGCGTACACATAAAATGACTACAAGCAAGTGTAATGAATAATATTTTTGGCAATTTTCCAATATTTGGGTGCTTACAACATTGCAAAAAATACCTTCTGCATCTGGCTATGAGATTCCTTTCTTTTGAGCAATTATTTCAACTTTCGCCTGCAGCTCAGGCCGAAAACCAGTCGCTCGGAAGCGAGCTACAACCTCATGAGCTCTGTACAGGATGTATTATCTTGATAAACTGTGCGTAAAAATGTACTTTGCACCCAGATTATCAATTTTTACTCGCAGTTTATCAAAAGGTATAACTTGATAATACAAGGGGGTAAAACCAAGTTTTCAGCCCTTGTATCGGAATGTATTACTGCGATACATATGCGGGTGCTAAATTTGGATTCCACAAGGGTGCGAAATCTGTGTTTTGCGGATATGTATTGTATGCTAATTTTTGAAAAACTGAGTGAAAGTGAAAAATCCAGTCAAAAAGGGGGCGCCTTTTCGCACATAGCGTGTCAAAAATGATGAAGTATTTTTTATCTGTGATGATTCCGAGCTTGGCCTTCGGGTCGGGGTGTCCAGAAAATATCACTCGGTATACAAAAACCAACATTTCTGCTTTATTGAAATAAATATCTTGGTTTATCCCTTATTATAAACAATAATATCACTTGACGAAATTTCTCAATTGAATTCTCTCAATGCTAGGAAGCTGAGGGCATTTTTTTGCAAAAATGTGGTCAATCGAAAAATACATAACGCAAATGAAGGGTAATTTTGAACTTGAAATCGGGCCATGTTTTGTCCAGATCAAAATCCAATAGAGTAACTTGATATTCAAAAAATGATCAACTCGTTAACAGTCTATAGTCTACAAAATATGAATCGTTTCTTGATGAATTGTTGTTTAAACCAATCAGATAAAAAGCGAACGAAATTCAAATTCGTAATATCAAAGTTATGAGTATCCGCAAACAATGTGTTTGTGCAGAAAGGATATGTTTGATGGTTTATACACAAACATACAATTACAGCGAACATCAGAGCGATCACTGAACGGAAAAAGCCAGAGCGTATATGTCGCACAAGTAGAATAGTAAATGTGTCTATAAACTGCAAGAGGCGGTGGCAGCGCAAGTAAAGTGACGGCGCGGGTAGTGCGTATGGCTATTAGGTCAGACGCAAACTTGAAAGGAATGCAGAACCTGCACTTCTTACACTTTACTTATCTATGTTTATATACCTATGTATAGTCATAGTATTACCCGTATTGCAAGCGTATCGAAATACCACGTTCACATATAGTGGCAACCGCCACCGTTAGCCTATCCTCACATCAAGCTCTTGAAACCAGACCCAGACCAAATTGTTACTTATATAGACTTTATACAGAAGCATAAGAAGCTCAACTCTTTATCCGCTTGACCAATCGCACCTGTGCATCATCATCATCATCATCATCATCCTTATATTATGTGTGTACAGCAGTAAAAGACAGATTGTAACGATGATGGTACCTACTCATAACAGATGACTGATGATAATTTTTTTAAGCCTTTCCTTTTCTTTAAAGTATACCTGAACAAAGTGGCCCTGTTTTATTGGGCCTTGAGACCTCTGGAGTTCAAGTTGGGCCTGCCTATTGTCTTTGGTATTGTATGTATGTATATTTTAGTTGAAAGAAATGAACGCGTTGGATTCTTAAAGTAGATGCACGTGACCATCATTTTTGATAGGTAAAGACAGTCAGTTAGGCAGTGTACAGGTAAATAAGTGAGTGGTGACCCCCCGAGGTCGATGATTCACAAAACTCCGCTGAAAAGATATTCAACTTGGCTTTCGACAGCATCCTCTGTATTATGAGCAGTAGACACATACTTATTTCAATGATAATT
Organism: Eretmocerus hayati; assembly: GCA_029851415.1. Classification (NCBI taxonomy): domain Eukaryota; kingdom Metazoa; phylum Arthropoda; class Insecta; order Hymenoptera; family Aphelinidae; genus Eretmocerus; species Eretmocerus hayati. The sequence goes on along the minus strand of CM056741.1, from coordinate 50,885,384 downwards.
TTTTGAGAGGTTAAGAATCTTTGCTTAGAATGGCACCTTGATATATTTTTTGGTACATTCTTCAATAGATGACAGATCAAGGATATATAATAGTTATAAGACATATTAGATCGTTAGATTCAGATAAAGAATTATTGCGAGTTGTTTATGAAGATGTGTTTAAGACCTCGAGAAGAAACATTTTTTTTTTTCTTTCTTTTTAAAGATCCAAGTTTCGTAATCCAAAAATCAGATATGGGAGGTCCTTGGATCTGGAATGAACATAGATCATCAGAAGATTGAGAGTCGTGATCGGTATGATATTTGAAAAATATTATGCAGATAGCCGGCAGCAATATGAATTATATCTCTAATAATTTTTCATCGTGTCAATGTCGTTTAGCGAAGAAACTTTTTTGAGTGTTAGTTTGATGAATTTGTGATTGGTTTCAGGAAATTTCATGGATCTAGGTTTGATTATCGGCAGAGAGCTCTTATAAAATTGGTGAAATGTGTGACAGCAGTTTGATTGAATTATAGTGAGGAAAGAATTGAGATTAATTCTTTTCTGGATATTATTGAATTTTGTGTCTTGAAATTTGCGGAATTTGAATTTATAAACGAGATTGAGAATATATGGCCTTGCTCTGGGAACCACGTGGAATTTAGAAAAAATTGAAGAAAAATTTTTGTGGTAAATTCAATCTTGCATCAAACTGCAAAAATGGAAATTTTAAAACTTACTTCAGAAGAAAAATCTTCAGAATCCGAGTGCTTATCTCTGTCACCTTTAACCATTTGCACACACTGAATCATATTAAACACATGCCACGAGGAATTCATAGCGTTTTCATGGCCATTTGAGATATAGAAAATGTGAACGTTTCAAAATCAAGCACGTTTCCTCAACACACCTAATATAATATACTTCACTTCGCGTGCGTGTAGTATTTAACGCACCTAAAATACCCTGAACCGAATTATATTGCCCAAAATAGAGTTGGTGCAGAACTACAATTTCAAAATCCAAAATGTACCAATAGAATAGATTTCTTAAAACCCGCTCTAAAGCTGCATTTAGTACACCAATTTCTACTCCGAATTCTTGGTATTTGCCAGTAACAACACTAATTCTGTAGATGTACATTGTACATTTTCAAATCAGCGAGCATGAAAGTTTGGAAGAAAAAGTGTATTATCTTTTAACGAGTATTTATGTGTGTGTGTATGTACTGAGGAAGCTTAGTATAAGGAATTTCTCATCTGTCTATCTTGGTTAGTGAAAACATGAGCAAGTAGATCAAGGTGAAGCAGATGCGTATACGTAGAGGATTTTTCTCATTTCACGATCAATTAACGCCGCGGTGAGCCGCGAGCACCGAATCCTTGCACGAAAAGCTATATATGTTATATAGCGCCTCTTCATTCATACAATACAAGAGCTCACTTTTACAATCCTCAGCAATTACTCAACTTTGTAAAATTTGTTTCGATTATTTGGGATACCTGAATTGGTATCATTACATAGAATAATTGACGCTAAGATTTCTTCCACGTGACTTCATAAGTTACGGAATTTAGTAATTTGAAAATATTCTCCTAGGAAATTGTGGTGCTAGTACATGTTTGGTAACTTGATACGGGCTGATGGCACATTCGCATTTTTGTTAACCCTTCATTACCAACTTAGTAGACGTTTGGTACACTCAAAATATTATTTGTGACTTGGGTGTAAATTCAATTTTTATCGTCTTTTTACAGATGTGTCTCTCCGACAATTTTTAGACTATTTTGAGATTGAATTTTGCAAATTTAAACATAATTCCTTGAAAAATTGTAAAAATTATCTTCTGCCTGACCCCCAAAACTGACTTTTTCCAGAAATTCCCCGACCATTGTAAAATATTTATACTGAACTTCAGACGGTTGAGCTTTGAGGAGATGACTTCTTCATTTTACTCACTGCAGTCAGTTGTGAAAATTGGACGAATTTAACGAAATGTGCCAAATGTCTATCACTTTGATTAGAGTGTAACTTTACTTCACGTTGGTGTTTAAGGGCTAATCAAATTAACAATAGTTAACCCGTTCATTATTTTGTCCCCTCCAACAGACATTATCGGTTTTCAATGATTTGTGATATTTTTCTTGTTTTGCATCAAAGAAATTTGGAGAAATTCTGAAAAATCTCTGTCACTACAAAAAAAAATTGACACACCGATATAGGGTCTCGATTTGGAATTATGCGAGAGAAAAAAATAAAAAACAAAAAGTTTTCGAAATTCCAACTCTTCCCTTTGATCGCCATTTTTCATCCCCTGAAACATGTTCTGATTGGAGGAACAGCATTTCTGATACCAGAGGCAGTTATTTTAGTGATCGGGCTAATCGTATTTCTGCCTTTTAGCTTGAAGAATTTAATCAAATTTTCATTTAACCATATTTGTCTCGAAATATGTAAATAGGTGGTAGTTTGAAAAAAAAAAATAATAATAATAGTAATAAAACGCGGGAAGTTCAAACTACGGCTAACCATCATATCTAATCTGAAGCAAAATTCGAAAGTTCTCCGTCCTCGCAAAAAATAAGAGAGTGAATAAGAAGTTGGTAAGAAGTCAGTGCATGCTTTAAAGATCGGACCGCAGATTCTGAATTCGAATCCCGCGATCGGCTGTTGATTGTCCGTATACTTAACGGGTATAATACAGAACCCAACCAGAATGGCACACCTGCATCACTCCCGACCCATTAAATTTTCGAATGTATCGGTGGGCATATATTGGACTGAAGTACAAGTATATGGGCCATTTCGGAGCATTTCGACGAATGCCTGCACCAGGGGGGTCTGGAAAAAATCCGCAAAAATTTTTTTCTGTTAGTACTATGTTAATATAGTACAAAAAAATTTTTTTTGAATTTTTTCGAAGGCCCCCGTGGGCCCTAGGGCCCATAAAAGGCCTATTTTTGGCCCCTTTTTAGCCTATCTTGGGAGAATCATAGCTCCGACCTGGTTCAATTTTTTTCAACGTACTTGGGCGCATTTTCTTCGTCAAGACTAGTACTTTCAAGAAAAAAATTGTCCGCGACCAAAAATTCAGCCTAGCAACTTCTGCAAGCTATTTACTAAAGGCAGATTTTAGCGATTTTTAGGCCTTCTTCCAAGTGATCTAGCTCCTACTAGACATGTGATAATCGACTTTTGCAGGTAGTCATTTTGAAGGTCTTGAAAAAACCTACAATTTGACTACCTGCAAAAGTCGATTATCGTACTTTTTATAGGAGCTATAGCCGATACAAGTTGAGCAGTTTTGTAAAAACACCAAACTTTAAGCTCAATTTAAAAAAATCACTTTTTTTTTTTCGAGGTCTAACCTATGAGAAAATGTTCCTAAAAGCCCCAACTACCAACCCCAAAAATAATCTGAGTGGGATATTCAATTCTCGATTTTATTCAGCCAATTTAAAACACCTTTTTTTGACTTTTTGCTTAAAATGCCAACACAGGCATGGCTCGCATATGCTTCCATCTGAGTTTTTGTGCACCAATCTGGGTGGAATTACTCCCCAAAGTACCCCCAAATATGTGTGAGAACTTCCGAAGGCGAGCCTCAAGCCAGAAGCGAGCTGGAGGTTCAATCCATCAGGTCCAAAATGGGCATTATTTTGTCTAATTTCGGGCAGGCGAGCGAGGGCTCGATTCCTCGTGTTTCTGCTCACAAACGAGACAAGTGGCTAAAATGGGGATTCAAACATGTTATTCCGACTCAAAATGACCATCTAAACACGATGCCGGGGTCGATTTAGCCCTAAATCATCGTCATTTTGCAGTAGAGGCGCAAAACCTGTGATTACGGAGTTTAACGCCGTTTGAGGATTGGATGATATCCTAGGCACGAATTGACCCCGGCATCGTGTTCAGATGGTCATTTTGAGTCGGAATAACATGTTTGAATCCCCATTTTAGCCACTTGTCTCGTTTGTGAGCAGAAACACGGGGAATCGAGCCCTCGCTCGCCTGCCCGAAATTAGACGAAATAATGCCCATTTTGGACCTGATGGATTGAACCTCCAGCTCGCTTCTGGCTTGAGGCTCGCCTTCGGAAGTTCTCACACATATTTGGGGGTACTTTGGGGAGTAATTCCACCCAGATTGGTGCACAAAAACTCAGATGGAAGCATATGCGAGCCATGCCTGTGTTGGCATTTTAAGCAAAAAGTCAAAAAAAGGTGTTTTAAATTGGCTGAATAAAATCGAGAATTGAATATCCCACTCAGATTATTTTTGGGGTTGGTAGTTGGGGCTTTTAGGAACATTTTCTCATAGGTTAGACCTCGAAAAAAAAAAAGTGATTTTTTTAAATTGAGCTTAAAGTTTGGTGTTTTTACAAAACTGCTCAACTTGTATCGGCTATAGCTCCTATAAAAAGTACGATAATCGACTTTTGCAGGTAGTCAAATTGTAGGTTTTTTCAAGACCTTCAAAATGACTACCTGCAAAAGTCGATTATCACATGTCTAGTAGGAGCTAGATCACTTGGAAGAAGGCCTAAAAATCGCTAAAATCTGCCTTTAGTAAATAGCTTGCAGAAGTTGCTAGGCTGAATTTTTGGTCGCGGACAATTTTTTTCTTGAAAGTACTAGTCTTGACGAAGAAAATGCGCCCAAGTACGTTGAAAAAAATTGAACCAGGTCGGAGCTATGATTCTCCCAAGATAGGCTAAA